>JAVYIG010001623.1:0-315551 GCA_035222895.1 Strongylocentrotus droebachiensis
CCTACATTTTTTAGGCTATACTGGACGAAAGGACAAGTCTATACGATGTATCCACAAGACTAGATGTAAAGACTGACCTACTTACTGTAAAGGTGAAGAAACAGTACGTATACATACTAGTGTGAAACTACATTGTACATCCATACTTGTTCTGCAAAAACATTGAAAATACAATTTCCCAATAAAGCACTCATATCAGTTAAGGCAAACATAGGCTGAAATATGACTATGCAAAACAAGAAATAACGTTGAAGTATATTTTGATGACTATAACAAAGATAGTACATGAATGTACATGTAAAGAGAGTCCTGCAGATTCAAGGGTTAATTTGACACCACATGACAAGCTGCTACACGAAAGATATTGAACTTAAACATGCAATTATTGTGGAAAAGAGTCATGACACGAAGGTAGATAACCCAATTATCCCCTGTGGCAACCTGCGTTTAATGAATGCTCTAAATTCCCTGTTGGTGACGGAAACAGGACTGCATGGGGCAGACTAATTTAGCTCTTGCATGGCATCCCCCTCCATATATGCTCTAGCATTGCAAGGCATGACTTGCCTGTTCCGATTGCAATTTCGGATTTATTTTCTCATTTCATCACAGCCTTGGTCGACTATAATCTTCGTAGCAGGCTGCCTGAGGGCCTGAGTTATTTGTCAGGCAATTGTAACTTAGCTTTACTTTTCGCAGACAATCTGCATGTTTCTATCCCCCGTTTGATATGGTCGCACAACCTTGAAATGTTCTGGGTCACAATAAGGTTACATCACCAGAAATCAATCTAATATCAAATCAATATGTCAGCCGTGACTTACATTGTATTTGACTCATCATCACCATCACAATACACAGCCCACCGTCTAAAACCACAGGACAATGAATATGACAGTGCCTGCCTGCCACTCAATTACATGCACAGGAGATGGTCATCTTTCATATCAGAGAGCAGAACCCAAGTTCAGATTGGGTGATAAATGGTGACAACAGCGGATCGGGTAGTCAGGGTCATCAGAGTCCAATCTACCTCAACGACCTTATCACAGGTGATTTCCTGGTCATACAAGGGGTCAACCTAGGAGCAATATTTCATCAGATTGAAACAAAAAATCTCCTTAATAAAATCAAGGGACATGTGATGTATAGAATTTGAGCAAAGTAACATTATTTGTATTTGATAAGTGGAGTATAGAAATGTGTCAACGGTAAATTACCATTCCTGTTCCCCTTGGTATAATTATTTAATGTTTTGGGGACAGGTATCAGCAGCCATGCAAACATTATACATCAGTTGCGTTTATCGACCAATTTTTTGGGTAGAATCAGGTTTCTCAAACGTCTTTCAGGCAAATTTAGAAGGTGATAAACGCAAAGCCTTTTTTAAAGGACTTTAGATATGGGCATATCTAAAGACGCAAAAGGGTGTGTTTTGAATGTGACATACAGCCAGAATCACGTTTCTGAGAAATCGATAAACGCAAAGCTGTTTTGAACCTCACATACAAATAGGAATTCCCAGGCTAGTTTCCGGTTCGGAGAAATAGCGCTGAGCAGCAAATCACGATCGTATAGTGGGGTTCGATAGTGGGGTATGATAGTGGGGTACGATATGTACATATCTAGTGGCAAGCCCCGATAAACGCGCCCATCGTAAGTCATACAGTATCGTTTTAAACATTACTGATACAGAGAATTTAAATCCATTTTCAGATTTCAAAGTAAACCATTATAATGTACCAAGTGAAGAAGGAGTATAATTGTAAGGAAGGAGTATAATTGTAAGGAAGGAAAATTCAATCAACCTGTCATGAATTGTTTCATTAAGTATAATTTAATAATATCAAACATTACTTTATTTTGATCATGGAGCTGTATTTGGAGCATCAAGCTCACATGTTATGTATAATCGGCATGTTTTGTTGAAAAGTGGCACACATGCTTCTCTGAAACCAACTTTCATCCCCCACCTTCAATTCAAAGTGTAAAATGAAACTGAATTTCATACCCACCGAGAAATCATGTTAACACAGTTCATGCGAAGTTTACAAAATGGAATCAAGTGGATAACCTACAGCACAAACACACAAAAACGTGTTTCTCCACTGCCTCTCTCAAAGGGGGGAAAACAGGACTGAACTCTACGGCGAAAAACATTGTCCGCCAAGAGCCAGAAGGGTGTTAACTCATATACGTTTACATGCGGTTAATGCCTTTCTGGCACCCAGCAGACGATATGCAACTCACAGCGTGGAGTCTTGTTAGACTGAGAGGTTCAAGTATGCAAGCTTGCCTGAAGCTCCTCAACATACTAAAAAAAGGACTTCTCCTGCTCCAAATACATGTACAATGTATGTAGAAGGGAAGGATATATCTCTGAACCAACATACAGTCAGATTAGGCTGTGTATATTTGGGTTGGACAATAGCTCTATAACAGCATCATGTTACTATCTACATGAGCTCTATATAGTATAGACACAGCTTAAAGGCAATTTACTCTGTTGGTCAAGGCCATGGTGAAAGCATGGACCTCTGTAGTAGGTCCATGGTGAAAGTGTGTATTTTGTATGCACCTCCAGATAAAAAAATATTTAAAAAAACAGATTATATTTCTAATGAGATCAAGGATGAAGCCATGTGTAAAGCTAGAAGGGCATAGACTCTAGACATGAAAAAAATGATACAAAACAATGACCTTTTAGCTTTAAACAGACTGAGTAAGAAGTTTAAGAGAAACTTGGATTCTTTGAAAAAGAAAGGGGCGGTTAGAGGCAATTGATCTAAAAATGTTCTGAAGATCCCAGATAAAAAGAAATACTTTTGTTGGTTGTAATTCATACTGTCAATGAACACCACTGCCAAGTCCAGATTGGTCCAAATATAGTTTATGAAAATATCTTTCCATCAATTCCAACTTCTTGAGTAATGGCATACATGAATATATACACACATAAATCAAAACTATTATATCGTATAAACGTCAGTGTTTATTCACTACCAACTTTATTTCATAATATAGTTTTTTTTAAATGCACATTCTCTGTAAATGAGGTCAGTTTTAAGCATTTTTGTGCTTTTTAATGTTTTGTTACTACACATTGTCGACAAATTTGAATTGGTTCAATGCTTTTAGAATGAGGGAAAAAAAATCACAATTTGAATTTGAAAAAAATGAAGATTTCATATTCATGAAACTTTTATCTGCAGGAAATGTTACCATTATGAATACTGTAGGTCCTACATGGGTAATATCAACACACCAAATTCTCTTCCCACCAGAAGTCTAAATAGGAGACGAAGAGGGAACGTTATTGGCTGGCAACTCACACAGGTGAACTCTGTGTTTGCAAGGGTTACTTCCTATCAAATAAACACATGACAAAGATATTGCCAAGAGTGATTTATTCAAACTACCCTAGCTGTGTCAGAAAAAAGAAATCGCACACATACACACAGAGACCACTTGCACAAGCACTTGAACTTTTCACGATCAAATGGAAACTGCTTCCAGCAAGCACCACAGTTCAAACTTTCCCACAAGGTGCTTCTTGAACCATTTTCATTTTTATTATTAAACAAAACCAAATTGTAAGCCTAAATATTAAGTGCCTCAGGAGTTCATACATGTATGCCTGTATGTAGACCTCCATGTATATGCTCCATTCAGACTACCAAAATTCATCGTATGGCTGTAAGAAAATAAAAACGATGATTTCTTATATTCTTAGCGTCATATTACCAAACGTCATAAAAAATAGCAACACGCATGTTTGAGCATCGTTTCGAAAGAAAACTTGATCAGGGATCAGGGTCCAGTTCTAGTCACGCGAAAATCACATAACTGGGCGGGGCTTATTGTGATCACTCATTGTTGATTGGCCAGATGGCATGTCAACGGACCTCTTCAAAACTAGCTTCTCTATAAACATTTCTTTATATGATATTGTAATATCTAGTCTGTACGTTCCTTTTGCTAAGTAAATGGGGTTTCATTACACAATGTTTCTCTAGTCTGAAGAGACTACCGAAGGACAATACTGGTTCAGGTTAAGAACAAGACAATTCTTGAAATATATTATTGATGTGAGCATCTTGATAATGGACAAGGATATTGGCTTCAAATATTGCATTACATTGCCTGAAAAGCTAATGTGTTTTAAGTGACTATGTCAGGCAAGAGAAGGCTTCAGACCAAAAATTCAAATATTGGGATAACAAGTCAAAATATCACTGTTTAAATATACATGTAGTGTGGATATACCGTAATGAGATGACATGGGTGGTAAAATCAAAAGAAGGCTTCAACACCATTTTATTTTGTGTAGCAAAATTTCAAAAATTTAGGAAAAAAAGTCAAAATATTACTGATTAAATATAGTGTGGATATAATGAGATTACATGGATGGGTATAATCATGGACCTACTACAATAGGTCCATGGTATAATCAAGGCACTATTACAGTAACCATCGTTGTAGAATGTTAACAATACCACAAATTATCTTCCAAATGATCTCATTAAATTGGCAATACAGCTAGAAGTCAAGAAGTAGTATCAAGCATCAGGTTTACTAAATGTAAATGTTACTCATATTGGAAAAAGGGAATTTCAAACGTTCTGATATTCCAATTCAATTGTTTATTTCATTCATCTGTATGAGCAACTAGGTGATTGAAATCAATGTGTCTGGTATACACATAATTTTTATATTTTGCAAGAAATCAATATGATAAAACAATTGAAATTGATTTTAATCATTTATTTACAAAACTTTTCCGGACAGCTCATGTTCTGTTAAAAATGTTAAGAACAAAATACACAAAATATGAATGCCCACTTGTCAAACAGCAGTTCAGGATAGTCAAACTATTGCTGCCTTTAACTCCCCCTGTATGTAATTATTGAAGTGAAATTATCTGATAAATATTAAACTTCTATTTTTATTTACCGTAAATACACAAATGACATTTTCATTGATTTTTAAAATAAACAAGAGCATTATACATGTATATAAAGTTTCGACTTCTAACTGATGTCAATTGTATTTATTTGTATTTATGATAAAGGGAACAATTATTTTCAATACTAGTAAATATTGATAAACTAATACTTTGAAATAGATTATTTTTAGACACCATATACCACAAAGGCAATCTAGTGAAAAGGTCTGTAGCAGGAGATGAATACTTTGGCAGAGATTTATCTGTGAAATGTACTCTGAAAGGTTTCATGTTGCATTTTGCCAAGCGCCTTCAGGCATGAGCTTTCAACATCCGAAAAGGAAACGGCAAAATATCATCATTCTAACTGAAAATCAAATAGGTTCATTCAGAAAAGACAAACAATCTCTGGTTACGATTGTCTTCCTTTTGACTATTTTTGTTCCCTTTTTTTCTTTTTTCTATCAGTAGTGCATGAAATATAATGTACATTTAGACATGTTTTGATATAAATATCACAAACGATGAACATTGAACCATGTAAAGGAAATCAATCAGATAACCCTTCAAGTGGAAAGTTATCGGTATAGTTTATGGATGATAACATTGTTGAGGTTATTATGGTAGCAATCTATGGTATGAATGACATGCTACATGTATTATATTACAATAACTTTTTTTTCTTACTTGGAAATTGACTCTATGCATTCTCTCTCACTCCATCAATTCCCATCTTTTCTTATCATTCTCCCTTAGTCTTCATTATTCTTCTTCATCTCTCTATCTCATTTTTTGAATTATCCCTCTATTCTATTTTCTTTCTAAATTTATCTTTTACTCCAGCTCCTTTAGAGAACTTGGAAAACTCAGAACTTTCTATACTTACGTGTCTTTTCTCTTTCTTTTAAATGCCACTGAGTAATAAAATGTTACCATAATATGCATGATAGTTGTGATATGGGCTTGAAAATGTAGTGATAAGGGTCAAAGTTCCAATAAAAAAATTGTCACAATGACACTGAAAGTAATGTATGTACATTTATGGTTTCATAATGATAAAGACAGTTTTTGGAAGTGGCTGAAACTGATATACATGTATAGGGTAAGATAAATAGAACAAGGATTTCACATAACCCATATCATTTACCCTATATGCATCACACGATATTCATGCATTTTCTTTAATTCAACACTATTAATATACCCATTTATTCATCCATTCATCGCGATCGATAATTGCGTCATAAATATCTGTTTTCTTGTTCCAGTACACAAATTCTATCTTATCTAAGTGCCTATAATTATTGAAGATAAAATGTGAATAAAACGATTTTATGATGCATAAAGTGTTCATATGTTTGAGATTAAAGCGTAATAGACAGTCATCTTTTATGATATGATTTCATTAAGAATGCATGCTCCCTCCATTGCTGTGTGTTTTCATACCATCTATAGAGCCAAATTCGAGATCACGTATTAAACCTGCGACACCACCACCGCTGGTAAAATCACAGATATTACATGATGTGCATGCAAATGTGTCTTGCAGATCACAAAAACCCTCAAACAAGGGGGAGAAAAGAGAGCCAGGCTGAGCAAACGTTCAGAAAACCCACTCTGCCCCGAGGCTACGGGCGAGAACAAGCGCCCAGCACTGAAGGAGTCGCACCGAGAGAGAAAGAGCGCTGCTGTACGGTGCGGACCCACGGCTCCTGCCAACAACATCAGGAAAACGATAGCCAAACAAGGCACATGAACTCCTGACCCCATTGAAGACCAACAACCAAACACAAAAAGAGGGGATGAGAAAAAGGGGGGAATTTGCTAGAACTTGGACTTGGAGGGAAATTCAGGTTCTATTTAGGCAATGAAAACTGGCAATCATAGTAAGAGGGAGAATATATCTCATGTTATTCCACAGATTTGAGAGATATTTCAATGATCTGAAAAACTTGAATGTGTTTAATAGCTACACATGTACAAGTACATTCTACAATTTAATTATTCACACCCTCACTTATCTTTCCCTTTTGTATCTGTAATTTATCTTTAATTTTAACTTGCCTCAGCACAACATAAAGATGCCAAAAAATTATAATTACAATTAATGCACATCAAGTTGTAATGGTAATATAAAAGATAGCAATCTTCCATAAAAAATAATTGTTTAAGTGTTTTTTGCAGTACTGTGATGCCAGTATCCATTTGCTAAAATAATGAAGTAATTTAGAACATGTTTTGGTGATATTGATGTACATTGTAGCGGGCCATTAATTAAATCCACTTGCTGTGCATCAGATAGGACACAAAGAGGCTCACAAGTAACTAGAACTCACAATGGTTGTAAATTAAGAAGTGAATTCAGAGGTAAATTCAGAGGGTATGAAATTAGAAGACGTATACCATTCTCACAAATTATATGTCAATGGGAGAAAATTACTGAAGATAATTTGAATAACATTTCACTATCATGTTGAAGTTTTTTCTCTTAAGTTCCCAGTGATATTACTATCAAAACCTTCATATATTGTAGATATCAATTACCACAAACATTGTTCAGTCATTCATACTCACATCACAGTATACTATAGCAAATATCATACTCCTACCATGCAAATTGACTTAATGACATCCAGTCCTACACTATCACTCACTCGACATCTTTCCCTAATTTAATACACAAAACATTCAGAAAAAATTATCCTCTTGTGCTTCAGATAGGGGACATGTGCTGGAAGATGCACGCACATGCATACTGTACATTATCTCCCGTTATCAGTGCAAAATCAAACTGCATGAGGAAAGGTATATAAGTCTTAGCAGACATTGCGTGTACCGACTCTGTGCTGTCTATGATACTGGCAGTTGTCCATCTGTGTTCTCGATTTTCTTATGTAGTATTAAAGCAAAAGTATGTTTGGCAGAGACAAATATACATGTAAATGATGATAATTCTATTATGAATCGCGACATATTATTGGCGGATATAAAACAATATGTCCAGACTAAAACTGGATTTGTATTTATTATCTAATGATTTGATTAGATTTGATTGCTCTATGAAAACAAATATTAAAAAGAAATAGAGAATGGAAATTAATGTTATTACAATGGCAGTTTTACTAATGATCTGCCTATTTAACAGACTCTGCACAAAAATATATTTGAGAAATAACAAATTTCAACTGAAGTCATTGACATTAAGATAGAATATTTATAATCATATAATAGATTAGACTATAATATACTCATCAACAAATCGGGGCATTAATATAATTACCGGTAGACAATACGGTAGTGATCATTTGAAAATGAGGAGAAAGAAATACTCATTAAGATACATCTGCACAAAAGAAAGAAGGAGCATGTCTCAAGCATATTTGCAGCCACCAAGATCATATTATCTAAAAATCAAAATATGGAATCCAAGAAGATTTAACAATGCCACTGCAGGAAAACACTTATCAATTTTTAATGAACCTTTTATCACATCCAAACACTCTTAGTACATACCAAATTATTGAGTAAAATCTTTTTGCATCAGCAGGGCTTTTTAAGCTTGCTCAATGGCAGTAAAAAAAAAAAAAATATATATATATATATATATATATACCAATGAAAATTTCTGGAAGGTACTAGTAGCAGGTTAGCTATATATAGTGATGGCCTGAAAGTTAACACTGAGCCTATTTAGACTGCAAGCTAAATGAACCACTATAAACAAACCCACAATATTGCCTGAATTATTGATCACAGCTGCTGCACAGGCACATGCTTCTAATTACAATATCAATTTCCAATTTGGTGGGTGATCAATCGCCAGACCTGTTTGATGTAGGAGCATGTTAGCGTAGTTAAGTTCCATTTCGTGCAGTTTGGCGGATGATAAAGGTGATGGCGAGGGGCAGAAATCATGGCCTATTTGTAAGTGCTTTCTTCTCATGGATTGCATACTGCATGTGTTGTTTCATTTTGATTTTTGTTAGAGTCAATATGTATGTTAGAGACACAGGTACCTGGAAGCAAAAGATTAGGTTTCAATTTCTCACACATAGCGTGCATGGTACATCTTTTCTATATACGGGTACTCCTATTCTTTCCCTCCTTCTATCCCTCCTTCTATCCATCTCCCTTACCATCTCTCCCTCTGCCTTTCATTCTCTTTTTAATCTTCCTCTAACTAATATGAAATAATTCACATATCAACTAAATTGAGTCGTATTTGGTTTGGGTTACATACCAAAAAATATAATTTTTATGTGTAAGGCTACTTCATATCCAGCCAAACTGGCAGAGACTATCATATCAGGAGAACCATGTATAATGCACTATGACCCACTAACAGCAACTGATATGTTTGGGGCTATTTTCTCCCTTTTTAATATACTGTAGGTTTTTTTTTTCAGAGTTCACTGGTAAATCATCCATATCCACCCCTATTTTATCACGGGCATGGTACTTGGTATTTAAGAATTGAGAAAACAAAACAATGCCATATAAATTGCTCCCTATTGAAATTTCACAATTGAGTTATATTTGGATGCAATCAGCATAGAAGAAAGGCAAACATCCTCTCTATTACCCAACAATAGTCACACCCACATAGGCACATACTGGGCACTATCACATTTCTGAAAATATTATGAATACATACCAAAGCAAAAATTTAATGTAGTTTATTTCCATATCTAGATATTTACTCTCTAATTTTACTTCAACATTGGAACACAATTTTTTTTTTTGCATCCTTGGACATTGGCATGTTGGTGTGCCGATTGCCAAACCAAACGGAAATAAGATTCTTGCAGTAAATATCTGACTGAGATTAAAATTATGAAAATGAAATCAAGCTCTTGACAGATGATCCGATTCTGACAATATTGAGGAATTCCCTGTCACAAGCTGGTCAATGGTAACGACCGGACATCAAGAGTGGATGACGGATGGAGAGAAATGAAACAATGAGAGAGAACAAGACAGAGGGAGAGAGACCAAGACAGAGGGAGAGAGACCAAGACAGAGGGAGAGAGAAACAAATGTATTTGTATTATATTATTTTCAATATCTCGCCCTAGCCAAAATAGATGCACACTGTATGATTGACTCGTTGAGCAGTGATAAGGGAGAGAGGTTAGCCATACCCTCCAGCCAAATTGAGTTTCAATGAGGAACATGAACGGGCTATGTTATACCGGTGTCGCTTTACCGGTTTCCACTTCTTCGACGCCAAGTCTCATTGCATTGAGAGCCCTGTCGTTGCCAATAAAGGGGCCTTTAAAAGAATAGAGAAAGAAAAACGAGTGAGTGAGAGAGAGAGGGGAAAGGGTTCTTCCCTGAAGAAGAAAACAGAGGAGAGGAACAGAAAGAAACGAAGAAATGATTCGTAGATTCCCAATGAACTGAAATTGGTGGCAGACAGGAAGTCTGATTCGTTTCATGTGTATTACGCTTTCGTCGAAGAAAGGAACCGGCCAAATCGCTCTGCTTTCTCCGCTACCACAGGCCTTGTGAGCTTCCTAGTGTAACTGCCTCTTTTTACTTGTTTAATTAAAAGATAGGCCTTATCCTTCCTTCAAACAATGGGCTATTGATACAACACATTGCTTTTACTTAGTATACTGCTACAAAAGTGCTATATCCTTATTATCTGTGCAATTTGAGCTTTCAAAATAATGTTACTGGTATCATATCTCTATTCTTATTCGAGCATGTTTTAATTTCTCCCATGATCATATGCCATACTTTCAACATTTTTAATGCGAAATCCAGTTCATTGGCTTCCAAAAGGGGTGGAATGAAAATATACGGGTATATACATGTATAGAGTTCAGGCTAAAATTAGAATGAATTACGGATATAACGAATAAATAGAGAAGAAAACAGAGCAAAATGCTAAGTGAATATTCATACCAAAGGGAGAATGGAAATGGAGCACTTTAGTATTTTATTGAAGAAGGGAGAAAGATCAGAAGGAGAAGATGTATAAGAGGTGAATTCATGTACGGTGGACAAAGGGAGGGGAGGGGGCTGGCGAGTTGAATCCACCAAGAAATAGGTCAGGTCATGCTAAATAGGCATACCAGGGTTTTAACTAGAATGTGATGAGTGACTACAGTATGAATGATGGTTAAATAGGCCTGTTTACTAATGATATGCGAGTGACGTCATAATCCCTCGCACCCTAGCGATTGTTACTACGTAGGGCAAGCTTTGCGTGGTGCGGCACGGTCGCCACATTGTTTTTCCATGCCCGCTACGCTATACACATACAAAGCCATTGCTAGCGACCGCGACGTTTTTTCACCCTAATTTCTACAATGGCATCGCCTTCGACATCGAGTTGTAGTTCCAGCAAGCCGTTTTCGCAGTGGACAGTGAAGGAGCTCACCGATTATTTAAGAAAGAGAGGAGTTACGACATCAGGGTACAACAAACAGAAACTAGTTCAACTTGCGACTGCTGTGGCCGATATCGCTTTGCCCCAAGACCCGGACCTTGCGAGCTTCGACTCCGCACGGTCGCTGCGGGAGAAGTTGGAGCGTGCGGGGTGCTCGTTCGACGACCCAATGAAAATCACCGGCTACACCGAGAACTTTGAAAGTATACCAGATTTCGGATTATACGACATTTTCAACTACCTGATAGTAAATAGAACTGACTACGACAGAAAGAAACTCAAAGCATATAAATCGTTTGAGGACTATCGTCTATTTGCTGACGGGAATGTGGAGCAAATGAAGTTCAATGAAGTCTCCGAGGCCAGCTCTGTGTGCCACAGCATTCATATGGGGTCTGTCTGCGTACCGTGAATCGCTGTTACACGTGCCGTAACAGCAATGCTTACCTCCCATTTTTGCGATATTTCGTCGGATTTCGGAAAATAAAATCGAAGATTTGTCATGTACAACTGAGAAAAACTATATTTATTTTAATTATATACCCTAAGGTTGGAAAACAAACAGTTTTAAACGAAGTTTATTAGGACGATGATCAGCCTTTTTTTCCTCGCATTCCCCACATCGCCGTATACAAAGTGTGTGTAGCAGGGCCGTAGCAGACACTGCGCTCGGTTTGTTTGCCAGAGCTTACAACCGTGTGCAAATTTAAAGGTCCGTGAATACATTAGTAAACAGGCCTATTGGCTTTCCAAGCTCATGCCATGGGAGGCAAATGTTTTTATATGTGGCCAAAGAGCTGAACCAACTTTCACAGCTGGATGAGTAACATTGCATTTAGTGGAAGGCTACATTATCAAAACGCAACTTTTCTGTGTTTATTTACATAAGTCTGAATCAAGCCATTTTGTATTTTTTAACAAAAGCATGGATTTTTTTCTTCTTGAACAGAAGAATATGTTTGCTGCTATCACAATACACTGTTTTTCTGTTCCTACTGTATTTCTACTTCTACTGTTGCTACTGATACCAATTTTGCTACTTACACGTACCTGTATGTTACTGCTACTTTTACTGCTACTGTAGCTACAGAAGCTTGTAGCACTTCTACTATCACTACTAACACCACGCCAAAACCAACATTATCACTATCTCTATCACTACACCTATATATCCCAATATTACTTTGTACATGGTACATTTACATATAATAGTGATATAAGTTTCTTCTCCTCCTTTCCCTTTCTTTCTTTGTTTTGTTATTTTGTTTTTGTTTTTTTTTTTTTTTTTTTTGGGGGGGGGGGCTAAATTTATATTCAGTAACATGATTTAAACTTTGAGAAGGTTCTACAACCTTTATCTAGTTCAACAACAAAAAATTAATGGTAGACATCGCACATTTTATGGAGGTAAAATGGTAGTCCAAACTCTTCATGTATGCCGCTTGTATGCTGCATCTTGCACGTAGCAGAATGGTTGAAGATTTGCAGGTACTATTGTTATTCCAACAAACACAATGAGGTTCCTGTCGCTATACTCAAAGCAGAATAATGATTGAAAGATATATGATAAATGCAACCATAAATATACCTAGCAAGTCACGCACAAGAGGACATTGAACGGGAGGTACATTTAACCCTTTCTACATGTCAGAAGAAGAGCTGGCATGGTAGATTGTTGGTTAACCCTTTAGCAACTGAACCGCCCGAAACCGCCCCTCCTTTTACTCACTGAACCGCCCGTCCGTTTTCGTTCATTTTCAACGCGCTATAGTATTCGTGTATGGGGTCTACCGTGATAATGTGATACGTGCATAATCCTTACAATGTCTACAGTAGGATTCTGCATAGAAAAATAGCGCATGTTTCACATTGTTCAGAAAAATGTCAAGATGAGAGCAATATTGCAATATCTTCCAGTGAATAATAGGCAATTTTTAAAAAATCTCTAGTTGTGTCGTTAAGAAATGTATAGCAAATACACCAAATACTGTTATTACTTTTGCATTACAAAATGCTTTTAAAATTTGTTTCAAGATTATTTTTTTCTACAGAAAAGGGGCATTTCCTCAGGGAAGATTTTTGAGATGTTTTCTTATTCATTCTTTCATCTTCATAGCTTTAAAGTTAACCAGGGATAAATTTTCTATTTTTATGTATGTTTAGTTGTGTATTTCTCTTTTCTTGGGGGAGGGGAGCTTGTAAGTAAAAACAGGTAACATATTTTGCAAGGAAAATGATGAAGTAGATTTTAGCAAATTAATATATTGCACTGAATACAATGGAAACTCATCTATTCAATCCAAATACCAAAAGGGCCCCTTACATTAAAAAAAAAAACCTGTTAAAAAGGGGGCAGATCTAATAAAAAAGGTTGTCATGAATAAAATCATCAAACATGTTTGTATTGTCAAACTTCTCTTTGAAATATACCTTCGATATAAAATTGCACTTTTACACAACCCTTTCGGGGTCTTGATTCCAAGGGAAATTGTCTTCAGAGCATGAAAGTTTCTTCTATGTCATAAACACATTAACACAAAATAGCTTTGAAGTAGCAGAGGAAAATAACTCTGCATGATTTCATTCATATTCATCCATTCATCACTTGCCATATTGTATTTTCATGCATGGTTTCTTTATCAATATAAGCACGTTTGTAGGTTCAAATCTGTAAAAATATAGGGTAAATACAAATACAAATACCATATTGTCAAGATTGGTAAGCATAATGGGAAATTCCAAAAGTGTTAGAGTGTATGAATCAAATACATACTGTATATCAGCTAATACATAGAAAATAGAGAAGCTTATTAAAGTGATGATATGACCATAATAAATAATTACATGTCTTAAAATGCACCTCAACAATCTCTCTCAATATATATCTCCAGTGAACAAATGAACAACTTAATTTAACATTACACAAACCAATACGTGTATATTGTTAGATATCTACATGTACATATGCTGTAGGTACATGTATATCACTCATCATTCATCAAATATACAATCTTGACACTTTTTTATTGTATGCTTATTGAAATATTATACACATATCTCCTTTTCAGCAATAAAATATCACCTTTCAATAAAATTTAAAAAACATGAAAAATAGAAAAATTGTTTCATCCTCAGACCACTTTCTATCAAACTCTGTGATGTTTCTCTTTTCACCGATGTTACTTTTTCCCCCAAACTCTAAACAATCTCTTCATGAGGTAGATTTAAAATGAACATTCGAAAACAAACTCTCAACCATATTACATGGAATTCTCTTACAAAGATTTTCATCAGAAATGTTTTGAAATAAATATATAAAATGTGATTCACAGAGTGAAAAAACACTTTAAATATGAAAGAAAGGGCAACTTTAGCTTCACAAATAATTTCGAACAATATACTTAACAAACATAAATAAAAATATAGACAAAAGGTGAATAGTTCACACCATCTCAAATCTGACAATCATCAATGCAATACATCAAGACGCAATGAAAAGTTACCATGATCAATTTTTAACCTTCTTTATGTCCCACTTTTCGGATTACATGAAGTATACTGTTACTTGTTACTCATAGGGAAACCCTACAATTTTTTCTTTAAGAAACGAAAAATGAAAGAATTTGAATGATTTTGCATTAATATATTTCCAATTGCTTTGAAAAAATGAAAAAATTGATCCCAAAACACTGCACATTTCATAAAAAGAGAAATTTCAGTCTTCATTTTCTTCTATTTTTGTTTGTTTTGTTCTCTGTGTCAGTTAAATGAAATACACCAATTAAATATTAGGGAATACCTTTACTCGAAAGTATACTTCTATTTATTGTCATCACAAAAAATGGGACTAAGGCATTAAATTCAAGAGAACTAATAGTCTCTCTCTTTGATTTTTGTTGTTGTCGCTTTTTCAAATATATATATATTTTTTTTTTAATAGTATGATTAGAAAAATGATATATGGTTTGTCCTACCTTGATCTTTTTGAGGGAGGGTGGATGGAGTCCTCTATTTTGGTATAGTCCCCCTCTTGTGATGAATGTGATGAAACTGATGGAATGGGATCCACAGGCATGGTGTCAATTATTACGTAATCAAATCCACAATATAAATCAACAATCACAAATTTGGCACTTCTCCACACACAACCGAACTTAGCTGGGCTAGATTTTTCTTAATTTCTTTCCGTGATTATATCATCTGCGAAAAGTTGACCTCAGCTTTAATTCTTTTCTTCTTGATTCCTACTAAAAAGGGTGATGGGATCTTGCTCAGCTTTGATCTGTGGTTTGGCGATTCAGAACGGATTCCTTTTTGCTTTTTTTGCTTTCTCACTTCTTTCACTGAATTTGGTAAACTTGATCCCGCTTTTCCTTGCTCGTATTGCTTCCTTATCACTTTGCGCTTCACAGATGTTGTAAAATTGGATGCTTGGAATGTGCTGCCAAATTTTCTGTAAACACGGGGTGGATGGGCTGTGGTGAAACTTGATGCGGGGTTAAAAGTTGATGATTGCACAACAAAAGAAATGACATTTGCGGTTGTTTCATCCACTGGCAATATTGAAGAGCAACACAGGCTGCTGTGGAGGAATTCTTTGTTTCAAACGAAGATAGAGCATTAGTTATTCACTGAAATACAAAATAGCAAAGCTCGTAGGAATGTATGGAAATACAGTTTTACTCAGATCCTTGTTTGGGGGGATACTTGATGCATTCTAATTCCAGTACATGCGTAAAATCTTTCCAAAAAAAAAAATCTTGTATCACAATCACCTAATGCTTCACTGAAAATCCATAGTATTATCCAATTTTTGTTTCTCCTTTCGCTCACTGCTGGATTATACATGTATGACTGAATGTCCACCATTTGTGGTTTAAAAACTTCACAACTGCCATTCTGCTTAATCACATAATATTTTCTTCATGTTAAAGTCAACATGACAGCAAATATTGGTGAGTAAACGCTGCAATGAAGTGTCTCTGCCAAAGTCTACAGAATAGGTGTTTTCACAATCAAGTCATGCCCACTCTATTGCCATTCAATTTTCCTTCTTTAATACAATGTTACCACGCAATGAGACAGTAAATAGATTTCTTCCACGGCTCGCTACAATTCCAATGCTAAGTTTTTCTTTGAGCCGTGGTTTTGACGGGTGATTGTTAGCTGTGGACCGCCGATTCAATCCAAGCAGGAGGGGAGGATCGGCAAGTAACAAAAAGGACGCAGAGAAGTGTGTCTAAGTGCTGCAATGATTGAAGGTTGGAAAAACAGTCTGAGAAGGTAAATTGGCTGTGAAGACGTGACTGATCTTTGTGCGTTTCACGCTAGCCCGGGCCGACTCAATGCGTGCACAAAGACTCGGGGAGTCGCCTGCAGGGCGAACAATCAGACCTGTGTGGCGGCCGTGAGCCCCGGCACTCTGGCAGGTGTTCTGCCCACCGAGCTCGTCTCTCCCTGCCTGCCGCTGCTGCCTGCCTGCCTGCCACTACGGGTAGAGCTGCAGCTACAAAGTGACTGCTTTGATGTTATTGCTCAGGATGAATTATTAATCCTTTCCCCAGATATATCCGATCATGGAGTAAACTGCTTACTGTGTCTCTACAGGTCAACAAGCACGATGATTTATAGATTACCCCCAATGAAGTCAGTGTAGTCAGTGATTTACTGCCAGATGATGCAGTTCATACAGTTACCATTGGCTCGCTAGGCTTGGAAGTCAACAGCTGACTTCAGAATCCATTCTCTCTCTCTTGCAGTCTTCTGTTTCAAAACATCAATCTGACTAACACACTGCAATAATACAAATGATGGGTTGCTGGATACTTGTAGATTGTGCATTGAATAAGTCAGACAGTGATTTTAAAGGGCAATCAATCATGAAAAGCAAACAATTTGGGGTTGGTTTGATGTCACAGAGTGAAGCAGGTGGCTCCAACGTGCTTTTCCTTTCCCTGCTCATACGACGCACACACAAATACACACAGGCCAGGCTAACCGTGCCACATGCCTGCCCCACATGGGTAAGCTAGCGTCCAGTCTCCAAGCTGCCGACAACCAGAGAATTCATTCACAGTCTCGTCAAGCCAACCACATGTGTGATGTGTAATGCATCCAAACACAATCCTCTTCTAATCGTTTCTTAAATCAAGAATTTTCACAAATATAGTACCAAGTCAACAATAATAAAAAATTTAGTATCCACTTAAAATCACAAAACAGTAATATAATCCCAAGTGAGGGTCAGTCCTTGTACTTTCATGCTGAGTGGTTTGTTGACAAGCAAGTTAAATTTTTGTTTAATTGTAAGACCATTAAATGGTGATCATCTACTGGTGACCATTGGCTATCAAACTGACCGTAAAACAAGGTCATACGAAATGATGGCTAAGACTGCATAATCAATTTTGGGCACAGTCAGATGGAAGTAGGAAAGAAGACAGCCCTGCAGATCAGTGATAGCGTATAAAGTCAGCAATGTTGGTATTCACAGGCATGGACTGATGGGAGGGTTCCCGGCGCAACAACGCAACTAACCAGCCAGCACATGCACAGAGCTGAGCAGTTCAATCAGCTGCCAGGCGCATCAGTCTCTACCCCCACGAACCGCAGCAGAACGAAGAACACGAACCAGGGAGAACACAGAACAACACGACGGACGACGAACGTATAGCTAGTATGTAGGCCCACCCAATGACCCAGCAGTCCTGTTTATTATTGTCACAACCAATTACTGGAGGCAGGGAGCTCAGGCCTGGCTGTGCACTGCAGAATATAATAACCATGGCCTATATACACGAGTTCATTTGAGGTCACGGTATTACACACACTCATACACACAACCCATGCCTGGAAGCACAGTTCTATTCTTCTTTTATCCGTGCCTCTTATTCTCTCTCTCTCTCTCTCCCTCTCTATCTCTCTCCCTCTCCCTCCAGTTTATTTTCTCTCTATTTCATACTCGTAGAAGGAAGGTGGAAGAGAACTGCGATCGTGCTTGAACATGTGTGTCAAAGAGAAAGAGAGGAAGAGAGAGAGAGAAAGGCTTTGTGTATTGTGCATTTGATTGTATCCCCGCGTGAGTGTGTTTTGACTTTGCGTCCAATTCTCTATGCCCTAGGCAGCAGCAAGGACTAGCTGTGATGTGTATGGTGTGTGTGTGTGTGTGTGTGGGAGGGTGGGTGAATGCGTGTATACGAACCCTCGCACACAGGCAGTAATTTATCAAGGTTGTCCTCCGTCTAGCCCTCCATCAAATTGCTTCCCTTTCCACCGCTATTAATCTATTTGCATATTCATGATTTCTCTAAGTATCGCACCGTGTATATCTATTTCCACTAAAATTTCATCGACTTGCCAAAAACATCTTTGCCATAAGAAGCCAAGTTTTAACAAAATTGCTTTAAAAAATGAGGATAGGTATAAATATCCCTTTTCCACAACAATATAATGATATTCTGTCAAGAAACAAAAATGACTCACTATAACTATGCAAAAGGCAATGCAAACCTGCTATTATAGTAATACATGCAAGTATTATCCAAACACAACTTCCAAGTGGTATACATATTACTTTGTTGTTTTAAGCTCTAACGACTTTCCACTGAGAAAACAATCCTGCTCATATGGGCCACATTAAAGGTGATTACACTTTGTCCAAGTTTCACATCCTTCATGAAATCAAATAACAGTATTTATATCACATAGTCTTCTAAGAAATCTAAAAAGAAAATCAATGTACATGCATGCATTTCACAGGTCCTCATTGTTTCTGAATTGTGGTTTGAGCAAATAATTTCCTGATCGATTCTACAGATCTTGTTTCCTTCCGTGGTGTTATTTGTCATCAATTAAACTCTAAAAAATCATAGAATATGCTTAGTGATGGGAATGACACACAATCAAGTCACCATGCCATTGTTTATAAAGAAACCTTGAAAATTGTACATCTAACCTAATTCTCCAACTTCCATACACATTTTTTTTTAACATGAGGCCTTGAATCAAATTTTACAGAAACTCCCTGCCTAAAGGAACCTGGCGGTCCCTGTATTTAATCAGCAGTACTTGCACCAGTTAAAAATCATCATTATAAAGTTATAAACATTTCATTACAATTACTCCACATCTTCAGCAAAACAAGTCACATCTCATGTTCAACCTTTTTACACATGTCTAAATATACATTCCTTTTCTTTTTTACTCCATTTCCACCCGATGACAGATCATGCTCACAATTGAGCAATCAGCGCTCGTTCCGAACAATATTCTTTCTTCAAGGTAACAGTTGGCAACTAATTACTCTGCCGCTGCTGTCCTGGCCGTGACCTCGCTCGCCTCTCTAGCTAAACATCCAGACCCCAATCTGGAGCGGCCATTCCCCCATTATGCACCACTCATGTTAATTGGAGTGATGGTTTCGTCGCCATGGTATCAATCATAAACAAGAGATGGCGTCACAACGCTTGTACCAAGAGCAAAGTAGACTTTTAACCATCATCATCTATCTGCTTCATCAGCAAAGGATTGTTTTATTATCAAATGTAATGTCATATCATATCACTATGCTACAAGGTTATAATCTCAAAAATGTGCATGTTTTTTCAAGATTAAACTTAAAGGCACACTGTCCTACTTGTAGCTACTTGCTCCCTCTATATAGAAAACTTCCCCAATCGGTGCCTGTTGGTCCCCCATGATCCTCTTTTTCTTATGTTAAATGAGAGCTGAGTTAATGAGATAGCCACCTGTCACAGTGACCTCGCTGGCTCACTGGGTGGTCTAATCCCTTCTTGCTGAAGTAGTTCAGCCTGCCTTTAAGAGGTGCAATGATCAGACCACATTTCGTTTGATTTTTTTTATGGAAATAAAGTTTCAAAGAATGAGATAATTATTTTTTCTTTCTATTCAAAATGGCTTTAGTAAGAAGATGCGATGTATCATACAACTTCCTCATTACTTTGCCATTTGTGATTACAAACAATTATCTCAAGCATGATAAACGGAAGGGCAATAGTTCAGGAACCAAGAAATCTCACTTTTGAGTGCAAGTAATGTGATTTTTGTTGTTGATACGTCTAAATGTCTTAGATCTTTAAGGGATCGTTTAGCAATGTTAAATCTGAGATACACGGTCCTACATGTATGTTACCAGTGTCTGTGATATGGTGTAATATTGAAGCCCTAAAAAAATCGCGCTTCAAAATGATCAAGAAGTGCCTCAAAAAAGTAAAAATCTTTGAGTGACCGGTTTTACCATACTCGTTTTCCCCAATAGACTGTAGTGTTATGAAAACCGTTCAGCGAGCGGTTTTCAAAATTTGTAATTCCAATCATTAATATCTTGATAATCAGACAGGCGATCGGCTTGTAAAAGTCATGGAGTTCCTGACTGACCTAAAGGTTTATAATTATCATTGCAGCATGAGCTAAATCAAGGATTATTTCTTAAGGATCTAAGACAAAGTTACCGGATCCCTTTAAGATTTGAAAAGCCCCTTTCATTATTCAGATAATTTGCATGGAGCTGCCGCCAATGAGAAATTTCTTTCATTCCACTTATGTTTGCAACAATAACATAAACAATTTCTGATATGCATCTATTTCAGTTTCACATCTTAGCAAAAATGATGTTATGAAAGAGATGAGAACGCAAATGGCATACAATTCTGGTACACCTTCAGATATTTAAAGAAATCACTGCATAGCTCTCAATCTTATACTCATCTGAAATTCCTCTGAATTTAAAAAGGAATACAGGTTGAACCCAAGGCTATAAATATCAACAGAAATTCCAAAAAGAATAATACCCATAGTGACAGGAAAAATCTGAAAAAATTCAGGGCACCACGGCTTAGGCTATGACTGGTATTTACTTTTTGAATTTGCCACGAAAGCTCCACCAATATCCACCGTGCAACGCCATTTGAAAACCTCGCACACTTTTCCCCTCTCTCTCTCTATCTATATCTCTCTCTCACTCTCTCTCTCTCTCTCTCTCTCTCTCTCTCTCTCTCTCTCTCTCTCTCTATTCCTTTTCATCACAAGACGAGGCATGAAGGCAAGGGAAGAGAAGTTGGGAGCGTTCAATCAAAATGGGGAAGGAAATTGTAAACAGAGTAGAGTTACTGATCAGGAGGACTCCAAAGTGCAGTCTGCTCACGACATCCCCAGCACGATTCAAAAATTAGATGAAAGTCTATCCCGGCCTGCCTCTCTCCTGCCATATTTGGGGAGGTACCCCAGCACGCCGAACCGACCCAATTGCGTGTCCACCAGAAATTTAATTAACCTTTTGCGTTTTAACGGCTGTAATCTGCTCTTTGCAAACAAGAATTAGGAGGGTGACATTACCTTTTAATATCACATCCACCTATCAATCTTCATTCCCCAGTGGGACAAAAAAAAAGTGAACTTTAAGATTGACAGAATTCATTCATTTCAATCCCTCTACAAATAAGAACAGCCAGGTAGGGGGGGAGGGGAGACATTCAGACAATGTCTCGTGAAGATGACATACTCCTTGTCCCTTACTATATCACATGTTTTAGGCAGTAGGGGCTGTAGATTTATGTTGATTTCTTAATTATTTTGGAAATTATCAAAGAGCTATGCATCATCGAATGTGGGGAACCTGATGAGAAGTTCTGGGTTGTAAAATATTTCAATCTCAAAAGAATAATCTATGCCACAATGTAGGAATTTTTAAAATACACACACATGCACAAGAACATTCCTTCACCCTTTAATAGCCCTTCTCTATCATTTGAGGGCTCGTAATAGACCAATAAAAAGTTAATGTGTTATACATTATCCCCCAAAAAAAATCCCTTATGCAGTACACACTACATTCATAATCTCTCAATCAATTAGACAAAAAAATAGCCACTCAACACTTAACAAACAAGATCACAGAACAATAACATTTTGATTGTGCTTTTATGCATGGTACCAGCACCATTACCACCAATGACTTGACATTCATGAATATGAAGAAGCCGGTAATTACATGGGACTAAGATTGAATTCCTACCTTGTTTACTGCCTAGAAGACCATTTGTAAGATGTAATACAGTTATACACAGGAAGACAGGTGGAGAAGAAGGGAACTCACGCAAAAACACTCTATCCGAAGACCTGTAGAAAGAAAAGGAAAAAAGACATTTATTTTATATAAATATTGCTCATTATTTCAGTTTCATATGGAAATTTTGTGCTAAAACTGGACAGTCAAATACTTGAAATAAATAACTGACAAGAACGTTTTTAATTTATCCAATATATAAGACAGATATAAGTACATTTGTAAATCCAAATTAGCAATAAAAGTACAGATGCAAATCAAGCCACAGAGCCCATATTCTGAATGAAGATCTGCTGAAAATCGTGTGTTAGAACTCAAAGAAATGGTTCTTATTTCAGACTACAGTGCCAATTCTTGGGGGAAAATTATTATCATACTTGAATATATAAAGGCAAACAAAATAAGTTTTAAGCAAACAAAGAGTATCATGTATTGTACTTTGAAACGTAAATTATATTACACTGATGGACATTATGTTTGTTTAAAATATGTATGTTTGAAATATGATATAGAAATCAATAAATCAAATCAACTCAAATCAAATCAAGAAGCATACAAAAATATTGAGTAAAGTATATATTAATGTAATCATTTATATCAAGACCTTCTTGTAAAAGTCTCTTATGACATACGGCATTGGTAATTCCCAGCAGGCATGGCAAGGCACCTTGACCATGAGCTGAACTGGACTCTGATTGACCACTACACTAATCACTGATTGACCATTGGCTGACCCTTTGGCCTTGGGAGGGCTTTACAGACTGGGTAACCTTTTGACATAACTGTTAACAGTTAATCACACTGAGGAGCTTAGTGAGACTGCTAACTGTCAGACAATCAAAACACCTCCTTCATGAATAAACACAAAAGGCCAACAACTACCTGGTCCAAACAGATTAAGTGATTACCGTACTGCTAACTACATGAAATGATTACTGCCAACTACTATCTTTTTAATCAACTTAAGTAAATTTGATGATCAAGTGACTGGATGTAATATACCAATAAGCTGAACTGCATACATTTAAAAGAAAAGAAAGAAATATGCAAACAAACAAAGAAACAAACAGACCATCAAATAAATAAATGAATAAATAAATAAATAAACAAATACATGCCAGAAATATTTTTGAAAAAGAGAGAAAGAAAGAAGAAAGAAAGAAAGAAGAAAGAAAGAAAGAAGGAAGAAAGGAAGGAAGAAAAGAGACAGTGCAAGTTTGTAATGTCATAAAGTCTCTAGCCCTCAGACTAGTCCTGGTCCCCATTGAGTCAGCAACAGACCCCAGACCAAGACATCAGATTACATAATCCACTGACAGAGAGGGGATCAACAGTGACCACACAATGCACCCCTCTAATGTACCACTGTGTAGAATCAAGAATAGAATATAAAGTCAATAGTGCAGGTGTAATACAAAGCACACACACACAGGTACCTTGGAAGTGGTCAAGTATAAATACCTCATCACAGACTGCCCCAAGAGAGAGTGACCTCATGATGAGGACACCTCAGCTCAGTGCACAATCCATAGAGGTCACTTCAGGTCATTTGAGTAAGGGGCAGTGGAGTGGGACAGAGAGCTGTCTGGCCAGAATGACCTGCCATAAATACCCTAATGAACGATTATACTGGATGGGGCATGATGATACAAATTGAGTCCAGCGTAGTGGACCGATCTGTATCACCAAGGGAATTTAAAGCTCTATCGCTCGTTCTCCATCCCTCATCTTCTCTTCCTATTCTTCTCTTTCTTACATTCTGTATATCTCTCTCTATGTGTGTGTGTCTGTCTTTCAGTCTCTGTCTCTGTTTCTTCATTACCACTCTCCTTTCCTTCTTCATTTTCTCTCCCTCTTCCTTCACTCTATTCGCCCATCCCCTCTCTGTCTCTCTCTGTCTCTCTGTCTGTCTGTCTCTCTCTCTCTCTCTGCCTGTCTCACTTCCCTCTCTTACTCTCTCCCTTCATCTCTTCCCCTCCCTGTCATATCTACCTTTCTTCTTTCTAATACCTTCCCTTCTCCAATGTTTACTCACAAGAATGTCTAATTAACAACAGTTTCATTTATTTCTTTATAACTGGCACGGAATATAATATGTTGAATTTTTCCTCCATTAATACTTTCTGCTACATGAGAAATATTCAACTACCCCCATACACTTCTTCCCTCAATCATAAAAAAGAAGAAGAAGAGACCAATAAATCCTTAGAGGTTCATGACTTTACAGACACCACCAGTTGATGACAAACAAAACGAATTCCCTTTCCATCCTAACCTTATACCAATCTCATGCTCCTGACATAATTACTGTTTCATCACAAGTGTGAGCCAATTGGCATAAAATTGGATACTGCACAGTACCACACACTTACAGCCTTGTCAACAGATTTATCAGGCATTATAGGTGTGAAGAGCTCAGGTTCAAAGTTTCAAGTTATCCCACTGAAGTCATAAAATGCAACAATTTTCTGATCACAGACTTTTTTTTTCTCTCTCTCTCTCTCTCTCAATACTTCCAGGGCTGTCAATTGTCCTTGACATACATTGAGTTGTTCTAAAAGTAATGGACTAGTAAAAAATTGTGAACTAGTGTATCAAGATATGAAGCTTAGAATAAATCAGATGACACATTGACAGCGAAAGGGGAAAAAAGGAGTTGACAATTCCTATCAACTGGTCAAAGTCTCCTATTCAAGCCCTGTTTCACATGTGCTCTCCATGTTAAAAATAATATCTCATTTTATTCTACATCTGTCCAGAGCCACAAGAGCGTTAACTCTGTTTCTAAGAATATGAGTTAACACCCTTCTTTGGCTCTAAACAGATAGAGTGACTTACCAGTTACTAGTACCATGTAACTGACAACAAAAGTTTACAAAATCTTACCTCACAGTCACTGAATGCATCGACAATTCTTAACTAAATCGTTCAAATATACAAAGTATTCTACTAATACTAGCAAAAAGCTCATTTTTCTTTATGTCACCTAGCTCTCAATAAAGTTCCTAAGTGACTTGAGTCATGATATTATAATGTTCAATAGTCCTAACCCTTCTAACAATAAAATGCTTGAAAGCCTTCAAGTCATTTCAATTTTGTTAAAAGTCTGGCAGTGACTTCAAGAAAAGGGCTCAAAGTCAAAGGGCTCAGACTCACGATTCTAATATTTTTGAAAAATGTATTTAGAGTTTACATTTCATGATATTAGAGGGTTGAAGTTCACATAATGGACAAAGAGAAATAACGCTAAAAGAAAAATAATGAAGAGTGATATTAGGAAAAGAGCACTCTCAGATATTTTCTTCTCAAGCAGATACCTGCAAGCATGCCACTTAATGTATTTAATTTCGGAGTGCATTAGCAAATTAGAAATGTAATGGGAGCGTAATACGCCCTTACCTTCCCATCTGCGAATGCAGAATTTGATTTCTGCGCATTATGCCACATAGTCATCCCCTTAATTACATAAAATGCCTTCAGTATATCAGAAGCGGTTTGGAGATATGATTGTTATGGATTTTCGCCAGTTTTAGATTTAATCAGCGGTGTGGAGTTGTGAAGGGCATTTGAAGAGGGCTGTCTGACACAGATCCCACCCTTACTTGCCATTTGGGAGGTTTATATTTTTCGTTTATTGGACTGTTTCCATTTTAGGTGGGAAAAGCATCGGCGAAAGAAAGATTGTAAAATATACTTTCCATTTTAGATATGTTATAAAAGAGTCAATATTTGAAACACCTTTTGCAACTCTTTTCTTTACAATTTAAAATGAAAAATATCCAAAACAAATCAATAAATAGGTATGGTTATATTAATTATAATCAAAATTTGAAAATATAAAACACTGAAATGTGAAACACTGGCAAACAATCCGACTCACAAAACAAGGATAAGATAAAATACAATTTAGAATATTATCTTTAATTGACACAGAAGCCATCGAAAGTGTTAAATTCATACCATACAAACATAGGCCTGCCTCATCAGCTTGAGTTTGCAAAATAACCCGCTATTTCAAATATCCTGATCGCAAATTAACCATCATTAGCTGGATATTTGGTCCAGAAAACATCCTGAGAAATCTTGGTCATTTCCAAAATATCCCGCTATTTGGGAAATAGCGGGCTAACTTGCACCTCGTCTGACCTAATTTGTGATGAGTGTATCGGTCTGGTGAAGACGCAATTTCAAGCTTCGGGATAATATCCTGAGTCTAAAAATAACGGGTTATTTGGCAAAATCAAGCTGATGAAAACAGGTCTTATGTGTCTTGTTTCATGTTGATGAATGCCAATTCACCTTTTTGACCTTTCATTTAATGTTTACATAATAAGTGGATGACAATTCCAATGCACACAATATGTCTCACTTACAAAATAGCATTAAAAGAAATAGGCTTTTCTTGCACAGAACTAGCAGGCAGGTTAATAATGGGAGAAGGAATATTCATCACAAGGGATAAATGAAACAGTGTTTTAAATATTGATTGAAGTTTTGATAGATAGACAAAGCCTAGTAACTTTATCGCTGGAAGGGGTGACTTTGACCCCGTTCTCACTCACTTTGAGAGCGCTCCAAGTTAGACCGCTCCAGACCGTTCCAGAGGAACGGGTCTTGAGGAACGGTTTGCGAGCGTTCATACTCCGAGCAGTTTTTATGGCTCAAACCGTTCCACGAGTCAAAGTGGTCTTGTTGCTATGGCAGCTCAGGTAGGCGGGTCAATTGTTTCGCGCGCGGAATCCAAACCGTATGTACAGTACTACATGTTTCGCACGCAACGTCACTAGCTCACTTCCGCTCAAAGTACGCTTTCCGTTCACATTGCACGTTAGAGTGCTCTGGAGCGCTCTTAATAAGACCCGCTCCTCAAGACCACCTCGGAAGGTGGACTTCTGGAGCAGTCCAGAAGTCCGCTTCCTGGACCACTTTGAGCGTTCTCACTCACCTAAGAACCGCTCCTGAGGAGCGGGTCTTAGTTAGAGCGCTCCAGAGCGCTCCAACGAAGTGAGTGAGAACGGGGTCTTTGATAACCATGATCGGTATAGAGTCACGGGGAGTAACAGTGCCACCCTGCTGCTTTACAAGGCGGTCTCAAGCAAAATGTCAAGGTAAAATACTCAGTGTTTATGCATCATAGAGCAGTAGAGCTCAAGCTCACACGCTCTCTGACTTCACCCACCTTTTCTCCACCCCCTTTCCTTGTTTTTATCCCTTCAAAAATCATTGATTGCTACTGACACTGACAAATGTAGCACTACTATAATTCCTTCTTTTTGTCTAACCCAGCGGACATGTCAGACCGGCGGAAAATTCCCTACGCCAAACACGGTACCTTCTCGCCTCTTAGTCTCGAGAAAAACCCAACTCCTGTATAATGGGTATCCTTCAGAAAAGAGCGACTCATTCAGAAACTATTGTGTGCTCTTTTAGATGGAAAGTCGGTTGGTATTGAGAGCAGTAAACATATGAAGACTATGGCAACAAAGAACTTGACAGAACCATTACTGTATGATTTAGTTTGTATTTCTCACTAAGTGCTTGCAGATTCTCTTTTATATACACCCAAGGTTGAAGTTAATAGTCTCATTTTCACAGCAGGCTGCCTTGGAAATATTAGTTTCAGATTCATTCTTAAATACCAACTACTTGAACTTGTCATTATATAACAGTAATAAAACAAAATTTGTGATAAATTGTTGTTACTACCAAAATAATGGATAAGTGACATTTTTAATAACCTTTTCAATTTCTATTTCTCAGTACATTTTTGTATGAATATCTTATTCTAGACTTCAATTGGTAATAGAGAAAAAGAAACTGCGAGTTACAGACTTTACCATTTGCATCTCATTATAATTTCCCAAGAAGTAGAAGTTTCATCTAAATTTCTAAACAGAAACAAATATTAAGTATTAGAAATGTTAGGTTAAAAATGCAAATTAAGAATAACAATTGCATACCTTACACATAGACTCACTGGATTCAATTCTATTTGGGTACAACAAAGATTTCTACTGACTTAATCCAAAGTTATTAAATACCTTCTTTTTTCTTTTTTTTGCAGGTTAATCAGCAGAAGACAAGGAAGAAGTATTTATTATGAGTTCTAGTTTCCATGTGATGTTAAACTATATAGTCACAGGGTCAAGTAGACATGTGTGTGGCCTACAATGTAACAAAAGAACTATGTTCTGTAGTACTTGTGTTTTAATATGATACCTTCCTCCTTGTAATTTATAATAAGTGTCATATCCAATGCCATTCTTCTAACTGGGTTTTTTTCTTCAAAGTGCTCAAGGTCCTTTTGAATTGTGGAGAAGATCTAATGGAGGCTTTTGCTATCTTTCAAGTTTCCACCCTACAGTATTAGCACGAGAGATACCAGTTACCAAGAAAGTGAGTCCAGTTCTACAACTGATGGGTTTTCTTTGAATATAACATTCAACCAACAAAAAAATCCATGCCCACAGAAGTAAAAACAAAACAAAAAAATCAAAATGAACCTGTTCCCCAAATGGCAAAGCTGAGCATTTGTCAAGGATTTCAGAAAGAGATTTATGCCTTCCACCATGGCTTTTGAAGTTATTAAATGTTGTATCGGCTATGTGAGCAAGTTATAATGCAATATACCAATTTCAACACCAACATCTTTGAGACTTCCAGAGGCACAAATTTTGTAATCATGAACCTGAAGGCAATGATAGTATTCTAAGTAATTTATACAAACAAATATAAACCAGTAGATGAATTTGGTTTCATTAGAACAACATTTAGTTTACATTTCTCTGCATTATTTTGATTCCCTTACTTAAAGTCATTCCCCCCAGTTTTATTCACAAGTATCTAAATTCATTTTGGTTTAAATAACAGGTTTATGTTATTATCTCCCCCTGAAATCTCAAAGATTTGCATGAGAGATCCAAACCACCACCTGACAAGCTAGAAGCTGGATTATGTGTTGTAAATGTGAAGCGGTGTAAAAGCCTGAAACGTACCTCAAGAGCACGCAAAGGGAGTCGAGAATTATTCAAGGTGCAGAGACAGAGAGACAGATAAAAGTGTAAAATGTGAACGTAATCATGCCCGAGAAAGGGCAATGAGCTGTGAGCGGCGAGGAAATCAGAAGGAAAGATTAAGCTTCAGAGGAATGAAGAAGTTGATCAAAGAAAACTCTTTAAGGTCTCTATCTTCCTCTCTCTCTCTCTCTCTCTCTCTCTCTCTCTCTCTCTTTCTCTCTCTCTCTCTCTCTCAGTCTCTCTCTCTCTCTTCCTCTCTGCTCCTCTGCAAGAGCATGCCTTATAATCATATCAATCACTGGAATAGTGAACTCTTTCTGAAGCGGACAGAGTGTCTAACGACTTGCTAAGTATGCAGAGTTTGCCTTCACCCCTGCTGTGATTTCAAAGCTCTAATATAATAAAGCCAGACAAATGCGCAGAACACCACAGCAATTAGCATTCGTCAGGCTTTCCATGCGGCTTTTCTCCAACAGCTCCCGAAAGACAACAGGGGGAAAAAAAGGCTCTGTAAACCCATAACAGATGACAGAGATGTTCAACACCTCTCAAATATTGATTTTCTTTAAAAATCTTCCTACATGTAGCTCGTCTTTGTATAAGCTGTGTATTCTATGTGGTCAGAGGAAAGGAATGGCTGACTGAGTGCTTGTCGTAACGTTTCACTCTTTCGCTGATTGAGTCACAATCTGCACCCCATCGTGTTCGTCCTTGTTCTGTATTCCCTCCTAGTCATGCACCAGGTTTAAAGCTAACTGCAATTAACAATTTGCAACGAAAAACACATGGTGGAATATACATGTAACCGAGAAATTATCATTTAAAAAGTAATATTTGTTTCTATGGACACTGGACAGTCGAAGTTATATGTACAGTAGCGATCTTTCTGAGCTCACTTGATTTTAGTAAGAACGATTTAGCATCTCAATGTAATTTGTAGCAATCCACCAGTAATGACTACATAATATTAAAAAAAGTCACAGAGATGATCATACTAGAGGCAGACTGTAGAATCATTTAATGGATAAAACATTGGTCTTGAATCCAGGTAGATCCAAGATTCAAGTCAATTACCGGAAGGTGTGCTTGTGACCTACATGTACATGCAAAGTAGATAATCAATTAACAAGTGCAACAAATGGTACCTGTAGTCGAATATTTCCCGTTGCTCCCCAGAAGAATGGGCCTACATCTTTGCCATACTCATCATCATAATGAACATACTGTAGCTCATTCTCAAGATCATCAAGTTTCCTAATTCAATATCAACCTCATCAGAAGCTAAATTTTCCAAGAAATAAAATAACAAATCTAAAATTCCAGCTGATAGTATAAAACGGATTACAGAGTCAATTTGCAACTGTTACAGCCTCATAGCTTGTCGACAGTATACTGCACATCAAAACTATCGAGTCTGAACAGAAGACTACCAGCCCGAGTCGGCCAAAGGCAGCCAGCGTCTAATGCGCATTACCAATTGACGTCCACTCATGCGTGACCATTCAGGCATTGATCGGCCAGGTTCATACTGACCTTGAATTTCACACGCACGTTGCAGCACCACAAATTAGTGCTGCTATGGGACTAGGAGTTACTTTGGCAGTCAGTCAGTCAGTGGAGTCGAGGTGTCAAAAAGTTTTTGTTTTCAATGACTTGACCATGTACATGTAGACTTTGGATTATTGCATGTCTCCTCTTTAAAAGCTTTACTTGTTGCTTTGTTTTCTAATGAATATCTTATATGGAACGGTTCTGGTTCCTTTTGGGGGAGTCTGGTATGGATTTTATTCTGAATCTTTGTTTAAAATCATCAACAGTAATCCCTTATCTTTAATCACTGTATGCTAGCCTGTTTTCTCATATCGTACTTCTTTAAGTTGAGCTCTTTTCACCCCTCAAGCATAATATGTTTAAAACTTCACATGCAAACTTCTACGATGTAAAATGTGGTGAAATTTTAAATAATGTGTGGTTTAGGACCTATCCAGAGAGCAAGGGTCACAGACAAGAATAACATTTGGACCTGGTTTGACGATGGCTAACACTGAATTCCTAACTTTAAACCATGGACCAAACATTACGCCTAACCCTAACCATAACCCTGAAATGAATCTCAAACCCTACATCTTTGACAGAAATAGAGCTCGGATAAGATGTCACCGGAGCACTTGTCCGATCACCATCCCAGTAAATATATTCAAGGTCAATGCGATGTATTCTACAAGTACCACTCATAGAAACGCGCAGGTCCAATTTGTAACCAACCGATCAGGGGTGGACCCCCTCCCCTTCGTCACAGGCCGCTATGATCTTTCATCATCAGGGTCCCTGTGTATTACCCGCCTGCTGGTACCAATTAGGCCATGTCCACAGTGATTAGATGCAGAGGAAAGACGTCTGTATGCACGCAGGCAGGCAGCCCTCAAAATCTTAAACTTGTCCAATACTTTGACAGTTTAGGAACGATGATTTTAATTTGTTAAATCACGCACATGCTCCTTGGTACCAGTAGACTGCAATTTGATTTTAAAAAAAACCCATATTCACCTACATGCATGTATCAATTTGACCTCATTAAAGGATGAAATCTTCACAGATTTAAACAAAAATGCAACAGATTGCAATGACATTGACCCGAAAAACTCTAATATGAAGGGGGGGCATACAATTATGAACAAATAGTAACCAAAGAAAGGGACTGGGACAGATTCGTCTTGTCTGACAGACCTCTCCACAGATAGGTTATCATATATTTTTATTGCCTAATATCATAAGAATTTATCTGAGATAACACATCATTTGGGATCATTACATTTTCAACTAATTGGGATAATATATCTACCACAAATATAAGGAATAACACCTGAAGATGTTGTTTTGATTCACAATAATCACTGTTAGATAACTAGTTGCTGAGAAAAAAAGTCTCTGCAACATTTCCGTAGAAGGCTTACAAATCAATATTTCCCACTCAGCAAATGCACTTTATATCTTAGACCTACATGTATCACTTTACAGTAATGGAACAAACCAGTTATCAAATTCCAATCATACAAATGGAAAGGGTGTGAATAACTGTCCAAGGTCAGATATAATATAATGCAGTCAAATTTTGTTTCAACACCCATGCAAGCTGGATAATATCACCAGTCAAGATTAATAATCCACAATCAAGTAATGGTCAAATAATGCCCCAGGTAAAATGAGTTGACCACTCGCAGGGCTAATTGGTCACCCCTACCGCAATCTTGCCGAGATAATGCGTCAGATCTTATATATTTGAGCTAGCCATTTTCAAAATGTTCAGAGTAGTAAAATCAACAAAAAGTTTCCTGAAATCTGATAAAATATGACAAAAAGGGAAGCCTATATTTTTTGACAAATTCATATAAAAATAAGCCCTATTTGATATAAGTCTCACATTGTTCCTAAAAGTATATGGTTCAAATAATTTATTTCCATATATTCAAATCTACAGATATTTCAAAATAATTAATTAATCTTCCAGTTTTAGTGTATTGAAATATTTTGAATACAACTCATGCAATCATGGCCAAAAGGACTTGACTGCTGTTAATTGAATAAACCTGACTTTCTTTTTTAATTGTTTGAAATAATTACCGCTTTACAGGCACTATCAAAGGACTTTAAATAGCTTCAACAAAATCCTAACATATCAAGCATTATTTTCATACAGAGAATATAATAGCTTAAAGGTATTACAAAGTTTTAGGAAATTTTGAAAAATGGGTGGATAGTGATTCTTTACTATTTTAATATATTTTGATGCCCCTGTGGATGTATTAAAACCACAAGAAATTTTAGCCCCGAACACACTTCTGCTTTCGAAAAATTGAATATAAAGATTTACCAGTGCTCCCGGTAAATTTTGATAAATTTAAAATAGCTCCTACGGCCGTACAATGGTAGCTGCGACCATGAAAATGTCAGAGTATGTAGTTGTGGTATATAATTTCCGAACGAGAATAGCTAATCCGTCAATTTTAGTTAATAAACATTGTTGTATAGCTTAATTAATATCTAGACCTTGAGAGGGAGCTATTTAACATAAAGTGTTTATTATTTACAATTTCATAAATTTAGAGTCGATTTCGACCGCGACAACGATCACTGAATGTTGTAGGATCGTATATGCTTCCAATATGTTCATTTGAACCAAATTCATGACCCCATACCAAAACTTTGTATTACCTTTAAGCACAATCTTTCTAAGACAATTCAACAAATATATTTTTAAAATATTAATATTAAGAGCATCAATGTTAAGATACACTCGTGATCATCCCCCTGGGACTAACACAAGTACAAATGTCATTCTAAATTGTTTATCTCTTTGCTCAAACCAACGCCACTTGTCTATAAAAGTAGGAATGAAAAACAGGCATTAGCAGAAGTGGATAATGCTATTCAATCGCCGGCCGCATGTGCTCTTGGGGTGGGCGTGGCATGCCAGGAGTCTGGAAACAATAACTATTTTGATGGTTCTTTACATGCTCTGTTGCATCACTAACCATGCATGCCTAAAAAAAAACCTACATTGAAAACACTCCACGTTGACTAGTTCGCTACTCGGGAGAAACGTGCCTTTCTCTCTAAATGAGAGAAAAAAATGAGCAATTCAGAGGGAAATCATCATTATGTTTCCGCTTTTAAATGTACTATTAGTCAAGCATAATTAGTAGTTTATTTTAATGATTTCAAATGAGTTTAAATGTGGGCACAACAACAATACCTTTAAATGCGTCTGGAAAGGGAGTGTTTGACTTCTCTTTTTTAAAGTCTTCTAAAGTGAACTAAAAACATAATAAAGTCATCTATGTGTAGAGGCAAATGAACATTTTTGGCAAAATTAGCAAACCCAGTGTGCCAAAATACTATCAATTTCATTGACTTTTGTTTGAATAGCAAGAGTCTGAAAATTGAAAGATGGTATGTTTAAAATGGTGTTATCAGGAAAAGGAATAGAAAAAAGTAATATTCGGTAAGAGTTTTGTGTTAATTCTAGTTTTAAATTTGGTTGGGTTTTGCAAAACTCTCTTAATTTTGATAATGATTTTTTTAATTAACGATGAGAATTGAATTTATGGTAAGAAGCACAATATAGTTTTGATCATACTATAAAGCAAAGAGCTCAAGCATGAATATGTGTTGTGTGTACAATATAATTTGGTAGTCCACAACGATTTTCCTACACCTTGAACGTCAATACAAAATAAAAGTCATTCATGATGACTATTGATCAAAACATAAATCAAAATGAGTCATTCCTGGGGTACATTATTTGAATTTCACTCTCACTTTTAGTGAATGGTAACACACTGAGCTCTTAAGTGATTATGAAGCTGTGCTGTCAAAGAACAAAAAGACTTCTTCAAGATCCCGCTGACTATTTCTCCCTCCTTCCCAACTCATGGTGGAAGAATGAATACATGACTGAAGAACATTCAATGCGTGTCTAATGAGCGATGGGTGGGGAGGGGGGCAAGGGGAATACAAGCACTGGTGATGTGACAAGTCAAGCAGAAGAGGGGGGATGCGGACACCCGCCCATCAGGGGGGCGCGATTGACAGTGTCGTAGACTAAAATGTTCCTTATTATTATCCCCAAACGTGTTTGAATAGGGCATGTGGTCCATTATGAGCCACATTCTAACTGATCATTGGACTGGGGAGTACGCACGTGTGTCTGCTGCGTGGGCGCAAGAACAACTGAATGAATGTGTGACATAATGGAGGAATTATGACTGTTTGATTGGATATGTAACAGACATTTCAACATTTGTCTCAACATACATGTGGTTTAAAAAATAAAAAACAATCATAAGAAAAAACATAAATTTCAAATTTTATTTCACTTTCAAAAAGGGCAATGTGCAGTTTTTAAAATAAATGTTGGTAAAATGAAGGATTATGTAAAAACTTTGAAATACAACACAATTTCATGTAAAGAGTAAAGAAACCAGATGAAGAGGTGCATATTTACATTAAACATTACAGTTTACACATAGGAGTGCCTAAAAAAAAACAGCAATTAAAATGGTATTCACCTTCTCTTTGACAGCAAATTTGATTTCCTGGAAATCTGTCTAAAATATGCTATGCATCTTTCCATTCCTAAGTTGGAGTTCACAAGACACATAAAAACAGTTCCTTCAACAGATGTCAGCTTTTGTGCCTTTGTGTGCTTGAAACAATCTTTGTGGGCAGCTCTGAGGGAAAAACCCTTTGGCAAGGCATTAATCTACATTGGCCACTTGGTACCCAGGAGAAAGATGGGCACTATTCACCTGTGGCATGATTATGTTTATTCCACTTCTACCTTGCATGTTATGCTATATCTTGCTGTGTGCCCGGTAAAACAACTTTAAGGTTTATTTAGTCCTAAAGATTTAAAAATATCAGTGCCTACTAATGATCCTGCCCACTAATGATCCTGCCCAGCTAATATCAAACTTCTACTCTCGACCGGTTACATGTACAGTCTGAAAACCATGTAAAACTCACACACAGTCTAATACCCATGTAAAACTCACATACAGTCCATGAAAAACCCACGAGTCAAAAAGAAATACTAATATATTGGACAATATTCCTGGGTGGCTTTCCACATGTTTCAGTTAGCAATGTATGAGCAGCAGCAGATGATTTGACAGTGCTCTCTACGCTACACCCTGGCTGTCAATTTGTATCAACTGTTTCAATTAGAACCACAGATTACGCCTCAAATTGGGATTGCATGGCACAACAGGGTGTGTCAAAAAAAAAATCAACTGGTGGTACTAAATTTTACTCAGATGCTGGTTTGTCACTTGATAGACTTGACTGGTAGGATATACACTGAGAGATGAGAGCATCTTCTTTTCCAGTTTTGTGATTTTCATTGTTTCATAACACAACAAAACAACAAAAAATAACAAATACAAAACAAATATGTAGATTTGACTTTCATCATACTTACTTTAACATATAATCCTAGTCCTTTATGAACTTTTATATATTTGTCTACTGGCAATTACACTATTCAACAAAATTTAAATAAATGATATTGCTGTTGTAAAAATGCTATTGCTATTATAAAAGTAATATTGCAATTTAGGAGATTATTCCTTTTCCACTTTTCTTGCATACACCGTATATAAAGTGCTAAACTAAATGCTACATTGGCTTTATTTCTTTTGCGGCTTGATCATGGTTGTTTGTGGTATCCCCCCTCCCAATGATTGACGTGGAAGAGAGAGAGTTGAAATGATTGATACACAAGATCTTCATCCCCTTCCAGAGAATCACATGACCACAAACAAATGCTATCATCCACTCCAGGTTTTCCTCCATCAGCTTCAGGAGAAAGTATACGGATTGCATCAATTCTGAGTATGCATAATCTATCTCCCTGTCATTGAGAAGGAATGATATGCACTGGTTAGATGCAAACTAATGTCGCTTTTCTTCTACTTTTGTTTAAAAGGGGGATCATTCTCATTTCATCTTAATTTAATTCTCTCTCTCTCTCTCTCTCCTCCATTTCTCTCTCTCTCTCTCTCTCTCTCTCTCTCTCTCTCTCTCTCTCTCTATTTGTCTGTCTCTCTCTGTCTGTCTCTCTCTCTCTCTCTCTGTCTCTGTCTCTCTCTCTCTCTCTCTCTCTCTCTCTCTCTCTCTCTCTCTCTCTCTCTCTCTCTCTTTCTTTCTCTATACCTGCATTTCAATTTTTGTATACACAACTTTACAACCAACCAAAGGTAATGTGCTTACAAACGATATCAATCAGTTAATATACAATCAAATAATAAGTTGCAACATTCCGGCATGATTAAACATTGTATGTTTTTTTGTTTTTTTTTATCTCCAGCAGGTTCGAGCAACCTCTCTCTACAAACAGCTCTCTATCTATTCCCCTCTCTCTTTCTTTCTCTCTCTCTCTCTCTCTCTTCCTCTCTCTGCGTCTCTGCCATGCTCTGTGATCAGCATAGAGCACATGCGTAGTAAGAAGGATGTGGAAGAGCAATAAAGAAAACTCAACAGAGGGCCCAGTCAGTCAGTCTTTTGCGAGGAGGAGGAAGAAGCAAAGCGCAGCACGCAATGGTTCTTCCATCCCATTTGCTGCGAAAGAGACTGGCATAATGCATGGTGACTAGCCACCAATCCCTAATGCCTAGCCAGCGAGACAGCCTGGCGCCGCTTGCCTCTTTATCACATCGTGCATAATTTCTTGCCCTCCCCCTCATCTCTCATTCCTCTTGACTTCTCTCTCTTTTTTTTCTTCTCTCCTCTCTCTCTCCATCTCTCTCTCTACCTGTTCAATTTTTATTTTACTTCTACTTTATGTATCTTCCTTTCATTCTCCAGATTCCCCCCCCCCTCTCTCTCTCTCTCTTTTTATTCTCAAATATCATTTAAAAAAATAAATATTACAATATATTTCAATTAATAAATGTGAGATTTGAAAAAATGATGTTTTCATATCAATTGAACAAATGATCAAGTATTTATCTCTTTTAAATTCATCTATTTCAAATAATTGTTGAATGTTTTTGATACATAATGTTTGTTTCTCGGTAATTCGTATATCATGTATTTTTGTAATTTTATTGCATTTTCTTGTTTTTATCTTTGAATGTGGAAATTAATGAATAAAACCATGTCCTCTCATCTTTTTAAAATATCCACCCCCCCCCCCCCCCCCAAGAGTCATAATGTAGTTAACTCTTATATATCACATCACAAGAAATGTCCGTGACCACCAATCAATTTTTTCCTGAACGGTGACTTTTCGATCATCACGTCTGCATATTTTTTTTCCATGCCGAAGAACACGTAATCTCATCTCCGGTATTATTTGGCCGAGCCTTTGTGCACGAGTCTGCTACCATTGCATGACTTCATGGTCAGGGTTAGTCTCCCGGCATCTCACGCCCGTCTCGGCAGCACCAAGGACAACGCTTTATTAGCAACAGTAACCACGTCAGTCAGTCAGGCACTGGACAAACGTTTCTTAAATGCTCGCCGAGTGCGTCAACTCCGCGAGCCACTATTACATTTTCTTCCCCCTCCAACACGTGCACGCTTCACTGTTGCTAGCTGCAACCAAAACAACTGGTGCAAAATCTAATTTTGTGCTAAAAGCCGGGCGGGATGTGACCATCAATAGCCAAAGCAGCCACATTGAAGGCAAAGAATGGGCAATTTAAGGGCCGAATGAATGGCTATTGAGTCTGTGTATCTATGTAAACAAGGCAACAGAAAACAAAAGGCATAGATGTTTCAAGGCATCGGCCTCCGTCGAACAGGCGAAGAGGGAGAAATTGACGCAAATTAGAGAATTTTGGCGTCAGGAGGGGAGGAGGAGATTGGTAGGAAGGCCAGGGTCGGCTGGGGTATGAAAGCAGAGACGTGTGCCGGCCACAGAGAGTGACACACGCCCACTAATCATGCAGAATAACAATTAACCAGGGGGGGCTTTTTGTGAAGCCTGGGATGCTCTCTACCAGGGGGTGCTCTGATGGTGGTGGAAGCACAAAGGTCCCTCCAGAGACTTGTATTGTTGCGCCGCTCTGGAGTACTGGGCGGGGGTAAGGGACAAATGAAGCACGGTGGCTACAGTAACACTAGCCAGCTGCCTGCTAGATCAGCCCTTGAAAGAGGGATGAAGGGGAGGGCTGGGGAGGAGGGGAGGGCAGGGAATCGGGTGCGATGGCCCGCTAATGAGGGAGCAATGTGTTGATGAAAAATGCGACAGATGCTGCATGGTGGTGTCACGGAGAAGACAGACGCCCTGTACCCCCTAGCTGTAAGGGAATCATGCAATTTAAGCGCAGACAGGGTCAAACTTTTATACCAATCTCGATTTCTCACTTACATCTGCACCGAAAGTTCCTGATAATGATCAATCAAGTCAGGTCAAGTTTTTTTCATCAATAACTTTTTACGGGGTTGCTCTTAAATTATTATTTTGTCCTGACATACAATACTTTTAATCTAACACTAGACAACAATGAATACTTTGCAAATTCATCACTGTTATTTTTTTAGTAAACTTTCATCTAACAATATGGATGATTTTTGTCTTTTCAACTTCTTTCCTGACACTACTTTACCAGAAGGGAATCACCAACAGGCAAGACCACTTGCATTGGCAAGAAGAACTGAAGATTTACTTTTCTAAACTTGGAAAATTGCTTGTCGACATCCATACTATGTTCTTTTGATACTTTTGATTGTTTCATGCCCTATTTCATGATACAGTCAAATTTCACCAAATTTTGTACACCCCCTAAAAACTGTAGTTATGCAAATTATAATACTGAGAATTCTGAGTTCATTTGAAATTCATTTAAAAATAAGTTCATTAATCCTTTTACAAAATCTTTCAGCCACCCCTCAGTTACATGCATTTTTCATTTGTAATTGAAGGGCATGATGTATATTCACTTGGCTCTACAGTGTAGCTGTTTCTAGTTCAATACATAACAATATCTAAAACCATAAATATCATGTTAATCCATTTCTCACAGCATTGATGCTGACATCACACTTTTATGAATTTCAAGTTAAACAAAAGTCATCTATCATAACCCCAAAGTCCTGACTTGCCCTACATTAAAGAAATTGCCCTTATATTTTAGGATTTCATCATTCCTTACTGCAGTCAGTGAGAGGGGGAACCCCTTTTATATCAGATCGTTCAGATGTTTCATCTGGCAATGTTACATCCCAAGACAATTTGGTTGGCTTTGAGGAAATTAAATAAAGGGGTAAATAGCAAACTTGAAATAAACTTCCATGTGCAATTACAAATGTGAATATCTGCTGTCGGTATACATGTATGAATGAAAAGGGTCTTCTAATATTAGAGTACATGTACATGTAAACATTTGAAAGTTTGCTTTCTTTCAGTATGAAAGAGTTGCAGGCTAAGAGTGACAGCAATCTCTTATCAACTCTGCATGTTGGCGAATTGCGGAGGGTGATTGATGAAATTTCCCCCAGCCCATCCCCGCCTGAACCTCTGGGGGCTGTACCCCAGAGTGAGGGGGGAAACTGCAAGCTCATTGCCTGGTCGGTCGACCCCAGCGGGGGGAAAAGTCAACTTCACGGGTGAATCAGGGGCCGTGTAACGTTGTACCGTTTACATTTCCTCCACTGTCTTTCTTTCTCATCCTACATCTCATTTCTGGACTTTTCTTTTCCATCCCCTTTACCCGCCGTCGAGGAATCAATTCAAACTACTGCATATTGTTACATGGTCTGATATTCCTCAATCTCCATGCACACATAAACAAACTCAAATGTAAGTATCTCTTGTCAAGCGGAAAACAAATATAATAAAAATGTGGTCATAATTTCTCACACTTCATGTAAAAATGCATTATATTCTGTCATTTATTGCAAACAATTTTCCTGTTTCAAGATATCTCTAAATGTACATCATCAATTTGTTACATTTACATCCTCATGATATTGTGTCATAATCATTGGCTAATCAAATAAAAATGTTAAATATTATCATTTTTAAATCCCCCCCCCCCCCCCCACATACACACACACAAAAAGGAACAATGCATCAACAGACTCAAGAAAGAGGAACATAATGTTAGTTGAATGGTAGGTTTAACTTACATATATATTTGTGACTAATTTATTAGAACTTGTAATAAATGAATGGAGATACGATTTCCAATTCAATTGTTAATGAAATGAATGGCAATGAAATCTATTGAAACTCTGGTTTTCACATTATATTCTTTCAGTAATGGCAATTTTTATAATTCATGTTTTCTTTAAGCATATCAAACACAAATTACATTAAATGGACTACCATTACGAATGCAAGATGCTGAAGGCAGGAAAAAAGGCAAAAATGTCTTGGTTTCCATAGACATCCCTTTATACTTACAGGAAAATACAAAAATCAATTATCTTCCTATGTTAAGTTTGATTCCTAGTACACAACTTACTCTTGTGGAGAGAGTGGAGATATAAAGAGATATGAAGATAGAGGTAGTGAGAAATACAGAGTGAGATGGACATAAAAGTAAGAGGGAGAAAGGGAGAAAGAGAAAGGGAAAAAGATCACAAAAACGAGAAAGCCTTCATTCCTATCAGTTCTTATTGAACTAAGAAACGAGCCCAGCGCAGAAATTCAGGTCGATGAGACAACTCAGTTATCTAGTCCTTTTGTCATCTCCCTGTCTCCCTTCCCTCCCCCTCTTTCTCTCTCTCTCTCTTCCTCACTCTCTCTTTCTATCTCTCTCACTCTCTTGGCGACGTTCCCCTCTACCATCGGACGATACGGTTCAGTGGGAGGAGGAAGGAGGTAATTGTCCGCCCATCGGGGGTGCATTATGTTGCATGATGGGTCTATTCTGACGAGAGAGAGGAGGAGAGAGGGGGGCTGAGGTTATCCCTACTGGGGCTCAGCTTGCGTACATTGTTTGATCCATCAAGAGACGCGCTTGACATCTAGCTGATTCACTCTCCTCATAATCAGCATTTTTAAAGGCATCCCATAGAAGAACCAATCCATTCATCCAAGTTTGATTTAAATTACTGATTAACCTTCCTAATGGTTTTCAATATTTCTGTCAAGTTTATTTCATTGATTACCCTTTTAAGAATAAATTAATTTACACTCCTAATTCTTTAGGAAAATACTTTTTTTCATATTGAAATCACACTTATGTAGAAGAAAAACAATAAACGTTAAAAACTTCTGGAAATTCAAGAAATACATATTTTCAAGGAAATGATTTTCAACAAAAATGATATAAAAACCAGTTCATTTTTCACCTTCTCTCAATGATTAATTCTATCCATGTGGTATTTATCAAAAGCACAATGAACCAAGTTTTCATGAAAGCTATAAAAATCCCATCTTCATCCGGATAAAGAAAGACAACTAGAAAAAAAAGCTCTAAATGGACATACTTTGAGTTATGCATGTAAATTATTTCCTTGGAAAATCCACACAAAGTTCATGCTGCTACTCAATACAGCAGCAAGAAGCAATCCCTTCTTAAATTGATAGTTCTAAATGCATTCAACAACACCATTGCATAAGGGGGGGGGGTCTCCAATATTCATAAGAGCACTTTTAATATTTCCTAACTAAAATTTCAATTTCCTAGCACCAAATTTTTATATATTTTTGTTACATTTTTCAAGAGCTGAACTTACTCTGCCTGATATACAGTAAGTTTTTTCCTCACTGGCCCTTGTACCTTTAATGCTTTAATTACTGGAGAGGGAGAGAAAGGAGAGATTGACCGCTATGACAATGGCCCCCTCCTGTGACCTGATGAGACGTGTCCTCCTCACAAAATTGAGACAATAATTGATGGATGAATTATATCCTATCATTCACCTTTGTCATTCTTGCTACGTCATATATCACCCACTATGATTGCTGATATCATCTATAATTTTGATTTCCAGAAGGTGAATTTCACATTGATTTTTGTTTTGTTATGTAGGTTCCACTAGTCACTGGCTGCTCTACCTTTCATACTTGACTATAACAGAGACAGAGAGATAGATCTATATAAGAGTTGACCATTATGACAATTAGATGGTCAAAGGAAGATAATAAAAGAGGAGTTTGACCGCTCAGACAATGGCCCCCTCCTGTGACCCGATGAGACGTACCCTCCCCCCAGACTTGAGACAATAATTGAAGGGTGAATATCTTTGGCCTTTATCAATCTTGCTATGTCATATATCATCCACTCTGATTACTGACATCACTACTGTCCTTTACCCTTCCCTTCATGACAGGTTATAGAACTATTGATAATTCTTTAGAGGTCTGCTGTGATGGTCATATAACTCTGCTGGATTTGTTTCCCCCATTCTTTCTCTCTTCCTTTTCTTGATTTTTACAGATAGGAGTAGTGAGCAATTTAGCTCTTGAAGGCTGCATTTAAGTGTTTACAAAATATTTAAAAGTTCTGGCAGACAGGGTAAAGTAATTGAAATTGCTTGGAGAACATTTTACCACAATTTTTTTTCTTCAAATTCAAATCAAGGTTCCATGAAAAAAAAGGAACAACTTAACTGTGTATTGTCTACAGAGAAACAAGAGGGCATTATTTTAAAGTCAGATCTTAAGCCCTTTCAGCATCCATGGATTGACAATTGACAAAAATATAAAGTCTATTCATAAGTGAGACATGCATGCATTTTAGGAGCATGTACCAGCATGATCCAAAGTCTTATTTTTTAAATGTAAATTCTATGCAGTTAGAAAAGAGGAAATGCACATGAAATGGAGGCAACAAGGCTGTTTCCAGAAAGGGACAGTGGTATAAACATAGAGATGGAAGATTGAGAGAATAAATGTTCATGCAGATTAACAATCAAAGGCAAAAAAGGAACATAGCGGGTGGGGGGGGGGGGAGTCCAATATTGAAAAGAGAAAGAATAAGATAAGACAGATACAATAAAAATCATGTAAACAAAAAAGAGAAAGAGAGATAGAGATAAGAGGCTTGAGAGAAAATCTACATCATGTTGTTGACTTAGAACCAGGGAGAAGAAGAAATGAAGAGTTGCGCATGAATGAAGTTAATCCAGAAATTCAAGGTTACCAATATTCATGACATCATTACTGCTTCACTTGTTGTGTTTATCACGTTTTGATCTCTCCCTGAACTTCAGAATGGGAGACATTTGACTTACACATCACCAGATTCAAATCATACCCCTCTCCCCTTCTATTTCAAACAGTGAATGAATTAGCAACCTTCCCCTTGCCATTATTCTTTTCATGTGTTGGACACAAGGGAACCCACACTGGAATGAAGAGTTACAAACAAATTGATAATAACCAAAATATAGCTCTCCACTTGGGAAGTGGCTTTTCCTGCACTCCATACCCTCCAACTAAGGATTTTATAATATATTTACAGCAGCCTACTACTTCGAATGCGATAAACTCGCTGATCTCCGAAAAGCGGAGGGACAACAACAGAGAGAGATATCAAATCAAAATCAAGGTGACATCACCATTGCTGCATTTTACACAGGGGGTATTAATATGTTCATGTAAATTCAATTTCTCATTTTCCTCCCCTTTTTTTTAAAAAATTTGTATGTTTTCCTCCCTTTCTTCATAATGTACATAATGTTTCTCCTCCTTCTTTGTTCCCATCCCTTTCCTTTGGTCTATTCTTAGCCAGAATAAACAGTTTAAAAAATTCATACAATGATTTGGGGGGTAATTTGAGTGATAATCCATTTCATAGATTTTCAGATGTACCACACTATATAAACCTTAAAAAGTGATTGCTGAATCACGTTGTGAAACAAAGTTAGAATGAATAGCCGTGGGGAAAATGGTCTCATTTTGCTCTACATTATTATTGGACACGTATACATGTAACAAATAAATTACAAATGTTCATGTATATTCAATCTCTCCTTTTTCCTCCCTTTCTTGATAATTATGTTTCTCTTCCTTTTCTGCTGCCTTCCCTTTCCTTTGGTGTATTCAAATTCAAAGTGAAACTTTCTGTGCTATATAATAGCTTTACATGATGTATTTCCAGCATGTTTTTTCACTGATAAACAACATTCAAGGATATAATTTAAGGTCAATGGCAAGCATGTATATTGCTAGTCTGATTTAAACATTTGTGTAGTTCAATAGTCTCTGCCAGGGCTATATCTTAAGTGAAAAAGTGGTAAAGAAGTGAAACTGTCAAACAAGTACATGGATGTAAAGCCTACATAAAAGAATATACTTTTGAAAAAATGAAGGTTTAACAAATATCAATTATAGTGAACAAATTATTCATTCAAGTCAGAACAATGAAGCGCCTGGAAAATCATAGACTAGTGAATTTCACGATATGTACATGTACTCCTTTAGAAGTGGAAAATTATCAATTCAATGGGGAAAAGTAAACATCCCATCACCATTAACAAAAGTATCTTTGTCTCGCCATCAGCCCCAACAATAATAGTAAACTACTCAATTACATGTTTGATCATCAATTAAAACCACTCAACCCACCGCTTACTACATCGTACACGCCTAATTAAATGGGGAAACTCAAAAGAAAGACAAACGGTAAATAGAATTGATAGTCCTGTATGGATATTTTTTCTTTTTAAAGATACAGAAAGGGGAGCATGCATATTCAGACAATGGCTGAGGCAATGAGGCATCGATGATTGGGCTTTTAGCTCCAACAAGGACAATTAAAAATGTGGGACTGCATGTGTATGGAGATAGACAGTTCGGCTGGGTGAATAGGGAAATGCAGTTATAGGAATAAAAATCTCACAAATGAAATATATTTCTAGCAAATTAGTCCAACTATATGTTCTGTTGCCTATTCTTTCAAGGATATGTGTCTTTAAAATCTCAAGTCACTGATTATGGCTGACAAATTATTCAGTGAGAATAGCAATTTATTTTGAACAATAACTACAAAACACAAATAAAGTGGATTCTATATTGTCATGGACTTTCAGACCATTTATACATTTTTGTAAGAAAAAGCATTGATGTGTACTTAAACTTTAAGTTCTAGGTTGGAATTTCTATTTCAATGTCGTATTATTTTTCATTCAACAATAAATGCTCCCCCGATTTTACAAAAACACTCAAATTGCAATGCAATCCAATCAACATGTAGTATTCCCACTCTGTGATCACATCAATGACTCATGTTTTAATTTCTTATCATCCCTGCGATCAAAGAGAAGTCATGAGGGAAATTCACCTAAATGATTGCATGCATGCCTTCTTACAACCTCTTTACACAGTTAGAGCTTGGCCTAGTATAAATCGCTTTTTATCAGATGAACCTTAGCAATGCCTACTGGGGTTCAATTCAAGCTCCATGTGTATGCTCGAAAGCTGAATTAATGCATTTCAAAATGACACGTAGGCCTTGTGAAATTTGTATCTCACATATATATGATTTGTATATGAACTTGTAATGTATTTAGACACAGATAATGAACAAGGAGCATATACATGTATGCCACTTTCTCCTTGTTCTTTTTTGTTTGGGGGGGGGGGTTGGGGGGCTAAAAAAAGGGGGGGGGGAGTTAAATGCCTGAGACTAAGACAAGTGACTGCATCTGCAGAAACCTTCATCTATTAGGTATTTAAAATATGATTCCTTTAAAAGAAAATCCTAATGCCAATAACAAATTCCTATTTAGGGGCAGAATCTACAACATGTCTGTGTAATCCACATACAAGTATACTTAAGAAATGAAGAAAGAAAAAAGGGGGAAAAGGAAATAATTTCTCTGTAATTATCAGTTACATTTATCTATCTGAATGCATTGCAACTTCGCAAGGCTCATGAACAACAAGACTTTGACCCAGTGAGGCAAGATACCTAAACTATATATAATCAAGCAACAGAGGGCAGTCTTTCTGTTTTATATCCAGGACTTCTTAAGATGTCACAACTGGAACACAGATTCATAAGATTAAAAGTCTCCATATAAATTGGAAGATTTAATCAAGATACTTACAGCTTTCGATACCAGAAATGTTTAAAGTGTACCAATCATCAAAACATATTTTGCTTGGGCAACATATTATCTCCTTTTAGTGTGGTTCAAGGAGCAGTTTCAAATAAAATAAAAACTATTATTTTTCTTTCTTTCTTTTATCTGTAACTAGACCATAGTCCAAATTCTAAAGCTAAGTGATGATTGCAAAAATCAAACAGAGTTCTGGGAATGAAATGTTCCCATTTTTCAGGTTAGCGGGAGGGCAGGTGGGGTGAAACGCAGTGTGGCATTTACAATACAAACTTATCCTCTCAGCTATTTACCTAAGATACATCTGGGAATACAATATACAGACAGCCAGGCTAGCTTAGAGCACAGTTCCTTTATTGGACATATGATGAATTTGCCCTCACTTTAATTAAAGGAAAGCCCTTGAACGACAAAAATAAAGGGAGGGGGAGAAAGAACATATTTGTTTTTTAAAGAATGAGTGAGATTTTTTCAAAGGGGTTGATAAAGTGTCCATCTTTAATATTTAAAATTTGGCATGATTTCTTCTTTAGAATACACATGGGTCTGCACAATTCATAATTTTCAAGATAACTGAATGCACATCCTAGAACTATATGTATTTTTATTATGTTAAAATGTATCAAATAGTTTTTGTACAACTCAAATAACCCCATCCAAAGATGTAGTAATGTACAAATCTAAAGTGTAGGATCTAAAAGATGTTAATTTCCATATCATATAATATAAGTAATTCACACGTATCCATATTTATTACTTTGTGGCTGTGTATTAAACATTGATGTTTAGCCTAAAACTTAAACCATATTTCTAACTCCAGATCTATTCATCTATCCTGCTATAGAAGAAATGATTTTGCTTTTTACCTCAGAGTCAACGGCCATGTAAGTTAGCTATTATAAATGCACAAAAGGTGTTAGGTCCCTTTGAAAACATATGTGTAAAGTATTAAGTAGTGTTTGACTACTAAGCTTGTGTTGGCCTTAATTCATTTGTTTAATCTTCATCCCCCGTGAGACTAAATGCAGCCCCAATGAAAGTTGGTTTAATTAACGTCCATATGTGCAGATGGACTTTTCCTTTCAGCATTCATGCAGTAAGGTTTCAGCTGCCATGGGGTATTGAAATTCAACAATTAGAAATACAGCAGCTTGCAAACAGAGACAACTACTGTATGATCAATATGGTGTGAAGGTGTTTTTTGTTCAAACACATTAAAATAGAAAAAAATGATTAACAAAATCTATAATGATTCACAGATTTACATGAATATAAGGTAGTTGAGAGTAAAGCAAAACATTTACAAGAGTACCTGATTCCTCCTGATTTGTTATTAATCAAAGTAAATTTAAAGAGAGAAATAAGATTTGAAGTTTGTATATGAAGGAACACTACTAGCATTTTCTCTTTGACTGATTTGGCTAGCCAATGGCTGTCAGAGCAAGAAGTTACTAGTAACTTCTTGGTCAGAGCAAGAAACAACCAAACACAAGGACAAATTATGATTATTGTTGTCACTGAGTTTGAGAGACATATTTCATTAAAAGTTCCTAGAGGGTGGGTAAGATATTTAAGTGTCAGAACTTAGTCCCATTTGTACAAGTTTGTGCTTATGATTTTTACATTTATCAGCATAATGCGGTTGCTGCGTGTACATACTCCAAAATTGCATTTGTCTATTAAAAATAAGATCATATTACATAAGAAATCAAATAGAACCACAAGGGTGTTAACTTCTACCATTTTACACAGAGTTAATGCCCTTCTGGCTCCAAACAGACACTACAATCAGTAACCAAGTATTACTTCTCAATCCAAGAACAGGTTCCCTCAATAATAACAGGTTCTTTTGTAACATATAGCAAATTATGCTTTAACATCTAAATACACATTAAAAGAGATTGTGGGAAATTAATGTCCCAATTTCTGTACTGCCATTACACCACATCACCTTGAAGTTGAACATGAACATACGGGAGAATGCTACCTTTCCCAATAATCATAGCCAGGCAGACTCTTACATTCCCCGGGCAAAAACGCACTCCATTATTTACAGGTTTCTCATCGCTGACATTAGATTATTGGAATTATCCTTCTCTCTTTCTGCTGCCAACGCTCTGCATCGGTCATTAACTCCAGTAATTGGTGTCATTCGTCAAAAGACGGTGATGTGACATCGGGGATGCGCTTCCGTTGCCTCCCCACTTTACCATGGTTAAAGCTTGTTTTATTGATTTGCAATCTGTTTAGAGCATTGGCGAGTAGTTAAAATGAGACGGTGCCTGGCGTATCAACCTCTTACTATCTTCTTAGAAATAACAAAGGAAGACACAGAGTCTCTAGATCTTGATTATGAAATTATCTGTTATGTTTATTACTCGTCTACAACTCTAAGCATAATGCCAGAGCATCTAAAATGGTGAACTTCAGCGTGAAAGACGGGACATCCGACCTACTTTACAAAAATATATATTTAAACTAAAGTTACAGATTTTTTTTAATTAAGAAAATTCATTTTTCAAAACCCATGATACATTGTGTATATTTGTAGGCAGGGCAACACATTCAGTGTGACAAAGGGAATATTCTGCTCTCTACATTTTTTGACATAAATCTCCCACAGATATAACCATAAAACAAAAGATGCAGATTGTTACTTGCCAGTGCCTTTTTGAAACCTGCTAGTATACATTTGAAACTACTAAAGAATCTCAATATTTAAAGAGTCCAAAACACTCAGGATACATGTAGTCTCGATTCTACCAGATTAAGACTAACCAGCATGAATTTTTTTAAATTCCAGATTTTACCATGACTGACATGTACTGTACATGTGTTATTGTCACACTACATGTATGCTGCCGAGACAATCCCTGTTCAAGACATGTCTGAATGCCAGACTAGACAAGAGAGGGCAGACATGACTGAATGCAGACTGAATTTTTAAGTCGGATGAGGCCATCATGCCTTAAAGTGGGTCTGAATTTCAAACTACATGGACCGAAGCAAAGAATGCTTTAGCAGATCCATGGGACGAACTCATTAGTGTAAAACATGCCAGGAATTCTGAGAACGCCAGCCCATAGTCATACTACCACCCCATCATCAAAAACGTCCATCTTCACGAGCTTGTCATTTTGTCGATGGCATCCATCGGGGGTCTGGTATCGTGCTCTCGTAAATCCGCACACGTAAGCCTTCCTGAGCTGGTGGTTTCTGAGGAGCTCTACAACAACACAAGATGACTGATATTGTATGCGATGTATTATAACCGGGCTTGGAAGCATATGACAGGGGGGCCGGGGTTGTATATTCTTAAGGTGATTCAAACAAATGAGGATTGACTGATACGTGATGCCAATGCTACACAGGACTATGAGATGTGAATAGCATGGTAATTATGGAGGAGGCTGGCCGGGTCTACGTTCATGGACACAGAAGAAGTACAGTGCACAAAAGAGCAATGTTGGACATATTTGAAGAGCTACATGTATGACAGAGCTCCTTGCATTCACATAAGCAGAATGTACATGAGTTTCAACCCCATAGTGTGTACTGTATATTGTGTATCATTTTAGAAATTGAAAAATATAGTCACAGTCATACATGTACATGTACAATGCAGATATGCATGTTACAATATCTACGAACCGGTTAAGATTGAAAACATTGCCCTATAAGGATTTGATAGAGACCAACCTTTGACCTGAAATCAATGATTGTAGACAAGTCACAACTGTACAAGTGAATGTATGAATAAATATACAAATGTACAGATATTGAAAATATTTTTATTCAATGAATCCTGACATTGAGATGTGATTTGCTTTAAAAAAGCAGGTCCAAGCTTTGCTCCCCTTGTGCATGAAAAAAATCAAACTCATTAAAATATAGCAAAATGTATGTCATTTTATAGCCAGACCTTGATTTTATGAACCTTATAATATCTTTTAAAAAAGTAATCATGAATTCTACTACCTAATTATTCAATACGAATATCAAATAGCGTGACATACAGGAAATTGCACTGTACGTTAAATAGCTTAGACTTGCCCAAAACCAACTTGTTCTCTCATGAAAGCAATGTTCTCATTCTTGCAACATTGTGCTGAACACAATTTCTCAATAAGTTAAATGTAACTACAGTAACTTCCACAAACAATTAAACGACTCTCCTCCATGTTTCAGGATTGATAGCCGCAATAAAAGCTCCTTCTCAGGAGCTGGGGCCTGGCTGCACGCTGCATTAAATCGGTCATTCCCCGCGTCATTCTCCAAATTGACGGGGAAATAATCCGTGAATCCCCGTAATTAGCCTGGCAGCATTAGTTTCTCACTCGTATCATGGATTATGCATGAAAATGATACGATTAGGGCCCCAAACCAGAAACTAGGCTAAGTGATTAACGCTTGACATTCTGGCCACAGCTGACTCCGCCAAATGTCAACTATCATAACTTTTGTGGCTATTAAGCTTACCGCAGCACTGCACACAAAAAAGGATCGCTCATTCTATCCTAACTCCTTTATTCCCACTCACCAAAATTACCATTGATTAAACACACAGATTGCCATCTGCAGTACGGGGAGGGTTAACAATATTTCTTAATTGATGATAATTTGCATGATTTCAGTAACTTTGGAGAAACCCTGCATTATTCATGCAACACCATTGATGATATCAGAGATGGCTCATTAGGTTTTGACAATATCAATTTGTTTGAGATTTTCTCCTTTTTTCCAATTCTTTCTCTCTTGGCAAAGGTAGAGTTCATTACCCGACCTACATGTAATGAACATGACCTGTATAATAATGGTTATTCTTGTGTTGTTGTTTTTTAAGTACTTTTTTAATCATAAGTTTCCATCAAAAAGTCAGTTTGCTGTTTAGAAAACAAACCTACTAATCTACTTAGTTAAAACTGGATATTAACAAATAAAGTCAGCATAGTGAAAGCACTGTACTAGAGCAAATTTAAACGCTTGGCAAAGCTTTTCTTACATTGATTCTACTTTCTATAGGAACAGGTACAGCCATCATGCTCCCAAAGCAATAATGATGCCTTACTTTCACTAAATAATATACTCAAGAGTCAGAGTACCCCTACATGAATGTAAACATACTACATTTCAAAAGTAAAAACTTTAAAAAGAAATTTCTGAAAGGGGAACAAACAAATCATCGAAAATGCAACGAATACCACAGATGGACACTAAATTGGCATAGGCTTTTCTCTAATTGCCTTTGATTAAAATTGAAGTCCAGGCCCAGGGTTTGTGCTGTCTTTCTCTTAATTGACCTTCAATCAAGTCGTCTTCCAAGATCTGATTACATCAAATCAGTTTCCTTTCAAGATAATTGAATCTAATGTCCCAAATCAATCGCCTTTTGCATAGTGATGAGTCGACTTGGAGTAGTATCCGAAGGAGAAAAGAAAGGCAACATTTACGACTTACAATAACCAATACAATAACCATACAAGTACATTTTTTATGTGAGAGGAAAGAGAGAGAGAGGGAGAGAGAGAGAGAGAGAGAGAAAAGAAAAGGTAAGGAGAGGGACAAAACTGAGAGCAGCTCTATAGAAATGGAACGCATGAAAGGCCAGAGACAGAACATGAGTTAAAGAAAAAAGTAATTTGTATTTCAGAGTGAGAGGGGAAAAAAAGAATATTAAGTATAATATCATATAGAGGGAAGGAAATACAACATTTTAAAAGAGAGGAAGGGATGGGAGAGTGAGAGAGAGAGAGTGGGAGGAGAAAATAAGAGGGCAAGATAAAGACTATGAAACAGAGGTAAAGACCAAGACAGAAATACTGAGACATGAACAGAGATTGAGGGTGAGAAAGAGAGAGAGGGGTGGGTTACGAGATAAAAAGAAAGCCAGATACAGAATAACAGTGACAAAGACTCAGATAGAACGACACTTTTAATGTAAAGACGAAAACAGAGCAAAAGAAGAAATCAGAGATGGAGATGGAGAAAAAAGGAGAGGGACAAATAGAGAGGGGGAGGGAGAGAGAGACAGAGAGAGAGACAGAGACAGAGACAGAGGCAGAGAGAGACAGAGAGACAGAGAGAGAGTATAAAATAGGTATCACTCCTGGGTAGCTATCAAAACAGATTGGAAATACCACAAAGGGGTGGCAAATATTCCTGCATTTGGACTTGGCAATCATAAGGGATGATTCATCAGTTAATGAGAAGTTGTCACTAACATGATTGCATACAGTGGCATGAGAAACCGCAATTAAAGGTATGTACATGTGTTAAAGACATGTAAGATGGCAAACTTACATGTACACCTGTAGTGGTGAAACTGTGAAAGAACGAGTACATGTAATTGACTTGTTCGTTGATATATCTTTTGAGTGTAAGAAAGGTCATACCTGAAAGGTATAAGAGTAGCAGGCCCAATTATCAATGCTTAGCACATAGAAGGCAAGTAAATAAAATTCCATATTTAATAAGAAATGTAGCAATGTTCCAAGGAAAGAATAAGACTCAATGATATTGTTATTTACATCTCACTAGCCCCCCCCCCCCCCTCCCCCTAGCAACAACAAAAAATAAAACAAATTGGACAGATTTTCCAGCATCTCATTCAAGAAGTGTATAATAGTAGTTAAAAATTAAGGAAAATACTGGATTTTTGAGTCAGAAAAGAATTGAAAATCAATCTATCAAAAAATACTTGATGAAAAAAAATGAGTTTCATACATGTCAGGGTTCTTGTTAATAGCCGGCAACCGGCTATTTTTTCCGGCTGTAACGGCAATCGTAGCCGGCTGTCGGCACCATAAAAAAATTTTTAAAAAATCGTAGCTGACAGAGACTGATGGACTAGAAGTTGAAACCCACAGTGCTGCAGCTCAGAATGATGACAAGCCGACGACAGTCACCAGGCAAAGTGAAGAAGGTGCCAGTGGGCAAGATGAAGCTGAAGACCAGGAGGTGAAGTCCACCCTTGACATCCTAGGTCTGGATGAGGATCTTCTTAGCCAGTCCTCAGATTCAGAAATGGAATGATCATTCACTATGTAATTATTGCAAAAAGTTTCAGCCTCAGGTACATGAATATTAAACATGTGTCACATTACATTTCAATATGCGAGAAAAGTTTAATACATTCTGATTGAATTGACAAGATTTTTCCTTCTAAGGTCTCTAGAATCTGAATGGGAGATCTTGAAATGCTAGGGGCTTGCCTTCAGGGGAGACTCCCCTCCAGACTGAGGCACTGCACCTGGACCCTGCTGGGGGCGTAACACCCCCAGACCCCTGTGACAGCTGTCACATACCTGCAAACCATTTACCTATCCAATTTTGTCATATTTTTTTTATGTGTGTTCCAATTTTTTTAATTTTTTATCGCAAACGATTTTCTTCACTGACAAGGTCCTGTAAACGTCAGTTAACCGTTTTTGCCCAGGACTACCTTGTATCATTATCATGTAATTCAAAATTGTAGATTCATCACAAATATGATTGATTTATCAGAAACAATAATGGAGCATTTTCATTTCATATTGTATATCATATGAAAAGTAAGTTATTCAGCCAAAATATTCATGATCTTTATCATTAAACTATGGCTCATACAGTGTGGTCATATCTTCAAAAATAAGGCTAAGATAGCACCAGAGAGCATCTAAAACCCTAAAGCTTCCAGGGCCCTTGGGCGGGCCCTGGACCCCGGCCGCAAGGGACTTCGCGCTTCGCGCTCGTGAGGTGCGCTTCGCGCACATGGTGATGTGCGCTACGCGCACAGAGATTTTTCTTTTGCAATTTTAGTAGCCTCCTGTAAATCATAAATAGCCTGCTATCAGAAAAATTAACAAGAACCCTGCATGTACCGTAAATAACGTTGTATTAACCGCACTTTTTTTACCGCCGGTAAACATCAAAAGGGGGTGCGGTTTATACACGTTACAGACATAATTCATGCTGCAAATTGTGTCACTGAGGCTAAAGTACTTGGCTTGGTTAGATAGCATCGTCCTGAAAATGACACTCGTTTTTAATGCTTTTCAAATCATACATCGGAAGTTCTGACATTAGAAAAAATATTTCTAATATGAATGTTATACTATAATCTTGAATCTGATAAATTTTCATGTAATTCCGATGATGCAAAATATGAAATTTGGGGCCTAGAATTGTGCTCTGTCACTGCCAAGTCGATCATAATTGTGTTGGGATTGTTATTACATACGTGCGGTGGACAAACAATTTGCATTGCCCCACATGTGATAATTCATGTAGTGAGATGAAGAAATACGTGACGAAGAAAAAAAAAAAATTCTAGCGATATTTTGTATGTAAATACTTGTAACAAACTTACAAATATGCAATATTTAATATTTTGAACTATTATTATTGTAATATTTCTGGTTGATTGATGATTTTAACTTACGTGAAGATGGATGTCTGTCGATTCTAAATATATGTCTGGTGGTGGGAAATGGATGGGTTTCGTTTTTTGAGTGTGGGTACGTACCTGTGTTGGTTACATGATACATAAGTGTAACAATTTTGGCCAAATTTTACAATAAATAATGAAATAAATATATATTATAGTATTGTAATTTATTTATTCTGGAAAATTACAAGAATTTTTTTTTTAACCTCTTAAAACTAAACATTTATAACAACAGTTATGAAAGAGCCTGAATTGTAAATCCAATATGGCAGCTTCCATGAATCTTAACTTTACACAACAACATCAGACAAATATTGACAAAATAATCATTTAATGACAAATTGAAATCAAGATTCATGTACACTTGCAAATAAAACACGATTAAGGACAGGAATATGAATGTAAGTACAACTTTTCATTACGTTTTCATGTGAAATTAGTGCCTGACGAAAGCAGTGCTTTTCACCAGGAATGGTGGGTGAAGATCCCCCCTGCTGGTCGGCCCAGCGCCTGCCCAGTCCCGACCACTATTCTTACTATCAAACTTTGGCAAAAGTGATTAATTTCCGTTTAACCAAAAACCGTCCTGTTTTAACTAGCGTTCAAACGGAATTGAAAGTATCTGTGATGATACAACACTTATTTAGGGGGAGAAGAAAAAAGAAGAAAAACAAAAATATTTTTTTTTTTTTTTTTTTTTTTTTTTTTTTTTTTTTTTTAAGGGCGAAAAAGAGGGGTGCGGTTAATACACGAGGGCGGTTTATACAACGTTATTTACGGTACATGTTCAAGACGAGAAGAAATTCTCCTTTCAATATTCCATCCTTTAGTTTTAGCTACAATAAATTACTCCTTTCATAAGCATGTTTCTATACATATACCTGTATCTAACACACTGAAAGGTATGTTGGATGATCAATTCTCCTTTTAGAGATGTTTATGAGCAAATGTAATCTTTAATAGTCAAAAATAAAACCCCACTTCATGCAATTTTGTTAAATTCAGAATTATATCCAAGAATGAACCTCCAGCTACTGTCATGAGATAGTATTTTTGGTAATATCTGTTTGAATTCAATCGCTATCATAATTGTATTTCCATGGATGCAACCATTCATGTTAAGCATTTTTTACTATCATAAAACTATGCAATTAAAAAGGTTAAATATAGGCAAAACACATTAAAAAAAAATACAAAATCAGAGTCAAAACTCTTTCTCTACTTGCACAGATTCACAAATCATTAATGAAAATCAAACCCAGACCCAGAACACTTTAGGCACAACGACGGTTCCCAATCTTCATCGCGACCCTCCTGGGTCCTACATGGGGGTGATTACGACCACCGTCGATACTCCAAGACACATTTTTCGATTATCGAAATGAGGCAGAGGGCTCTTTAGTACACAAGTAACATGAGCTATGCATTGCGCATCAAGAGCTGATTTCATTAAATTAATGACTCTCTGGCCTCATTTCCCCGGGAAATCGGATACTTGCACGACTTTAGGAACATTTGGCAAAAATTTAGGGCGAGTGGAGAGGGTTGGGGATCTAAAATATTGCAGATTAGACCAAAGGGCAAATAAGATTAATTTTTTTCAAGGGGACTTTCATTAATCCTTCTCAAATCAGTTATTTTTCAATGCATGAATGGCAATTTCATTTCACAATCAAGACACAAATGAAAGCAAAAACTTATGAAAGAAAATGATTTGCATAAATCAAAATTTGTTTATGCACAAGTAAATCTAATCATTTTATGAATTTTTCATAAAAAAAGACAGTTAAATAGAATACTTACACTATGTGAGAAAATTCAAATGAAAGCACCACTGCAAAACGGAAAGTGTGGTACATACATGAACAAGTCTGCAAAATTAGCTCGAATCAACTAACACATGTTATGCTACTTTCCAGTCATGTAAAACTTCATTGACAGCTTTTGGAACCAAATACTCTCTTCGATCTGACATTTCATTGAATGATTCAATTCTGACATTGATTGATAGCTTGAACTTGACCTTTGGGCAGGGGTCGCTAGGTCAAGGGTGAGATGGAAATAACAATGATTACTCCACTGAACAAGGCACATCCTATTTATGCTTGTTTTTCATCGGATTGGTGTTTATTCTGACACCCTCGTGGCTTGAATTCCTACCATGCGTTGAATACCCCTTGGTAGACAGAATGGCAGTGGTCATACAACTTTCTCGGATGAAAACAATGTCTCTAAAGTCCTCTATTTATGGAAGCCAGACAGTTCAGAATGTACTTGAAAAACTGCTGCATTATTTTTAAAGGTACTATCACACAAATCACCCTTATCAGGGAGATATCTATACAAGATATATCTTTAGCCGACTGTACATATAAAATAAATGAATAATATCATACATTTACAACTGAAAAAAAGAGTTGTACACGTACTGCACATCACCAACAATATAAATATCTTGCCACAAGAGGATGCTCTTCACCAATTAGTTCCCAGATCAATACATGTGAATACAGTAGGCATGGACCCGCACATACATGTAGCTTTATAGAATGCACCTCAATATATACGTGTACTGGTGTACATGTACATCAGAAAATAAATGTATGTGAATTCTTCTCCAGACACATTTAACCTTTATTACTCTGACTGCCATGTCTACCGGAAAATGCAGTCTTTCCTTACTCTAATGGAAAAACATATATTGCTGCACTCAAAACATATCCTGCAATATTCCTTGATTTCAAATGTAGGTTAGATCTAGACCAAGCTTGATTGGAATTTGATATGTATGACGACTGTACATATCATCTGCATTTCAAGAACCACTTCATGTGCAGGCTGCAGCATAAGGCCATTCATTATGGGGTCACTGGCCACTGTCCATCATGGATAGGGAGAGGGGGAGGGGGAGGGAGGGATGGGGCACAGATCTAACAAGGTGGATGTCTGGATTAAATAGCAGGATTATCATGGCTGTGTTATTTTCTGCTCATCATCCTTTGTTTCTCTCTCCCTATTACATTCCCCTGGCCCTCTTTTTTCCTCAATTTTTTTAAAAACATATTATTTTTGGTAGGGGAGGGGGGGGGGGATGATGTGGTGTTCAGCGGTATGAGGAATGTATGCCACTGTTCATGTGCATAACACGTAAATGTGTCCCATAGACATCCGGTCTCACCCTCCCATCTCTTCATTACTCCAATAATTCCAGGCTCGGAATACTTTAATGAAAAGATGAGGTACTTCCACAAATGTCTGATGAACAACCCTGGCTTCCGCAATGTAAATGCTTTGTTTTCAATAAAGCTGTATCTAAACCCTTCATTACTTATCCAATTCTGCAAAGCTCAGTCAGCTTAGGCGGTATTAGTATGGATTGAATGTCTAAAGGATGTATTCTCAGTTATGTGGTATTGTCTCAACCGTGTTTATTAACCAATCGGATTTCGGATTTTGTGTTTCTTGCACAGAGTATGGATGTGAAAGAGTAATCCAAACAGAATACTCAAATGGACATAATTAATAGCATGTCTACCTTATGGTACATGTACATGTTCAAGCGCAACTCAACCTGGATGTACAATATTATGTTCACGTGCATGAACAATAATAATGATAATAATAATAATTGTCACCTTTTTTAGCCCTTAATACTATGTTTCTAAGCGCTTTACCTTTTAATTATGAATGCAAGTAAATATTTCGATTCCTACTATTGAAAACCAGTAAAATCAGGATACTTGCGTTTTCATAATACTATGGTTATAAATAACACAGTACTTTTCAAATGAACATAAAGATGAATATGAACACATAAAGAAACATAAAACAGAGGAGGCGCAATGACTCAGTGGAAGAGCAGTGGTCTCTAAATTGGGGTGTCGCGTGTTCGAAACCAAGTCAAATCACTAGTGCCTTTTGGTAAGATTATAATCCTCATTACCAAGTCCCTCAGAGAGAAATTAAAGCCATCAGTCCCCTGGTTGCTTACTAACAAGCATACAGATGTCTTTCTTTAATAGCAGTCAGGTAAAAACCAACCAACCAACAAAATACATACCTTGTTTCCTGTTAAAAATCCAATCCAAGTAAAATACTGAGCTTGCAAATTGTTTGTAAAGTTGTTGTTTTGATGGAAGACCACTGCTTGCCAGGGTTTTAATACCTTACATCTGATGGAATAAAAACAGCTTGCTTGCTATCACAATCAGGAAGCCACGCTGAGGAGTCTGATACACCACAACAACATCTGACCCTCATCTAGGAATCCTACGCTCAAAGTCAATGTCAATGTGGTTGGAAAATCGGAAGAAAACCTGATAAAGAAGATACAGAGAATAAATTTCTTTTTACTACACAGCAGGTGAATGAAACCATTTTTGAAAGATTATATTGCACATGTACACACTGAAATTAAATGTATACAGTCAAACCTGCTTTAGCGGCCACCTGTCTACAGAGACCACATTTTGTGTTTCCCTTGAAAAATGTTTCTCATTGAAACATGTACTTATTAAAGGAGCCTGTACATATAAAGACCACCTGCCTATAAAGATCACTTTTCCTGTCTCCCTTGGGTGGTCTTTATAGACAGGTTTCATTGTATATATATTATGTGAGCTCCATGGCTTTATTCCAAGATGGAGCATTTGTTTTGGAACAAGACATCCAGCCCCCCCCCCCCCCACCCTCATCTCATAAAAAGAGGTGGATGATCCCAATTAAATCAAGTCAAAAGTAAGTCAATGCACAATCAAACGATTGGAAGGTTTGCAATCAATTCATATCAATTACTAATGATAAGATGGGGCACTGAGTTGAATAGTGAGTTCAAACCACAAATCAACTTCTGCCTATAAACACACCAACTGATAGTCAACTTTCTATATGTACTCTCATATAGGACCTAGCTATAGATTTCACATGTCGTTTTTAACTTCGCACACTTGAGAAATAAGGTAGTTTTACCTGAACACTAAGGTGATAATTGAATAATGTATTAATCAATCAAACTTTTATATGTAAATGTATTACAAAATGAAGAAGAGATAATCATGTTTTATCAAGAGTTGGAAGGAAAAGAAGGTTGAGTTTTGAAGAGAATGAGGGGAAAATAAATAACAAATGAGTCAGAAGGGGAAGTGATCAAAGTAAATGAGGCAGAAGTTAGTAGTAAGAGGGTATAAACTAAGAGATACACTAACTAAATAAAAAAGAAAGTCTCCAAAGCAGGGACTGCATACACAGAGGTACACTGTAGCGATTGATTGTATGTCAATACTAAAATGTGCATAGTCCCCCTGCATTTTGCTTCATGTAAATGCAAAGAGAAGACCCTTGATTAAAAAATATGAAGCATAAAATGAACATGCATGTTACAACTGGAGACATGAAAGCGGAGAAGGTGAGCGACAAAAAAATCAGAGCGATGAACGGAAGGAAACTGAGAGGATGTCACGAAAGAGGGAAAAATGAATCATAGAAGGGAGAAAAAAAGTAACAATACATTTTCAGCAAATGTAGGGTAGGAGCAAAGTCATGGCTTCTCCATTAAACAGGTGTTTTTCTCACTTGGACCCATGTTCATCATAAATTTGCATTCAGCAACCATAGACACCCATGCATGCACTATGGAGTCCCTTTGGCAGGTTGGATACAAAACGAAGGGTATGCTATGGGTCTATGGGAGAATGAGACGGTCGCTTGTCGCTTGAAAAGTTGGGTACATGAATGTGCTCTCAGCGCATGGTCGCAAGCTACAGTATGTGTACGACTTGTGGTATTAAATGGAAACTAAGAGTTGTTGGAAAGTCATTTAATTTCCTATGGTGCCTACGACTGGTTGATTGGACAAGCGAAATGTAAAGAAAAGTATAACAAATTGCAGAAACTGAAGTACGCTTAAAACTGTCAACAGAAATACGGATACACAGGCCTAACCAGGGAATCCCAAACAGAAATGTATTCAAAGTATGTGATCGGCCTGAACATTTTTTGTTTTTCTATTAAATGCTCAACTAATTTACATTTGCTAATTTAATTTCCTTTAGAAGATGTGATCTAATACCACTTTTATTCATGTTCATTGCATGTTGCTTCTCAAACTCAGCCCTGCACGTACATTGTAGCTTTAATTTCTCCCGGGGTAACAGCAGTGAACACAGGAAGGGAAAGTACAGGGGAACTTGTAGGTATGGTTTCCAACTTTTCATTTTTCATGTAACACACATGTATTTCACATACCCCTTTTCGATAATCAAACCAAAACTCAAATGATCCATATCATTCATGTACATGTACAGTGTACATGTACATGTATGTAAATTTAAAGATTTTCAAATGAATTCATAGACAGTCATCTTAGAGATAAAAAAATACAGTATGATATGATTTGACCAGAATATACATTGATGTTTACGCGAGTACATAATAATAGGTGACAATTGTATTGGTTACTAAAAAGTACCGTATGTTGATGGTCTTACACAATAGCAATGTTTGGAAGTAATCGTCAACGAATTAAACGATTCTCAAATTCAGTAGAGTAATGCAGATTCAAGATGGAAAATAAGTACCGTATTTGCCGGCGTAAAGGCCGCACCCCCAACTTTGACATTTCGTAGAGGAAAAAAAAAAAAAAAAAAAAAAAAAAAAGAGAGAGAAAAAAAAAACGGACCAAACAAAATGATCGTAATTTTCTTGTAGAACACTCTTTTTTTTTTACAAACTATACCAAATTCATCAATATTCTTATAAATCAACAAGAAGTTAACCTCAAAAATGATCATAATTTAGCAGATCTTCATCGACTTTTAAGCTAGTACTGTATCGTACGCAGATTTGGTATCCTACAATACCCCTACCTCGATGTGCGGTGTAATCCGAAATAGCGTTTTTCGACCTGCGCAGTTGCGTTGCGCGGCAGCTAGCTCTGTAAGTAACGGCCTGTCCCTTTTTTTACTTTTTGGCGATACAATGGTACGGACTTAGATCTAGATCTATCAGCAGATTTTATTAGAAAAATAAGTTTTTCCGTCTTCATGTCAACTATGCAACATAAAATTGTTGGTAAGTTGTGTGGAGTTATTCTAGAATTGTCCTGTACCGTTGTCTAGTCATGCTACCGTTCATATAGTCCCATACGTGCAAATGGACGTGATGTTTTGACCGCTGAATTTTGTTGTTGTTGCTTATACGCCGCACCCCGACTTTTTGATTTTTTCTCACCCGAAAATACTGCGGCCTTTACGCCGGCAAATACGGTATCACAAAATGTTTACACATCGTTCTGTACAAGTCAAAGTTGCCCTAGCTTTAAAGGGATCGTTTAACAATGTTAAATCTGATATACATGGCCCTACGTGTTATTAGTGTCTGTGATCTGGTGTAATATTGAAGCCCTAAAAAAATTGCGCTTCAAAATGATCAAGAAGTGCCTCAAAAAAGTAAAAATCTTTGAGTGACCGGTTTTACCATACTCGTTTTCCCCAATAGACTGTAGTGTTATGAAAACCGTCGGACGTAATTCCAATCATAAATATCTTGATAATAAGACAGGCGATCGGCTTGTAAATGTCATGGGGTTCCTGACTGACCTTAAGGTTTATAATTATCGTTGCGTCATGAGCTAAATCCAGAATTTTGTTTCAGAATCTGAGACAAAGTTACCGGATCCCTTTAATACCATCATTTTTAATATGATCACAGGCACATGTAATGTATTACATGCATAAACAGTGTATCTAGGAATAATAAAAAATACATACAGGTATGTCTTAGGGGAGGTACATGTAGGTTCCTTTAATGCATACTACATGTACATGTACATGTATGTATGTACCACAAACTTAAAAGGGATACCGGTACATCTGTACGAGAGGCTAAGATGTACCATATCAAATTTTACCCAAAGTACATTGTTTTGTATACCATCAATTTCTGTTTACATGCACATAAAAGGATTAAAAAGGGTGAAAATGTCATATCTGAAAAGTGAGGGTACTTTTTATGAAAATTGAGAACATCTTTCCCATTAAGTGAAACCACATTTTCATGAGTTCAAAGAAATGCATGCTTAAAACAAAATCCTAACAATACAGAAGACATTGCACCCACTTGTTAATCTATTTTACCACAATTTACAATTTGTAGACTCACATTATCAAGGAAATAACAAGATATCACCCAGATTCTAACCGTCTCTTCAATTATCACTACTTTATTTCCTGTTACACATAAGGCAAACAATTAAGAAGATAATACACTTAAACCTGTACATAGTACAATTAGAGAGAAAAAACAAAGTCAGTTGTATTGTATTACAGGCACTGTGTTACGGGCACTGTGTCACAAATAATCCTATCTACAATCCATACACGTGTAGATTGTCCAACATATTTTCCATTATGTGTCCTATATATAAAATAATATACACACATAACAAACAATAACATCAAAAGGATGTTATACCCCTCACTATTTGAAAGCTCTAGAAAGATTGAGTAATCGAGTAGGCCTATATTACAAATATTGGAGATCCATGTATTAAGTAGTATATCAAACAAAGTGCCCTGATAAAGGATTTTAAAACCGTTGTATGAATTTAAAAAGTAGAACTGATCATTTTTGTATTAATCATGCAAGCTTTTAATACATGCACATTAATATTGGTTCTTTTGCTCTTCCCATCTTCTTCCTTCTCAGACAATTACCTCAAGTAATGATATTGATAATGATATTGGTAATATGATATTGTATCATTTTGAATTTTGATGTTACAATATGAATAATGTCATAAATCCCTTTAACTTCTCGCCTCCCTTACCGCATGTAGCGGTGCAGAAAGATGTTTGTCATACATAAAGAGCGGGAGTGTATCAAGGTGAATGTGTACATAGATAGTCAAGACGGCTTCTGGAGACGTGATACTGCCCCCATGCTCTGCAAATAGATTCGGGGACATCTGTTTTCCAATCCATAGGCTATCCGAGATTGTACCAGAGGTATTATTACAGGAGATGGGTTTTCAAGACTCAAGTGCTCTCCATTTCTCTTGCTCTCTTTTTCTATCTCCCTAATATTCGCTGTCTCTTTAACCCATTCCACTTGCCCTCACTTTTCCAAAAGTATCTTTCTCTCTCTCTTCTCTCTTTCAAGGTGTTTCTCATTTTCCTTCTTTTTTACCTTACCTCTACATGCCTCTTTTATTCTCATCATCTTAATTTCTCTTATCTCCTCTTTCCATGTACTCTCTAAACCTTTATTTCAATTTCCTTTCTACAAGTACTTTCTTTTCTACTCTCTTCCTTTTGATGGAGTCCCCCTTCCCCGTCTACTGTCTCATTCATTCAATTCTTCTTCTCTCCCTTTCTCTCCATCTCTTATTATCTAAATCTCATTGTACCATTTTACTCTACACATACTCACACATTCGTTCATGTCTATAATTTACAAATTTGTATCAAATTTGTACAGGTGTTCCATACCTATTTATAACATTTTCCTTTTTCATACATCATATATCTCTATTCTCCTCTTCTTATCCTTTATATCCGTTCCATTTAAACACCCTACCTGGTGCCTTGGGATCCAATTGCATGAAAATGAAGCCTTGGGTCACACATCTCATGCACGCAACCCCTTGCATTCATTCCATCAGGGGCAACGTCTTGACACGACATTCATCACACACCTATGCAAGATTCAAGAGAGCCGATTGGGTAGCCACGACTCCACTCCATCTCCTCCCGTTCATGTGTGTGATGGCCCTCGTCCATCAAAGTTTATGCTCTACATCTCCTCCATAAGCACCATTGAATTGTTCATTATGATACATGAACTAATTCATTTTGTAAAGAAAGGCATCACTCTAAAATAATAAAATAATTATACCATACTCCTGCAAGCTGACTCCATCATTACATCAGAATTGCAAAGAATGGAGAATGGATTGGTTGCAATTCATCATTATATAAAATTAATTCTTATGAGTTGATTCCTATATTATTATGACTGATAGTACTATGATCACTTGTTATTTCCAACTTATACAATATCAATGTCGTTCCAGGATTTCCATCTTTAGATTCCAAAATCTCATATTTTGTTACTTAAAAACAATTCTTACAAAATCAATATTTCAGCCTACATGTATGTAATTGATTATTGATAATTAATAGGAATGATCAATTTAATTCAAAGAGAAAACAACAATATGACAGACAAGAGGCAATTGATTCCACTTGGCATTTGTTACAGCCATTTGGTGAATAACCACTTGCCTTAGTATTTGATAATTAAATCAAGGGGCCCTATGACTGTGACGCACTGCTTATAACCTCCAAGAGGTGTAATTGACAGCTTAAAGATGTCAATATACTATTGCCCTTTCCGTTTAATGATTCAATTACTTGAGCACAAACAATTTAACACAGACACCTGTGACAGCTACACATGTGTAAATGAGGAGAAACATCTTCTTTCATGATCATACCTGTATGTACAGTATAGAGATTGGTGGATTTAATTTGTTTGGAGCTTTCTTTATATTTTCTGAGAGAAGAGAAAAATGATTTTAATTGGCAATTGATGCAACTCATTTTATATATTTTCCATTAGTCAATTTGGTCCAGAACTTTGATTTAATTATTTCCAGAACTGAATTAATTTAGCACTCAAATCTAGTAACTCAACTCATATAGGGGATCTTTGTTTCTGTAATTGATAATTTCAAGCGTTCTTGCATATTGACTTTCTCTTCTTTATATTTTCAATATCTGCAAAATATCTACATGCTTTTATATGCAGACCAAGTACATGTATCTATCCATCAGACAACAAATATGAGAATGTAAGAAAACATGATTTAGTTAGAAATTGGCTATAAAAAATTAAGTGAAGTCTAGAGCACAATCAAATGGATAGAGAGTGAATGGTTAGGTTAAGAGCACATGATATTAAACAAAGCATGGTCTCTTAAACCATGAAACAAGACATGAATTTCACTTGGTGCAAAAGACATGTCTCTAAATACTTAATGCCTTTTCCAGATATAATTTGAGAAGAAAAATCAACCTGAGGAAAGAGTACATACATGTACATGTACATGTTCATGTTCATGTAGATATCAAAGTTTCTAATCATTACAAAAAACTTTAACATTTTAATTCTCTTGAGTCTTAAAGGAACATCATTTTTATTCTTTTTACTGATATATAATATACATGTATGCAAAATGCAAAATTGCTAATTTGTCCAGGTTTTGTTGAAACACATCACAATTCCCCCCCCCCCCCTCTCTCTCTCTCTCTCTTTCTCTTTCTCTCTCTATATCTTTCTCTTTCTCTACCATCTCTTTCCACTCTGCACGTTTTCCCTTTTAAAAAGACATTAATTTTGAATATTGTCTTTATATACGGTGTATTCATGTTTATAACAATGTATGGTTCTCACATTATTGCACGTCAAATTTAGTTTCACTTTCTCCTAATTACGTGTCCATTCGCACGTACATTGTACATGTAAGATTTTGATCATCTTCAAAACCCCTTCAGATATAGCAAAAGGGTAATTTTAGAAAACACGTACATGCGGTACCTTGCAATTGAAATGGGTAGTTTTACTGATTTTATGAATCAAAGTTTTATTAATAACATTATAAGCATGTGGGCAGCCAATTAACACTCTATGGTCTAGTCAAAGTAATGGAATTACGTACATTGAATTTAACAATTTAAAAAAAAATTAACCAGAAAATCATCTGTGAACTGTAGAGAATGGAATGTGTATAGAAACCACTTCAGCCAAATTTTATGATTGAAAATAAATATAAGTACCCAAGCACTTGTTTTGTCAAGTACAATGGGTTTACTACTACAATAACTTTCACAAAATAAGGTTAGTGGGACAGTTCATCAATTCAATAAAAAGGACGGACATGTCCTTATGCTGACATTACAAAGATTTTTTTTTTCTCATGCTTTAAAAAAAAAAGATTTATAGTATTACGATATTTAAAGCACAATGTGATGAATACTGGCTTTACTTTCTATTTCAATACATAAACTTATTTAACTATCATGTACTTGTACAGTGTTTAAATTTAACAACCCACTACCGGTATAAACTTTCTTTCCTTCATAAAACTATACAAGGTTTACTTATCAAAGTAAGCTTTCAATTCTTACCTTCATGGTTCACTACCTAATGCATACCTACATTATAATCCAAGATGGTGGCCCGCATGTTTTGCCTCTGCTCTTAGACCAATATTATTAATTTCAAAGTCATGAAAAGGCACTAAATATCAACAAACATGGTCTACAACAACTCCAAATGACAAAATAATCCCAGCCATGAACTTTTTTTGAGCATTTGATAGCCAAAAACTTGAAAATTTTCGGCATTAAAAAAAAAAAAAAAATCTGCTGATTTTTCACGATCGTTTTAATTGATCGGCGATCGGAAATTATTATCCGATCATCCCTGATCGGATCAGTATCGGCGTCCGATCCGATGATCGTTTACAGGGTTACATGTGCCTGTGAACTAATGAATGCCCACACATGTTTTCAACCTGCAAGTAGTAATGCCAACCAGGTTACACAAATACACTACATAACCTTGTACAATACAGGAAGTTTTTACTTAATAATGACCGTGTAGCTGTAAATCATTATCAGCCATGACAGGTAACACAACACAAGTGACCTCATAGACTTTTAACCTTTACTTTTACTCCTGGAAATAGTTAACTATCTTGTCCTATACAAGGTCAAGTCATCATTCATTAAAAAAAGAAATCTGTCTCGATATTATATCGACATTTAAACTTACACCTAATCAAGAGAGGTTGGTAATTCTTGCTATCGCTAATACGCGCAAGATAGAGCAGAAGTGACTGTATTTGAAATGAGACCTGAACGAAACATACAAGTATTTTTAATACACTGCCAAAAGCGAGAATTCTAAAGAGGGCCCTATCAAAAGAAATAAAAATTGTCCTTTGTAAATTTGAAGTATCCTGTTTAAATTCATTTTAAAAGCTGTACATACCAATACGTATGTACTGCATGCAAAAGTTGTAGCCCTGTTGTTGAGTTTCATACTAATACTTCAAACTGATGAAGGACATGAAACAGCTTCTCACTGAGAATATAGAGGCATGCATACATTTCATGAATACAAAAATGATATACCGGGTTGCACATAAGCATCAGAACAATACAGATCACTTTAACTTATCTGTCAATATTTCCTGTGGAATTAGTATGGATTATATCAGATATTCTACTACGGTTTGCACATTTTTTTTCTTCAAATGCAAGTATACAACAGAGGTTTTTTCTGTATCTCTCACTACTATCAAGAATTATATATATGAAACTGAGCTTAAAGTGTACAGGAGATAATAAATATCTAAAGATGCAGATAGACTGAATACTGAAGTATATTTTTGTAACACTTTTATAAAGTAATGTATGGTGTTGATCATAGTCATGGATCAGTTTAAATGTGTTTTTCTTTGTGCATCTCCTTGGCCTTTGACTGAGTATAACCAACTTGATACTTTTCTTTTTTTTGTCATTGGTTGTTGTTGTTTTAGGTGTTTTTTTTTCCTTTCTTTCTTATTTAAGTAATTAAAAAATGGATAGCAGGATCCTCTGTCTCGCCTGAAAAACTTTCCCTTAAAAGATTAAACACTTCTCCTTCACACACTTCTTTATTATTTTAGTTATTTAGACTCGGCTGCACAGCCTTTTTATTTGAAGATTACAAGTAGAAGTAGATTACAAGACAAAAAACTAAAAGCGAGAGAGAGAGCAACAAAATCACAACTGACAAATAATACTTTTGATAGCCTTCAGTTCAAGGCTTCAAGCCTTCAGTAATACTAGAGGCAGAGTCCAGAGTAAGTCATACATGTAAATGTACTGTAAGTAAATTGTAATCACTAAGTATAGCCTATAGGAATTTCAAATTGGCTGAATCTGTAACGTCACGTAGTGCCGGACAACTTTCTTATTTGTTCCAACACACATAATTGCTAAAATTTCATTTTCTTCAAAATGTATGACTTGGGAGGGTCTTTCCTTTATAGAGGTCAAATAGAAGGTCTAGATCTAAATAAAGAAAATCGGGGAGAAAATGTCGTGGACGAAAATATGTACATAGCCACCCCCAGGGTACGAGATCTCTGGGTTACCATCTGTATTGGGGAATGACAACAAATGTCAGTTTTATTAAAGAAATGACCCAAATCAGATGGTTATTTCTGTCTACAGTCTAGGTCTAACTTAACTCCGGGAAGCTCCAACCCCGGCGCGCCGGGGTTGGAGCTTCCCGGAGTTAGGTCTAACTTAGATCTACTTTGAACAATGGTTGGATTGCCCTTTATTTAAACTCAAGTCAAACTTCACATGCTTATCAAGATTTGCGAAACCAACCTCACTCTTATTGGTCCTTTAAACCAGTGCTAAGGAATCTTGAAAAGCATTTTAACACCCATTCAAAATACATTTCGGTTCAATGTCATATCTCACACGCACACAATACAGATCGGTAGCCTGGCAGGTTTTATTATCGATTTGTCTTTTCGACGAAAACGGGTGCATTTGTCACGGCGAACAACATCATCAAACACACAAAAAGCGTAAACAATCTACTTCTTGCATTCATGAGTTTTACCAATAACATTATGATCATTGCTTCACAATATATATAAACAATCAGAAATCCATTAATAATCACAAACCTGAAAATTGGTATCTTTGAGTCACGAACGGCCGACGTCTTCGAGCAGACGGTGGGGTTCCTGCACACATACAAAACACAACTGTCCCGTATTATGGGTGCATTGTACTTTCTGCACTTTCGCCGTATTGCAAATTTGAAGACAGCGCACTAGTTGTAATCAGAAGTCGGGATTATGGTATCTTTCAGAAGCTAAAACGAAATAAGCGAAATAATTATCACATTCTTATTTTGGTTTCAAGACTTAACAAAATATTATGCATTAGTAAGCTTTCATAGACATCATTTATATGATTAATTTTAGTTTAATTTGCTATGTTCTGATATTCAAATACTCTAAAATATTGTTTATTAAGAAATGATAAACATGACCCTAATTGTTAATAATGGAACTGCCATGATAATTATTCTTCAAACTTGTCAGAGCCCCCTCTTCACGTATAGGCCCTATTATAAGATTGTTTGGATGCAGATTAGAAAATATGTTTTGTATGATTTTGATCCTACTGGGTTATGTTATTTTAGATATTTAGATGTTATCAATTTGCACTTTTTTGTTGGAATTATCCGTTCGTCCGTCTCTCTCTCTCGTATTAATGTGCGGTGACCTTATGCGGACACTGATGAAAGGTCAGACATATCAACATAGGATAGTCAATATAAGGGAAATTACTAGTAACATTTTCTTCATTTATTCTTCTTCTAATCAATGATCGCCCAAAACAAGAAACGATGAGAGAGAAACCAAGAGGTTAATGGGACACTGATGAAAGGTCAGACATATCAACATAGGATAGTCAATATAAGGGAAATTACTAGTAACATTTTCTTCATTTTTTCTTCTTCTAATCAATGATCGCCCAAAACAAGAAACGATGAGAGAGAAACCAAGAGGTTAATGGTGAGTGACGTGTCCCCCCCCCCCCCCCCCCCACCGACCCACCCGACCCCCGGCCTGGAGAGGCGTGATGGCTTCACTACGCCAGCATGACCCCTCGCTCAATCCGCTAAATACCATTTGTGTAGTAATTAATATCATGATACATTATACAAGTAGAAAGGTTTACAACCAACACTATCGAAACTATTTTACGAAAAATCAACTCAAGGGCGAATTCAATACCTTTGGCATGGAAATCATGTTTGGATTACTCAATAGGTTTTTGTAACGTTCGCACATTTCAAAAGGTGACGTAAAAGGCCATTTAAATGAGGATGATTTTTTTTTTCTCGAAAATAGTTGCTATTATGTTATGCGTAAAATTGGCTTAATAATAAGGCATTAATATTGCAATAAGCTACCGGCAAATTTTCATAAGGAATGCGAGTGCGATGATTGTTCTTATCTTTTAAAAAAATCTTGAGCTTTATTGATTTTTCTGATATATTCACCTCATCTGAAAGTTCTCACAGGAAGTCTTCACTGTCAACGACAACATTTTGTTATAAAATTTGCCCTCACCAATTCTTCTCTATTATTAATTCGTTTATACCATGCTTACGAAGCATGCACAATAGGAAATGAACTCAGGAGGAGGCTAATATTTGACGGAGGGAGGGGGTGGAAACAAGCAAGACGAATGCTCCAAAGTTTAGAATGATATATTACCTGAATAATATTGAGGCGTTAAGATTATGGTAATTGATGACTAAACCTGAACCTCAGCTATTAAAGCCTAATGGGGGAAGTTTGTGGTTACGAAATTTATCTTAATATTCAAGTCTTTTCCGGTGCATTATGTTTCATTATTCATATACAGTCAGCATCACCATGATCATACATAACTAATCACAAAGCCAATATAAGGACATTAATTTCGCTTTGATAATTTTCTAAGCATAAAAATATATCAAGTTATCAACCCGTATAGTCCCATAAAGACTTTCAAAAACTACCGAAGGGCATATTGAATTACCTTTTGTATTACCTTTTTGGCTTTAGAAATCAAGATTGGATTACATAATGTTCGCACATTTCAAAAGCTGATGAAAAGGCAATTTAAATTTCGTGAATAGGCGTTCAAGTTAGAACGATTTTTGTTAGGCTCTCTGCACTCTTGGTTCATGCATGTTCATTCTTTGAGCATTCAATTTCGTCTTAAATCATTCTTTTTTAAATTTTATTTCATTCAATTTAGAGAGAAATCCATTCAATTTAATGACCCGAAGTTGTCATTCAATTTCGTGCCAGCTGGCAGGCGCGCCGGAAGCAGTTTGGGATTGGGGGGGGGGGGGGGGCAAACATTCCAGGGGGGCTCACCTTCCAAGGGCAGTGACGTAATGAGAAAAACGTTCGGAAGGGGGGGGGGGCAGACGAAAAATCTGCATCACCACCAGACTTACATGCACGTTACATGCAGGTCCCGCGGAACGTTTTTCAAAGTTGAGTATTAACGATCAGGTAGAGCGTAAATTGGCGTGGGGTCCAGAAAATATTAGCCTCAGCAGGGGGTCAAGGGGCTGAGCCCCCGGAAGCTCAGGGATTTTAGGTATTCCATTACGGTTAGATGAGCATCCAGGGGCCTCTTTAGGGCAATAGACGTGTTCCAGAGGGGGAGGGAGCCCCCAGAAGTTCAGAGGTTTTAATATTGAACTACGGTCAGATGAGCATCCAGGGGGCAGGGCCCCCGGAAGCACAGGGGTTTTAGGTATTTAATTACGGTCAGATGAGCATCCAGGGACCCGCCTTAGGGCCCTTGGTGGGGTCCAGGGGGCAGAGCCCCCGTAAGCTCAGGGGTTTTAGGTATTTAATTATGGTCAAATTATGGTATATAATTACGGTCAGATGAGCATCCAGGGGCCCGCCTTAGAGCCCTTGGTGGGGTCCAGGGGGCAGAGCACCCGGAAGTTCAGGGGTTTTAGGTATTTAATTACGGTCAGATGAGCATCCAGGGGCCCGTCTTAGAGCCCTTGGTGGGGTCCAGGGGGCAGAGCCCCCGGAAGCTCAGGGGTTTTAGGTATTTAATTACGGTCAGATGAGCATCCAGGGGACCGCCTTAAGGCCCTTGGTGGGGTCTGTGGGCGGAGCACCCGTAAGCTCAGGGGTTTTAGGCATTTCATTAAGGTCAGATAAGCATTTTTATACCTTATTTGTGACATTGGCAGGTCACTTATTTTTTCTCTCAATCTTTCTTTCTTTTTCTCTTTAACATACTTTTTCAAAAAGTGAGGGGGGGGGGCTCGAGCCCAGCCACTTTGCAGACCATGACATAAAGGCTTCTAAATAAGCGTATTTTTCGCCCGACTGTACTTTGGGAATTTCTTATTTTCCAACAAACGCATAAAAAGGTATGACTTTCAAAAAATGGAGAAAAAATATCGGAAAATCATGTCATAACAGACTTACCACCAGACTTACATGCACGTTACATGCAGGTCCCGCGGAACGTTTTTCAAAGTTGAGTATTAACGATCAGGTAGAGCGTAAATTGGCGTGGGGTCCAGAAAATATTAGCCTCAGCAGGGGGTCAAGGGGCTGAGCCCCCGGAAGCTCAGGGATTTTAGGTATTCCATTACGGTTAGATGAGCATCCAGGGGCCTCTTTAGGGCAATAGACGTGTTCCAGAGGGGGAGGGAGCCCCCAGAAGTTCAGAGGTTTTAATATTGAACTACGGTCAGATGAGCATCCAGGGGGCAGGGCCCCCGGAAGCACAGGGGTTTTAGGTATTTAATTACGGTCAGATGAGCATCCAGGGACCCGCCTTAGGGCCCTTGGTGGGGTCCAGGGGGCAGAGCCCCCGTAAGCTCAGGGGTTTTAGGTATTTAATTATGGTCAAATAAGCATCCAGGGGCCCGCCTTATAGGGCCCTTGGTGGGGTCCAGGGGGCAGAGCCCCCGGAAGCTCAGGGGTTTTAGGTATTTAATTACGGTCAGATGAGCATCCAGGGGCCCGCCTTAGAGCCCTTGGTGGGGTCCAGGGGGCAGAGCACCCGAAGGTTCAGGGGTTTTAGGTATTTAATTACGGTCAGATGAGCATCCAGGGGCCCGCCTTATAGGGCCCTTGGTGGGGTCCAGGGGGCAGAGCCCCCGGAAGCTCAGGGGTTTTAGGTATATAATTACGGTCAGATGAGCATCCAGGGGCCCGCCTTAGAGCCCTTGGTGGGGTCCAGGGGGCAGAGCACCCGGAAGTTCAGGGGTTTTAGGTATTTAATTACGGTCAGATGAGCATCCAGGGGCCCGTCTTAGAGCCCTTGGTGGGGTCCAGGGGGCAGAGCCCCCGGAAGCTCAGGGGTTTTAGGTATTTAATTACGGTCAGATGAGCATCCAGGGGACCGCCTTAAGGCCCTTGGTGGGGTCTGTGGGCGGAGCACCCGTAAGCTCAGGGGTTTTAGGCATTTCATTAAGGTCAGATAAGCATTTTTATACCTTATTTGTGACATTGGCAGGTCACTTATTTTTTCTCTCCGTCTTTCTTTCTTTTTCTCTTTAACATACTTTTTCAAAAAGTGAGGGGGGGGGGGGCTCGAGCCCAGCCACTTTGCAGACCATGACATAAAGGCTTCTAAATAAGCGTATTTTTCGCCCGACTGTACTTTGGGAATTTCTTATTTTCCAACAAACGCATAAAAAGGTATGACTTTCAAAAAATGGAGAAAAAATATCGGAAAATCATGTCATAACAGCAACATTTGTAAATCACTGGTATCGAATAGATATACCCCCCCCCCCCCCCATCAGTACGCCAGCGTTCAGGGGCTCATGTCTTCTCACCCCTTTAACAAAACAAAAAAAACAGACACGCTTTCCCATTCTCGCACAATATGTCCACGATATGCGCGTATCGCTATTATAAACCGTATAGGTAGCATGCGCAATGTTTATGAAATTTAATTCCTCTGAACTTTCCTTTTCTTTGAATGGAATGGTATATTTGATTTTATTCAGGTTTTTATTATTGTTATGTTCTTTTGGGTTAAAAATACAAACCATGTTTATTCCTTTACTGCTTCTTTTTTTTTTGGAGGGGGGGGGGGCGTTTTTTTTTTTTGGGGGGGGGGCAACTGCCCCCCTGCCCCCCCACTTCCGGCGCCTATGCCAGCTGGATAGACGTTCAATTTTGTCCTTAACTCCTTATATACCAATTTCAACAGTTTATGTTATAGGCACACACCTTCGCACTTTGAATGTTCTAATTGAATTAACATAAACAAGTTTTGTAGTTCAATGTAATTTTATACCGCATTTTTTTCACGTCATTTTTTTTTATTCACTGTTCTTAATGATATAATTTCATTTTCATTTTTAAAGCTTTATATTTAAAAAAACAAATTAAATCATATTTTATATATTTCTTTTCTTTGTATTCGAGATATTCACGTACTCTCATCGAACCGCCGCCATAGTCCTGTATAAATGAATGTATGCGTATGAAAGTGGAGGTATATACGAAGTCTTCCTTCAATGACGGTTTGTCAGAGGAATGAGATATTTCAATATAAGGCAAAGGTCCCATTTCAAGGTAAAAGTAAATAATTATTACAATAAAGAATTGAATATATATATGCTCATGCATAATTATGCATGTCTTGACAGCTTTGAAATCTTGTAAGATGACTGAACTGAACCGCCGTCATAATATTATCAGGCCATGTTCATATAAATTTATGTCACGACATTATCATGCATAAACATTTTACATGATTTATCCCTCAAGAGTTGATCCAATCACATAATTTGTTATTCAAGCCGTTGATTAATTTTGTAAACCCTACACCTTCTTTATACATAGTAAACATCCCTATTATATTTGGAGAGAGAAAGAGGGAGAGAGAGAGAGAGAGGGAGAGAGAGAGAGAGAGAGAGAGAAACAAAAAAGATAAGGAAAAAAAGGCCGGGATTTAAATTTTAGGGGAAAAACTAAATTGCACCACTTATACATAGTAAACATCCCTATTATATTTGGAGAGAGAAAGAGGGAGAGAGAGAGAGAGAGGGAGAGAGAGAGAGAGAGAGAGAGAAACAAAAAAGATAAGGAAAAAAAGGCCGGGATTTAAATTTTAGGGGAAAAACTAAATTGCACCACTTAACCGATCTTAATATAGGTTAGAGTAAGTGTTTACAATATTTGTTGGCAATAGGCTATTTTCGTAAGGTAACCAAATTGTATACGTTGTGAAGTGCCTCAATACACATTATTTATTTATTTTATTTTTATTTTTTTTTATCCACTGTTTGTTTTTAATTTGTTTACATGTCTTTCAGTAAAAGAATAAGTTGAAAAACCAAATGATAATTTATAATTTTAGGGAACTTATTTTACAAGGCCCTTTGGCCTTATTTTAGTTCCCCTTTTCTCATTTTCGACTGGTTAATTTGGTGTCTTTGATACTGTTAACATGTATGATTGCATGTAATTGTTTTGTATAATGTTTAATATTAATGATCTATTGTTTTTATATGAAGATGAAAATAAATGAACAAATGAAATTCACCTGATAAAAATAATAGTATTTCAATAGTCACAATGCAAACTGCATATATTAAGTGTTGCTAGGTAGGTCAAACCATAATGTTTGTCCAACCTGGCAACAACTTATGTATGCAGTGCGGATTCTGTCTATTGAAATACTATTATTCTTATCAGGTGAATTAAATAATTTGTATTCGGAGGCACTTCACAAAGACTTATGCATTAAATTTGGTTACATTACGAAAATGGCCTATTAAATGAATGTTCCTCCTTGCAAGTGCATTTTTCGATACACATGGAAATGTGTTGATTATCCTATTACAGTTCACAGTGATCTTGTGTGCTACGATCACATAATTTTCAGTTCTGTGGCTACTATAATGCAAATCAAGAAAAAAAATCGAAACTAGGACCAGTTAAGGCTACCGTATCTGTATTTTGTTTTATGGCTGCTAATTTCTTGAAAATATAACTATATTGTAAATTACTCATACAATTTTGTTAGGTTAATAATTTTGATGGTATATTTTACTTACAAAAATAACTAATTATGAGTATTGGAATAATATGTTGTTTTTTATGATAAAATTACGAAATTAATTAATTTTTAAAACGTATTTTTCTTGACTTCATCAAATTGGCAAATCAATATGTCAGCCCCCATGTAGATGTGAAGGAAGCAACCAACGGTGACTTTTCACAGTGAAACATGATGAATGAAGTAATGCAGGGTGACACTTTTCGTTGCATAGAATGTGGATTTTCTGCAAGAGAGCTTTACCATGATTACGGCAATGGAATAATAAAGATATCTTACTGTGTAAGTTAATGTTCACCAAATTACAAATCAGATTCAAGCCAACCTAGCTACGGCGCTGGCTGAGCTGCGTATGCGTTCCGAGGAGCTCTGGCCGCCGGACGGGCGGGCGGCCAGCCAGCCACGAGCGCGCTCTGCCAAGGCCTAGGTCTGTCTGCTGCGATTTTCTCCTCCGCCTCCCTTCTCAATTACAAATATTTTTCAACATGCAATTGCATCATTTTTAATTATAAATACATGCACACTGCACTGGTAGTGGTACTGATTCAATAAATATAATTGCCGGTAGGTCTAGGTCTATAGAGGTCTAGACCACACATAGGAGCATCACTATCCTGGCTGTGTAGTAAAAGCTGTGCTTTTGATTTTCAACATTTCAAACACCACTGTACAAAACTCAACTGATTTCCCTCAAAATCGGTACTTTAGTGACAATTGATGACACCTAAATAGCAGTAAAATACATTTGTTTCAACTTACAGATGTAAAAAAGAATAATTAAAAAATTCAAATTGTAAGTCTAGTGTCAAACTTTGCTTACAGCTGCATCGACATGTTTGTGTAGAGTCTATGCAATATTGTGTGGTGTGTATATTTGTGTATAGACTTCTAGGTCCCTGCCTCACAGCATGTATGCAGTGCTAGAGGTCAATACGCTTTGGCATTGACTCTATGCTTTGCTTGAGTGGTCTAGACTAGATCTATTATCATAAATTTATAAATTTTGAGAAAATAGTGAAACTTGGGCTAATATTAGTAGGGTGTCAATTTTCAATTTGGGATCGTTTTTCACCTTTGTTGGAGATTTTAATAAAAAATGTAATCAGAATAATACATTTCAAATTTCTAGACTCACCGATTTTTCTATCAAAAGATACAGCCCCTCAAAAACTCTGCAATATTCATAGCATTATGGTCAGAATGGACAAAAAAGTGGTTCACGCCGAGTTATAATCTTTTGCTAAACAGCTGCATTCTAATGCATTAGGCGATGTGCAAAAAGTGGGGGAAGGGTATTTTCAAACTTAAATCCTACGTGATCCCTTGGGGCTAGCGAAAAAAAAAGAACATTAACATATTCCTTACGACTTGAACTAATTATCCCTCAAAAGTGGGAAATCTCCCGAGTTGCCATGGAAACAACATTTAAATCGCTGTTTTGACAAGATATTTTTAGAAATCTGAAATGACCCCCCTTTGGAAATATTTGGATTAATCTGCCATTTCATATGACACCTCATTCATTGAGTATCACCTTCAGGATCACAACAGATAAAGGTTTGAATCTAAATTTATTTTTAAAAAGTGGACCAATTTTGCAATGCACAGAGACTGCATAGGGATGTGTGCAATGACTATGGGAAGGGTTTTAGCACACAAAACCTGGTGCGCGATCAGACACCCTAATATTAGCTCAGTTTAGGAATGAATATAGATCTAGTCTAGATCTATTCTAAGTTTGTTAGAATAGTAAGTAAGATCTTTTATAGTTTAGAGGAAAGGGACATTTGTCTTGAGTTCTTATTACCTCACTGTTCTCATTTAAGTTGTATGTATTTCAAGGGGAATTCTCATGTCATGACCAATGCCATGGCTAAATAAAAACGTTAAATACTTGTTTTATATGTTTTTCATATCTTGTTTTTCTTGACAGGAAAAGTGCAAACAAGTGGTGGATAAGTATGTGGAGTTTGATCCCGTCATTGTTCTGTTAGATGCTTTACTCTTCAAACCTCAGGCATATCGTCATGTACTATTCAACAAAGTCATTACAGTAAGTCATTTTGTTTGCATTCTATCTGTGTACAACTATTTCTGTGGAGTACCGGTATATATTCATAATTTATGCATACAAATGATGAGAATGGTTAGTTTGATGGCAAGTTTAAAGGTAAAGACCAGTAATGGTCATGCGATTGCATTGTGAAAGAAACGTTGTGGAATCGATCAGAAAAGGTTGATCATCTAGCATCTAGCATCTGCAAGGTTCTGGAATCATCAAAATGATAAGAAATTTGGCCCATTCTTCGTAAAGTTACAAGCACTATACACAGAAAGATGTATATGGGACTACCCTATCTCTCTCACACGACCATGAGAGAAATAAATTCACCAAATATATGAATTAGTAGGCGGTTTCCCGGCAAATTTTTTATCATCATGTATTAGTCAAAACATATTCTTTCACATGATTGGTAATGAGAGCTTCCATTTCATTTTTTGAAATTGGGGCGTTACCAATACTGGTCTTTACCTTTAAGGAATTTTGTCTTGTATATTACCAAATGTATAGGACCAAAATACATCTACCTTTGGTGAAAATTCCTGGTGATATATATAGCAAGAGTAAATATTGATGTTACATGTTTTTTTGCACTGATGACATGTTATATCTAGGTGGTTACAACTTAGGAGCCTACAACTAAACTCATCTTTCACAATTTTAAGTGAAGTAGGAAGCTTACTTGTGAATTTTCCATTCCAGTTAATCCCTGAAACCTTAATTATGATTATGCTCATTACAACAACAAAAAATACAATTTCTTAGTTATTATCAGTTTTGTTTTTGTATTAATGTAACTTCATGTACTTCTTAGTTGTGGTGCCATTTATTAAAGGCAGATTTGAGATACATACAGTATACCTGAAATTATCAAATATTGAATTAATCATGTTGTGTGACTTGTTACCTCTTAATCTGTTTTCAGTTTCACTGGCGTGTGTGCATAGTGTGCCTTCTCTGTGATGCCTATATGAAATGGGCACACAAGTTTGCTGCCCCCACCGAGGGAGAGAGTAAGCCATTCCTAACCTACGCCCTCCAGTGGGACTTTTATGCCATGTTTATGATCGCAGGATTGGGTAAGTTGACCTTTAAACTTTGCAGCCTGAATCTAGGTAGTCTCAGTTTATGAGGTAACTTCGGTACATGAAACGAGGGAGAGAAAGAGAGGGTCAGACACTCCTGAGAATTTCAAAAGATATAATGTAGACATACACTGTAGAGACTTCAATTTGATGAATATAACCATGGAAATAGTGGCCTGTACACTAGAAATTAGAGAAAAGTTAAAGACATGGCTTCACTAGTCCACTGCTTCACGGTGCACCCAACTCAACTTTCATCCTACATGTATCAATTTTGTTCAGTAAATGCCATTCTGTATTGGTGTGAATGTTTGTTTTTTTATACTTTGTGTTTAAGATGATTTTACTTGATGCAGAGGATGACATTTTACTCCCCACAAACAAAATTTCCTATTCCTCATTAAGTCAAGGGTAGGCCTGACCCAAGAACCAGTCAAAATATCTTTATCTCTAAATCACCCTCATACAGTGTACTGCTTGATAATAAAGCAATCTATAGATCTTGACAAGACTCATTTCCCTGTTTTATGAAGATTTAGACCTTGCCCACTTCTGACCGTGTTCTCTCAGGTTTTCATATATGTACCATGAGGCTTCAAAAAGTTATAGCCCCTGTCATTTCTTCTCTCATTTCCTGGAACCCAATATTATCATTTTCAATGCACCTGTGATTTGGTTTTTCATTTTAAGTCAATTTTAAAGAGGAAAAAGCAGTTTTAGCTCTATTAATAGACTAATATTACCTGATTTCTTTTGTTTTCAGAGTTATTAGCATTCATAGCTGGAGTGGTAGGCATCTGTTTTCTACATTCTTCCTTCTCAAACAGCCAGGAGCATTGGAAAGCAAGGTAATAAGATATATAAAGGAAAATGCTCATGCTTATATATTTTTTAATGATAGACCTACATGTAATATTCCATCGTTGTGTTGTATTTCTGTGTTGTCTAATACTAGAGCCATGTACTCCACAGACTAACCTATCTTAAGGGTTTAGCAGCTCAGATTATGTTATTTGTGAATGGATTTTGAAGTGTGATCTCATCACGTTTTCTTTTCTTTTTTCTTTTTCCACCTTAAGTTTTCAATAGTAATTTCACATTTCATATTCATGTTTAGGATTAGGAAATCACTTCAAGATGTACTGCCAAGGATTAGCATGTTAATGAAAGACCCTTTGCAAGAACCGTCAGAATTTCAACTTCACAGTTGTAAAGTCAGTTTAATGTTACAACACATGTTTGAATGGGATATTATCAAACTTTACGGCTTCTTGCTACTGGTCACAGAAAGCTACTTGTACTTTGACAAGCCTTTGATATTTCCTTTTTCAGATCATCTCGTCTAGTCAAAGCACTGTTGCTGTCATCAGCGGGCAAGCTACTGGTCATCCCTGTAGTCATCTGGGGTGAGACTCATATCTACACTACCCTTCTACTGACCAGGCTCTTCATGGCAGTGGCCAGTACTCAAGCCATTACAGGTACCGTAGGTGTATTTTTTTATGCAGTAGGCATAGTCACAGGGTGGGGGAGGAGGGCACATGAACCCCGTCCCCCACCCCATTGAATGGCAAGAAAAAAAATTAGGAGAAAGAAAGGGAGAGAGGTAAAGCCACGAGGTGGCAAGATGATTGCAGCCCCTTCCACACACTCATCCCACTGGACCGCCCTGTTCTTTCTCATTTTATCAATCTATTAGGATCGTTGCTCCCTGACACCAGTGACCCTCTCAAAGGTTGAAATATTTTGGAAGTAATCTTTGTGTAAAAAGGTTCCCACAAAAAAAGTCAAATGTGTTAATTGTAGAGAATCAAAAACCATATCAAAATATAGTTTGTCTCATTTTCTTTGCTTGCAGTGATACTGGACTGCCCACACATCACCAGCATATCACTAGTTGGATGTGGATTCATCACAGAGGCCCTAGTGAGTTTACTAGCGCCCTCTATTGAGAACATCCTCTTTGTGAGCTGAGGAATGGATGCCATGGAGACTTGGAATGTTTCATCATCCAATCCCAATGTTTTTCTCAAATTTACAGGAGCGACGGGATCGTACTTGCTATCTTGATAATAGTACTTTAGAAGTGTGCAAGATAGAGCCCTGGTATGGTGTGAGGTGTAATGCTTCATCATTTCCAAGTAGCATGGAAGCTGCAGAAGTGGGAATGAACATATGTACCAAGGACACCAGAGCATGAAAGTTCCTGAATGTTAGTGGCCAATTAACGCATGTAGCACCGTATTGCCCAAAAGGCTAGTAACGGCTGGTATTTTTACCAGTATAGTACTGTGGAAATAACCAGAGGAAAGGGTCTGCTCCACCAGCAGAACTTGAGTCATGCGAACTTGGAACTGTTATCAAACAAACTGTCAATCATGTTCTACACTTCTTCAGGTACCACTCAATCTTCGTTTGATCTGCTTTCATCCATTTACATATCAACAAACTAATCCATGATATTTCCACTGGCAAACTCTGCAAGGAACTTCTCTAGGTTGTATACAGAACTCTTTTGTTCCATTGAAACAGACACCCAAGAAAACTTGACATCAGCTAACTCTGAATGAAACCAGCCTAGTTCGGTGCAATACATCCAACTACAGAGTATGCAACATTATAAGCAAGAACTACAACTGCAATTGCACCACAACAATTTTTTTTAATGTTTTTCTTCATAAGAAACAAGATGAAATTAAAATGACTACAGTTACCTGAAGAAGCCATTTGAATAAAAATGTAAACAAATATTTCTTGTCTAAACAGTTTTCTTTGTCCTTTGGTGACTGTCTTATTTTAATTCTCTGAACAACTTTAACACATATTTATGTGTATGGTACATGTATGTCATTTTATTATAAGATGGGAGAGGCTTTCTCTTTTGATATTCAATGGTCACCCCAATTTGTACAATCATCAGCAAAATTTCTGGAAATTAATTTTCCTTTAAACACTTTGCTTCATAAACTAAATGTATATGCTTTTATTATTAAAGCTCTGAACATCATTGTAACCATTTATGAAATGGACAGACATTACCCTTGTTTTCACACACGCCACTCAAAATAGAAAACATATTCACAACCTTTGCAATTCATACCAGTTTTCTTTTTTTTAATCAATAAATCATTGCAATGATTTGCAAGGCATATAAGAAATATTTACAAACTCTTCATCTTCTCTTTTCTTCTAAAAAGTTTAAAGACACATGATTTACATTTTATAACAATTTCTCCAGAAGCCATTGTTAAAACAATGACCATTAACTTTCCAATACCTTATTCGGTCAGGCTAATTCAATATACAGAAATCTATGTACATAACGTTGCATCCCCGGTTATACAAAAATAATCATTTCTCTTTATCAAATATCTCTACATTGATGCCTGTACATGATGTTTACATAATGTAGACGGGAGATAATTCTTTTTTAGATACAGGTAATAAGAACTTGAGCAGAAAGCACCTTAAATGCTATTTATCCGATTAAATAACATGCAATAATAACATTACTGGGACATTTTAAACATATACCCATAGTAATATACAGACGTGTGACTGTACACAATAGATTCTCCTTTGTTACATAATTACAAATGACTATGAAAGTCTGAGCAAACAGTATGAACTAAAGATAAATATCATTAAAGTCATCTCTATAGAGTTCTTACCATTAGTATTCCACCTGAAACCTATTTCATCTATATTTTACAAAACCGTTTGTTTAAAAATTGGGCTGGCACAGAGTCAATAAGCTGAGAGAAGGACTCGTATTTTAGAGCGTTTTGTTTTTGTCACTAAGGCACATCACTTCATAGTTTTTAATGTATACAACAGACCTCTGGGCCTTGTCTGATAAAGAGTTGGGATTGATACGGAGTGACTGCAAGTCCTATCAATTGCAAACTAACAAACTCCAGTCTCTCTAGTACAGAATTGCAATTGATATCAAATTTCAATCGATCCAGATCAATTGCAACTCTTCATACGCCATGGCCTAGGACAGTTAATAATATCAAACAGGCACAGATTCTGAAGGAATTTAACTACCGGTACATTGGAATATAACAAGCTACATAAAGATAAGTAAGTGAATTATCACGTTCAACAGACAGGCACAGGTGACGGCATTGGTCGATCATGGATTAAGAGGTATATAGATGCGATGTCTGCTTTTAGCGCTTACTGGTACTGTAATACAAATATCTAGAATATATCATATTAACGAAACTCTCAATGCAAATGTGGGAATGCTAACATGAAAATGTGTTACACAAAAACCTTCCATTTCTATCTGGTGTTCAGATATTGTGAATATGGCATGATAAGGATAAATTCATCTGATGTGAGCCAGAGATGCATTAAAGCAACAGCTTTCTGCCTCTCAAAACACAAACGATGAGCAAAGTTAGCCATTGATATGGATTTAAAAACTATTTCAAGTTTCATTTAGATTGCTTAAATTGAATAATGTTTATTTCTATTTTGAATCAATTCCTTTACAGGGGTCCACATTTTTTTCTCTCCACAACAAAATGTTCTGTATGCATCATTTTTTTTTGTCCAATATGTTTTTTGTGACCTGCTTCTACCAGTAATTTGGTTTGTTGTGCAAGTTTGATCAATATGTTTAAAAAAATTATACAGACATAATTTTGAATATAGTGGCACTACCGGTATACTGATAGTTTTGAAAAGAGGAAAGTTATCTTCATTTACAAGCAGCATTCACCAGAACTCTTGTCTGACCTGGCATGACCCAAGACTATCCTTGTGCATCCAGCTTGCCTGCTAAATCGTTTGCTACAAAGTATTAAAAGATAGTATTCAAATATACTTGAAAGACAGATGAAATACAATGATTACATTTTGTTACAAAGACAAACGATCTTAAAAAGATTGGTACAGGTGCAGAAAATTACATACTACATTCATAACACCATCAGTCATTTCTATATCTTTAAATTGAACATTCCATGTTTCTAGTGCAGGAACATATAATACATATTTTAAATCAAAATCTATAAAAAAAAATCAATGTGGAGCACCATATCCATATATCCTGAAGATGGTGTTATCAAATGTACCAGTTCATGAAATTAAATGATTAAATGCAGTGATAAAGAATCACATAACAAAGATTAGACACGTAAGTATTAATCAATAAAGATCAGATTTTTGAGTTGTTTGATGTATATATAAAAATTTAAAAATTATAAATAATTGCATTCATTTAATTACTAATACAGTATTCATGATAACCATTTCTTCACTCGGTAACTGGGTAAAAGTCTTAAAACACCATGATTTCAAGCCTTTAAAAATATTTCAAAACCATGCAATGAAAGTCTTCTGCACAATAGCCTATGAACAACATGGAAAAGTCAATCTAGTCCTCTCAACTGTGAACATATGTAATACAGTACAAGTAGAGGTCAAGTACAAAAGCAATATTTTCTTAAAAGTAGTATTCAGAAAACCATGTCCTAATTACTATATTACTGCATCCACTTTTATATACTGTATACTGAATATAATACTGTGTTTCATTACCTCACTGCTAAAAGGACTTTACAGCCATTATCAATACATGGATTCAGTGTCTTTTTGCAGTGAGACAATTTCTATTTCACTAATGCGCATTGAAATTCCAAAAGGGAACAAAGACGATACCAGGTCAATAGAAAGTAACTCCCCTCCAGCTTTAAGCAGATGAAATAATTTAACATTCCAGATTTATTGAAAAATTGTGCAGAGGATAGATATACTAAATATTCATAATATGAACATTGCCTGTTTCTGCTCCATTTTCTATACAGTATCCCCCCAATGGCCTCTTTTGGCATACACCTTTTAACCGAAAAACAGGAATTATATTGTTTTGAAATGGTTGCATACGCGTGTTCATACAGTTGATTGTGACATACAATTGATAAAGGCTAGATTGGTGTCTTCTATTAAAAACAAAAGGCATAGGAAACTGAGATGGGGCTGGTCTATATATAAGGCACCTCGAGCAATGGTTTGGGTAAAACAACCTCTGAAACTTACAAAAACTCATCTACAGGCAAGTTTAATGCCAGTAAGTGCACTCTTTAACATCACTATCATTTCAGTCAAAACCAAAGTGATTATAAATAGTATGCTGTGATGTAAAACGCCTATATGCCAATCAAGTATGATATAAATAATCATTGTAGATTCACTCTTTATAGCTACATGATTTCATTATACAAAGCCATGATGAATATTAAGGCACTTTGACGAAACAAGACAAAGAAGTGGTCCGAGGCAATTGAGCATCAACACACACTGCATGTACATACTTTAATAGGCCGATGAAAATATTTATAGATGATAAAATTGAATAGTCACGTGTACTTGTAAAACCTGCAGCATATTGCAGATAACAGCAGCTGATATCTATTACACCTCTAACTTTCCTCATTCTCTGGCCTAAAACAAGGAACTTGCAATGGATTTATGGGCAAGTATCATAAAACTGGACTAAGTATAACATGTTGTTACTTAAGTAGTCCAAATCTGGCGAAGATTACTCCATGTTGATGGTTTTTCGTGAGGTGCCTTCATGTGCAGGTTTACTGACGCCTGAATTATGAAGATCACCTATGTATAAAGGCCAATCTTCTTACTTCCCAAGAATGGTCTTTATATTCAGGTTAATTGAAGCCTGTATACCTATACAGGCTTCTATAAAGCTGCATATATGGAATACCACCTGTCTACAGAGGTCACTTCTCTTGTTTCTCTTGAGTAGTCTTATATACAAGTCTGGACAGTAATATAATATGAATAAACGCTAGTGGTGGGCAACAAAAGTCTATTCTCAGAGGTACTCTATAACTCGATCAAGTAATGATCTAGATTCATATTTTCTGCTCAAAGGCAACGTGTAGGTCGTCGACCTCTCCAGGCACGGGGGAGTTAAGACCGTCCGTTGTGCTGCTAGACACCGAGCTGCTCTCGTCGTCTGCCCCGCCCCCACTCCCTGTGCTGTCATAGCTCTGCTTCAAGCTTCTCGTCTTCATGGTATGAGGGGGGCTAGTAAGCCCACCCCTGGTCGTCGACAGCAGCATGAGCTCGTCCAGGTCAAAGGAGCGACGGGAGGGGTCACTGGAGTCCCCATCGACGTTCAGGTCCAAGACGAAGTGGTCGTTGATCTGGTTGCCGATGGCGACCGAGTGCCGCAAGGAGGAGACGGAGGACATTTTCTGGGAGTCTGCAACACGGAATGAGGCAAAACCTGAGGAAAGCGAAAGAGAAGGGTTTCAAAACAGAGGCGTTAAACTTGGAACATACATCACGCACATACAAAAGAATTAAAAATTATTTCATCATTCCATTACCAATTAATCTTACTTAGCATGGGGCTGAACATGATAAAAATAAATAAATTAGTTAGTCATATCCATCTATCTTTGTAATTACCTGTAAAAAAAATTCACCTGGCTATAATAAACCTATTTTTTGTTTCTCTTTGGCAGCCTGCATTCACAGGTATGGTTGTGAAATCATTTTAACATTTAATTAGCATTTAATAATGCTCTTTTTCAGCAAATAGTTTCACATTCATTTTCAAGAATTGTCTTTAGTATACTACTAATACTACCATAATGAATATAAAATGTCTTGAAGTTTCTTTACTAAAGTGAGATGATAATGGGGCTATCATATGCCAATGTACTAGTGTATACTGAATGTACATGTAAATGTATATGTACTGTAGAACTCTAAACTGATACAGAAGTAAATAAAATGAAAATATATCTTAACAAATACATGTTAGGTACTTAGAAACAAGCAAAGTGATTTAGTCATGCAGCTACACTTGGTAATACACATATAATGCCATGCAAACTTTTCACGTTGAATATATACATATTGGGTAAATATTTTCTTTCTGACATAATGAGAATAAAGAGCAATTTGAAGTAAAGTAAAGTGTAAATGAAATAATAAATACATGCAACATTTTAACTTGGCAGGTGAATATTACAATAAAAACAAAGGTTAAATTATTGGGCTTTCAAGAGTGCTCTGATTTGTTTCCTTCAAATGCAGCATCCCAAACCTATTCTTCACTTGATCCCGCTTAAAATACAGAGCAGAAACTAAAGGTGGAAACAAATTCTCAATCAACAAACGCTGAAAAGTTTGTGTTGGGCACGAATGTGCTGTTAAATAGTACATCCGCAATTGATCAAATATGTCAACATTTTCAGCTTTAGGATTAAAAAGCCATGTAGATTAAACCACTTTTCAACAATAACAAAAAACAAAACAAAACATTTAAATAAATACCAACAACAACAAAAATATATTTTAAAAAAGCCCATAAGAATAATACTAAAGTTCAATACAGCTCTTCCTGAAACAACAGGTATTTTACTTCTAATTTTTGCTGAGAAAGAAGCTCTCTTAAGAACCAGACTATTGTTCATTGCATTAGTAATAATTGCATTAGTTCACTAAAAATGTATGGAGGGTGAAAAAAGTACCGGTAATGCAAAAGTTATTGCCAACTAATTTGTTTCTAGCACCCTTCAAATGTAACAGCTAGAAAATTTTAAGGCAAAAGTCATAGAACTTAATTCAACCTATCCAGGAAATCACTTTTTTTATAAAGGACATTATATAATCAGCTTGAATTATATAATCAGATTTATCTATTGGGGTCAGTCTAGTTAAATTGCATTGGTAAACTTTCATAGCCCCCTAGTACGAAATAATTTAATACATAGTCCTATGAATCATATCCCATCGATCTTAAATAGGGAAATGCAAGGGTCAACTGCTGTTTTTAAAAATATACTTTATTTTGTGCGTTAAATTTGTTAGTTTTCTGACTTTCTACTTCACTTCCTCAATGTATCTTGTTCAAACACGATCCGCCACATATACAGTAGCTTACAAACTTTCCTAGCCCCAAATATTAATCTCTTTTTATGCATAGTTTGTCCAAATATACACCCTAACTTGCCTTTTAATACTGAAGTAACACAACTTGATTTTTATTAAAATGGTGAGGACGAATGAAATGTATAGCTATGAACCTCAGCATTGCTCTTCCAAGTTAACTTGGAAAAAAAACATTGCAATGATTGGTCTAAAATATGCCAACCCAATTCTAACAGCACTAGACACTGTTTTATAAAACTTGCTATCAATAACAAAATACATTTAAGCCATTGAAATCTTTACAATATATTGGCTTTACACAGGTTTGTTAAAGATCTATGGCAGTTGTTATTGATACCCACTTTTGTAAAACAGGGCCTGAGTTCAACATCGTGAAGAACACAATGTATATGATGATCATGACAGTATTTTGAGACAAATGACTTCATGTATTCTATGGCACCAGTTGAACTACCCCAAATGCCGTCTGAAGGAAGAAAACAAATTATAAAGATACCTCTTCTGGGCTCTGAAGCATCATCCGTTTTAAAAGCTGGTAAAAATACACCATAAAGTGGACAATGGTTAGAAAGGGACCAAAAAGTTGACACATATATTTTTCTTTGTCTATGTTTTGTATTGTTATTTTGAACACTACAAGTCTTTCAACTGGACACATAAAGTAATTGCAACTCTTTCATTGACATCTCAATTCTCTGTAACTACTATATTGATACAAATCTATGAAGTAAAGGCGCACTAAATAAACTATTTAACAATCACACTTCTTTAGCGTGTTAATGTGTGTGGTGTGTATAACACACGTCCGAGCACTGCCTAGACAGAAAGTCTGTGAAGTGTTTACTGTTTGACAATTACCTGGTACCATATTGTGAGCTAGTGCAATGTGGTTGAAGCAGATGTGTTGGCCTATGGGACCAACAGCCCATGAGGCTAACAATCATGACCTGGCGGGCCTTCTGAATTCTCTACAGAGTGTTCTTTAGACTAACATTGTCAGTCTTCTTGGATGCCGTGGCTAAAAACTAGCCGACTCCTACCTTACCTTGTAGATACAACATGGTACAAATGAACCCCACTCCACCCCCCCCCCCCCCCATAAAATTAAAACATGGAGAAGCCACACTTTGCTCCTTTTCGAATAATCACTACCAACTATTAAAATGGAGGTTCTTTATGAATACTTTTGTTTGTCATCTTGAAAAGAATACTTCCACCTGAGTATCACAGAATGTCCCATCTGTGCATAAATGAATAATTAATACACCCTTTTACAGTTACAAGAGTGTGCATGAGCTGACATTGGCGCCATTTTTAATTACAAGTACGGTAAAGAAAGTTGTTTACTCGTAATTCAAAATGACGCCCGTGTCAATATGATGTGAGCGCACAGTGCAGGCAGGGACGCAGTACATGTGCATCTAAAAACATTGATGCCGCAATGTTTACTCGCAAATTAAAATGGCGGCCTTAACTGTGAAAGGGTGTATTACTTAATTTCTATGAACAAGTATGCAGTATTTATCTCTATGATTTTACAGTTTTGTAAAAATGATCTTTATCTACCCATGTGCAGAGATTATCAACGAACAGGTTTAAATCCTGAATAACTCCATCTCAAATTTGCCAAAACTGCACGTTATCTCTGGTATTAGTACTGTGTGTAAGTGTCGATGCGATAAATATTGATGCTACAGGTACAAACAGTTAGATACATGTACGTTTGACAAACAAAACTACTTGAAAATGCAGTGATTTATTCCAGTTTCATTAGTAATAATTTGTGGTATTACAGTTCAAATAACAAGGGAAAAGGGTATTTGTAGGAACTGGGGAGATGGTTTATGGGGGGGGGGGGGGTAGGGGGTGTTTGGAGGGGAATGGAATGACACAGGTGAGACTTCACAGGGATTTAGACAAAGTGGATGAAATATTTAGAGAGAAATCTGGAAAAACTGAATGAAGTATCTAAAGAATTTGCTATCGTCCATCACCAGAAGTAGTTGCAGAATTGGAGCCTTAGGAATTCATGTAGAAAAATCATTTTAGTTTAAATTCTTACCCTAGTTTTAGCATTTTTTCTTCCTACCAAATAGGTAAAATATCCACCACCACTTAAAAGAATACATGTACAATTAATTTAGAGAAAGAAGACATCCCAGAGAAGGTTGAAGCTAGAGATTTATAAAAGAAATGTAATAATTTGACAATTGGCTGATACAACTATTCGCAGGTTCTACTGATTTTTTTTACGAGATCATGAAACTAGTTGGATTGTTATTTAATTTCATTTAGAATTAGCAGAATACATGTACAAATGATAAAGCACGAATAACCCTAAAGTCATATAAAAATTAGAAAAAATATTTTGTCATATTAATGTCATATTAATTCCATAGCATTGTTATTACCTAGATAATAATTTGTGTAACCTTTTGGACTGATAATTTATCATTCAATATATTCAAAGCTTGAACCATGTACCATCTAAAGGAAGTCTTATTCTACTCTGAATTTACAAAATGACATAATTTTTCTATAAAGAATAAATTCCTTCTGAGCAGAAATGAATAGGAAGTAGAGGTGAACAGGATAACTTGAGGAAGAAAGGATCATTTTGGAGCGAGGGAAGGTGAAACTGAACATGCGGACAACACTGGGACAGTGGCAAACTAGCTACAACACGACTGACTGCTAGCTGGCACAAAGCGATTTCACATTGTCGTCCATATACCTTCTTAGACGGTCGTTCCCAGCAATGAAACATCCAAGGCACTGCTTGGTGACAGTGTGGTGTCCTCTACTACCCCCAGACACTCATTAGAACGTGAATCTGGGAGTTGAGGGAATCTGGTTTGTGTGGACATGGTCAGACAGCTTGAACTGACCGAATGCTGCACTCCCACACTCCCGTTCGCACTTGTGCCGTTGACCTTGGTGGTGACCATTGCCTCGCAGGCTGCATCAGCACGCAGACAATGGTCACTGGTCGAGTGGGCACGGATCAACGCCACAGCCTCGCGCCGGATCTCCCGTTTACGGGTGGCATCCGACCGCGCAAGTTGCCGATCAATTTGAGCTGGAATATCTGGGTTGCTATTTTGTCTACCTGTAGGGTTGTTTCAAAGTTATTTTCCAAAAAGAATTTGATTGTAGACATGGGACCGCAGATACGCAACAAGTGCAAAATAGGATGTGGAAGGCATTGCAATGTGGGTAAGGAGGGGTAGAGTAAAATAAAGAAGGAAAGCAAATAAAAAGAATACATAATGAAAAGAATGATGACAAAAATAAGATACCCAGATGATGAATGAAAGCAAAAGAAATCAAATGTTTAACTCATCCAAAATAATTCAGAAAGCTTGATGGATGGCTAAGGAAAGAAAATATATTTGATGGTCAGAACTTTTTATACAGGGACTAAGATATAGGGAGACATAATGCAACCAGAGAAATATAGAAAATATTAAATGACATCTGGTGTATTATCTCAAAATAAAACCAGTTTATTTTACTACAGTCTCTTTAAATTTTGAACAACTTTTACTGCAATGAACTTACACTTTAAACTACATAATGTTACTTTGAATTGGATATTTCAGTTGGATCATGTCTCATGTGAAATATCCTTTTATTTTTTAAATGAAAGAAATCAAATAGAATAAATATATATATCCTACTCAGCTGGATAAAGGAAAGTTTGTTATAAGAATGAAGCATGAATAGAGACCTTAAAGAGTTGTCAGAGAATGAATTTTAAAAGAGTAAGATGTGCAGATTATATTGAAATAGTCTACCATGGACCATTAGTTTTTAATGCAAAAGAAACTAGTGCCTCAGTGCTTTTAATAGACCATCAGGGTGTGCTAACGAAAGTGTGATGTATTAGTAAACTTGCAAGTTCTACAATTATCTTGCACACCTTAAGCTTTGATGAAGAAAAAAATAGACCCTGCATTAATTCAACATTGATACTATGACTAATGTCTGCCTTTTACATCTGTAGATGGTCAAGGGGGGGGGGGGGTTGAGACATGAACTGATCATATTTTGTTATTAAGTTTTCTCTTTAACTTCACTTTCACAGATCATCATCATCTATTTTGAACTAAATCTGCAATTTTCAAGAAAGTATCCTCATAGCATAGATTTTTTTAAAATATGATTAAACCTTTTCCTTTTTCTGATGTTTTCTTACATTAAATTTACTCTGGTAAATAGGAAATCGTGTATCTCAAGAAATATGCAATTTAAGAATGAAACATTTACAATATAAAAATCAATGATAAAGTAGGATATATTAAAAAGAAATGATACGTGATAATAATAACAATAATCAGTAACATAATGCAGGGGGCACGGGTTCAAATAAAAACCACAAATACATCCAACTTGTACATTTAAATCCTACAAACAAATATCAGTCCTCCCTGTCTACAGAAAGCAATATATCCATCTAACAACCACCACAAGGTTTGTTTGCCTCGTTACCATGGTGCTGACCTCTGTCACCACAGAGACGACCCAGTCTCCTGAATACTCACTGTGTCTAGCATGGTTGCGATCCCTCTCCTTCCTGAACTTGAAGCTTTTGGTCTTGCGGACGAGCGACTTGCGAGCGTGAAGGGCATTCTTCATGATGATTGGCTTGTTAGAATCTATCTGGGCCTCGGCCGCGATGTCTTCAAAGAACCCTGAAAAAGGTGAGGAGAAGGAAAATAGAGAGAATAATAATGATAAATTCACAAAATTCAAATTTTGTTGTTACTGCTTTGATGTTTTGATGTAAACATTTATTTATTTTGATATCTTTTTTTGCTATTTACTATGTTTTTCTTTATATATAAATGTTTTTGAATGCTTTTTTATATAATTGTATGTATGATGTAAACTTGCATTTTTAGTCTTTGGACTTTTTGACGAGATTGAATAAAACCTAATTTGAATTGAATTGAACCAACCATAATAACTATAATATTGTTTATACAATTTGAAAATACATATTCACAATTGTCATGATTTCCAAAGCACCACGGAAGTATATGGAGACATTATATTATAATGTGATATATAAAACAAACATTGGATATAGCTATGATTGTTGGCATCCTAATCCCTAGATAGTGCCAATACAAAAAAAAGCCATCACCCTTCGGATAAGCAACCTGTAAACAGAATTTCTCAATAACATTGTCAGGTAGATAAGGGAGAAAAGATTAATAAATTCCCAATTTTAGCAGCTTTACAGCTTGAACAGAGAAGGGGGTCAAAGTATACAAATGACTGTAAGACCAGACACTTTCTTAACTTGTGACCCAGCCATGTACAGTCCCAAAGAATATTACTTTTGGAAAATTACTTTTAAAGTCTGTAGTCTTTATCAGCACTCTGATTGCCAAAGTACTGCACAAGGAGACAAAAAAAGGATATGATCTCTACTGAAAATTCTGTGAAAGGATCATTAAAGATTGTCCTAAAACTTGGCACACTAATCAAGCACTTCCTGTTTTGGCCAGCATCAATACAAAAGGTTACAGGTACTCTGGTTTAAAGTTACAGGAGATCAAAATGAGCAGTGTAACCAAAGCCGTAAAGATATCAAAGCAACAACAAACTGAAGATCAGAAAAACACAGGTCTATAAATCACTGCCATAATACCACTTACATTTTTTGGCACTTCCAAATTTTGAAATTACAAAAAGAGGATACATTTTCAAGAAATACTAAAAACAAAAATGGGACCATCCCACCCAAACGCATCCTTACTGAGCACCAACTGAAAATCACACCATGCGACTTTAAGGAGGTTAAATTGTGGTGCCTGGTCACAATTTTTAACCTGTTGACTACTGAATTCTCTAGTTCCTATAGGCTCAATACAGGGACCATCCAGTTCCAGTAGGCAATAGGTTAATGATGGCAGAGTTTTTTTATAGAAATTGTAAAATAAGTGGAGTAATTGTTTCATTGTGCAGCACAGTAGGAAACTTTTGTGAATATGAATACTGGATAAATTCACAAAAAATGAATGCACGCAAAACTTTCTCATGTTAGAGTCAAGTGACGACTTGGCCATCAGCTGCTGAGAAGACCTACGTTTGAGATGTGCCACATTGGTAAAGATCTCCACATCTAGCTGACTCTGTCTCTCCGTCCTTGGCTCTGGTCCCTCCATCGACTTCTCCTCCTTCAGCGCTGACTCCAGCCTTCCGAGGGAGTCTTCTGCCTTCTTGAGCCGCCTCTCAGCGTCTCGTCTGGCGATGATCTCTTCCTTCAGCTCCGCATCGGTTAACTCCTTTTGTACGGTCAAGTCCTACTCATATCATGGGATAGTGATGGAAATAAAATTGGTAATGAGAATATTAAGATAACCCTTGATAGTAAGGCTTCCACAATAAAAATAAAAATGTAATGAATTTAAGATGAATATCAGTTAGCAATATCACAATATTCATTCATTCTACAGTCTACTGAATGCATGACAGCTGAATAAAAACTAAATTTCTTCTGTGCTGTTTTTTGAATACTTACCAAAATTGATTTTTAAGTGAAAATTTTTGATCTAAAATTCTTCATTCATTTTAATATTTCTCACAGGAATACACTTTAAAATGATAGTACCTTTTTCCATTACCATTTTTCATATCAAACTCGTCATTAAAATGAAATACACTGGCTTCCAGTTACTCGTTACTTGTTCTAACTTTTAAATGTTTGTCAACCACATTTCCTCTATCATCTCCTCACTCTTTCAGCAACAGAGAATATCGTATTCACTTTGATCTACTTCAACTCCGTCCTTTCTCATCCCCAAATCCAGAGAACAGCCTGGCTTCAAATCCTTTCAAATCGTTGCCCTGCGCTAATGGTACAAACCCCATGCATTTCTGAGTAATAGTACTTAACTTGACTACTTCAAAAAGACATCTGAAAACATCCCTCTAAAATTCTTAATTTAGACTAAGGGACAGCCCCTTGTATTCCATGGGAAAGACGTTGAATAAATCAAATTATTATTATCATCATTTTTATTCACCACTTAGTTTTTTTTAATGGGATTTGGAGAGAATCACTCTGAGCGCTCAGGAATCCCCCCCCCCCTGTAAAATTGGTTATTTGTAATGTGCTGTTTACCAAGACATCAGAGCTTCAGCCTGTAGTACACAAATAGCACATCATAGAATGTGTCTTCCTACACACCCGATCTAAATCCAAAAGACATTCTATCCATTGAATTGACATTTATTATATGATTCACTTCAATACAAGCATGATGATCCCTGTCTTCAGTGTGTGCCTAGGAATACAGGCATTTAAACAATTCCTCTTACATGTAACGATGACTCCAGTTCTCTGGCTTGCATGTTGAAAGACCTCTTTTCCTCTTCCAGGATTTCTGCTTGAACCTCCTTCTCCTTTAACCTGTATAAAATAAAAAGGAGGACTTTTGTTACCATTTTATACATATGTGCTACAAAGGTAAATAATTTACCACTAATTTGTTATTGCTGAAATACTGTTCCTTTCCTCAGCTTCATATTGCCCTCCCCCCCCCCCCAGTCATACTTCACCTACTACTTCAAATCATAGGTGGATTCTGCCAGCAATGGTGCACTCCTGATCAAATGATCCCATCTACCATGTCATCAAGGACACTGTCCAGAACGTTAGACTTGTCTTGTTCTCAGTATCCTTTAGAACGTCCTAGGTAATCTTCTATTCCTCATCTCCTGTCCATCCCCCTCATACCCATCACCCATCCTCGTCACTATGTCTTACTCCAACCTAACCATCTACAATGACAAAGACTCATTCACTATAGGCCTGTCTTCATCAGCCTGCTATTGCAATTAGCAGGATATTTGGTTGAGAAAATATCCAGAAAAATCTTGGTCTTGTTTCCAAAATATCCCACTATTTGGGAAATAGCGCGCTAATTTGCGCCCGTTCGAGCTAGTTTGTGATGAGCATTCGGTCTCGTGAAGACGCAATTTCAAGCTTTGGGCTAATATCCAGAGTCTGAAAATTGCAAGTTATTTGGCAAACTCGATCTGATGAAGTCGGCCTTATTAGCACTGTCCTTCAAGTTATTCTTGACAATGGCCCTACATTATCTTCCATTCTCCTTCCATTCATTCCTCTTCCCCTCTTCCTTCCCTCCATCCCTTTCTTTCTCTCCATCCCTTTCTTCTCTCCCTCCTACCTACCTGTCTTCAATGACGCAGAGCTCATTCTCCAGTAGATTTGTCTTGTTCTCAATGTCTTTGAGGTTGTCCTTGAGGGCGTTTGTTTCCGAGACCAGGGTCTTGTTCACACTGCTCAGTTGATGCATCTCAGATTCTCGTCTCTGCAGCTCCAACTCCTTCTGTTCTCTCACCAATGCAAGAGCCTACCAAAATGCACAGAATAGCAATAAGATATGTTAAAGGGAGTGTGTTATGGGAAATACTGGTTAACGCCATCTACGTTTTCTTTTGGGCAACTGCATGTAAACGAACAGACTTGATTAACAGGGTCAGCGCGCGCTAAACGGGGTCAGCGTGCGCTAGCGTTCGCGAAACAGACCGAAGTTCTCCTTGCGCTTTGGTTTTGCGTATGTTGCAAGCACGTGAATGCTGCGGTTGCGTCGTCCGTAATCGTATTATACCCAATTGGCCCCGAGTAGGCCCACGGGAAAGACACATAGTCTTGTCATGACACACTCCCTTTAAATCTAGTCATACCAGTGTGGCAAGAAAAAAATTGACAGCCAGATAAAGAGTTTGCTTACATCACGCATTTAACTTTCGTATGTGACAGACTACATGTCTCTCTAGATATATATATTTTTCTTCTTCAAAGCTCTTCTTTCTTTTTCTTCTTCTTCTTATGTATTTGGCATCACCTGTGCCTGGGAGGCAAAAAGCATTTACTGAATCACTGTAACCCTCTGGTATAACTGATTGGGTGTGTAGGTGAACCACTACACCGGGGTTTCTCCCAACTCTTTATATACAAATAGAATAGTGGGTTCCTAACATGCAAAGGTGGTGACTCTACTTCACAAGGGGGCCTCCATTTAAAGTCTTTTTCTCTGTTACCGCATCTATCCATCTCTCCCATCCTCACATAAGCACACTGTAAGTGAATATTCTGCACGTGTTCAACACTCATCACAATTTATTTTCCTACTTTAATTGTTTATCTACAAAGATGTCATTATCAAACACTACCCGATCTGCAAATTTTGCCCCAGTTTTTTTTGATAAATGGATAAAACTTACTAAAGCAGGTAAATATAAAGACTGCAATTCAACAATACTCCCTTTATAAATGCTATTATTCTAAATAAAGAAGAAGTATGAAAAATAGAAAAAAGGAGGGAAGGCGAGGAAAGAAGAAAATGGAGGAAGGATCAAATAAAAAAAGAGATCAATGAATAGCGATAAAAGACGGACTACTTTCGTTGAGATTTAATCATGTCCACCATTAAAGAAGAAGTGATATTGTGCACTGTTGTTTGCCCCTGAGAGCCATAGCACCAAACAAATAATACCATCGCTAACAAACAGGTTATTATCAATTAGCCTTCCCTCCTTCTAAATCAATCCATCTCTCTCTCTCTCTCTCTCTGAACCTATAAACTTACAAGCTGAGTCACACACTAAAAAAGGAGGAAAATCAATTATTGTGTGAACAATTTTACACCCTACACAATTCCTACAAATAGGCTGAAATTATTTCATCAAAGTATCTATGCCCTACCAAGCTAATGAGTCTCTTTTGCCCTGGTTATGTGTAACCAGGGGGTGTTTCACAAAGATCCTAAGTTGAAATTATCTCTAAGTTGGACTTACCATTTATGGAAAGCTGTTAGCATCTATGAAAATATTATGTTCAATTTATTTTAAAAGGCATAAAATGTTGATTCAAATCAAGGAGATTTTATGTTCTTGATGTGGAATTTATAAAAAGTCAAAATATTTGAATTTTGCTTTTGAATATACTTTATTTTAAGGCTACAAACGGCTCTCCATAATGCTTAAGCCCAAGTTGGGGTAAAGTTTGACTTTGGATCTTTGTGAAACACCTCCCTGGTGTGTTTTTGGCAAGCATGAAGACAAGCCAGTTGGTATCTAACCTGCAAAAAGTTCATGGTATGAACAAGTTGGCAACATCTTTAATTTTCTTAATTTCAATTCAATGACATTCAAGATAACCAAATGAAAAAAAAAAAATCTTTTATTTCATGTATGAAGTCTATCTTAATTAATGTGGCCATTTAGGAGGTTAATACACTTTTGAAAACAAAGAGAAATGTAAGCACCAGTTCTTAACAAGCATGATAACATCATTTTTTTCTTCAAATGTAAGTTAATAGACAAATAAGAACAATACATGTATACGATCAGCAATCTCCTCTAATTTTAATATAATTTTAATCAAAAATCTAGCATCAGAGCCAGGAATAAAGTGACCTTTTTTCCAAATATTGTTTGAAAACTCCTTCTTAATTCTATTAATAAATCATCAAAATTTGTTCTGCTCCAGTTAATTTCTATTGTTTGTTTTTCAACCAGACACCTGAAAAGAAATATATAAAATAGACCTATGTTGTCTCCCTCTGACCAAAAATATTTCACAAGCTCCTCTGATCCAAACTTCTCCACAAATAAAACAATGGTTCAAACGATTCACAACTCACGAATGCTTAAATCCCTTTTTATTCCATTCTAATACCCAGATTATCACCTATACATTTACGCTGCCCCACTTTATTCCTTCTCTTTTATTTTGCCATTGAATATTAAAAAAGCCAAAATGTAAATTCCAGTTGATACAGAGATGACAATGGAATGAATGTTTGAATGGATTTGTTCTGATAAACCACCCTTCCCGATTATTCCCCCTCCCTCTCTCTCATCACACTATAAGCAGGTGATCTTTGTGAACACGGTGGATTATCTAGGCCATGCAAGAGAGCACGGAGGCCTATACTTCCCAAATGATTCAGAATTGTTCATTGAGAGGCGGTAATTTAAACAATGCACACACACATAGCCAATTACATTAATGACAAATCCCATTAGGCATTTGTTGGTTAGAAATTGAATTCAGATCTTTTAAATCATTCAGAATTGTTGATAATACATTTACGTCATTAAATCTCATTCCTATTGTTCTTTTTTAAACAAAAGAATCTGTAATCTAAATAGGAACTATATATACATTTGTATATGTTATTGTTAGTCCGATATGACTAGACATTATACACACAAGTATTTCAGAGCATACCATAAGGCAGGAAGTGTTCTATTACCAGTTGGTTTTGATACCTGAGTAGCCTGTAAAGTGACCCAGAAATATTAGATCGCCATATATTCTGTAGCATGAAAAGACTGAAAAGTCTGAAGCAGTGAGGTGACGGTGGCCTAAAATCAGGCAAAAACCTGAAAACTGGCATCCCTGTATGCTGCCAATAAAGTGCATCTGAATCAGACCTGAACATCTTTCAGAATGTCCTAACTCTTCAGTGTCCTATATGTTTTAAACCTTCTTTTATTGGGAGTTAAAGCGACTCTGATATACCCTACCTCCCAGAATTTCTTTTTAGTGAATAACACAAACATACACACATACTTGCAGCGACCCCACACTCCATCTTTCTCACTCAATGTGTCAACCATCTTTGATCCATGTCAAGACAGCTGATAACAGCTGAAGAGCAGACAACTAATGTTTCATCAGCTGGGAAGTCTTTCATTATTTATGTAACATTAAGACTTCTTTTGTTTCCACAGAAACAAGTTCTTGTGAAACTAAGGAAAATCCTTTTTTTTTTAACTTTTCATAAGGGGCTGTGAGACAACTCTGAATGTTACACTGGATCTGATTAAATTGATAATTGTATAGGAAGTAAATCATAACCATTAGTTTATACAGTGGGCAATTTCATAGAACAGCAACATTTTTTAATTACAAGCATTAAAGAAATGAAAACAAAATCATGTACCATATTTGATGAGCAGAGGCATCGATCCCTTACTGCTCTTGGTTAAAGGGGGAAAATATGACCCTGCTGGGTCAGACTAACAAATCTTATCATTTGGATGTTTCAAAACAGTCTAACATACAAGCCTAGCCCATATTTAGAATCAATATGAATAATATTTAACATTCTTAAATTTCCTGACGTATGGCTGCATTATGAAAAGATCTTTTAAAATCTTTTTGATAATCATGTAAGTTTCATTATTCAAGTGAGATATAAGATAAATCCACCAGCTTTTGTTGTTACAACAATGTCTGTCATATATATTCATATGGCGCTGGAAAATACTTTACAAAACTTGCTGTATAATTCAGTGCAAAGAATCTGAAATCGTCCTCTCTTTAAACAACCATTTAAATTCTGAGGAGAAAAATATGAAAACTGATGACAGGTGACGAGCGTACAGGAATGTTCAAGGGACTGGCAAGCATTACTCTTCTGTTTCCATGGAAACAGTTTCTTAAACAACCCAGACAGGCCTTTATTTAGACTCAGAGGATCTTTTGCATTACGTGTCAGGTGTCATCATGAGGCAGGTTTAAGGAGACTGTCATTTTCTATTGAAATGTAGAGTATTCACTTGAATGTAATGGTGAATGGTGAAATGGTGAGTATTTGTAATGTGCCGACTCTAAAATAATAATGTGCTCCATTAATGTGTCTTATAAGCCCTCATAAAGCTGTTACTAGTTTCATTACCCAACTCATAAATCATGCTCATCAGAATTTATGTTAATAAGATAACATAGATACAGTGTACAAAGATCGCACACTGCGTGCATTGCAAAATACACTGGGACTTCCCCAATTTTGCACACAAATCCCAGTGCAGCTATCTCTTCCCTATATGGTAGATCACATTATATCTATCTCTGCTTTCAAATCAATCACTGCGTGCAGTGCATGATTACATTCTACTCTCATAATCCCTGGATAGTTGGAGGAAGATTTGAATGATCTATCTTCAAATGGATTTAGATGCTTCCATCTGAGCAGACTCATTGTTAGTCATCCAGATGTGTAAATGTCAATGACTAAGCTTTGTGGCCCAGTAACTCTGAATATTGTTGAATATGTGGGAAATATATGTCCTACATGTACATCAATAAGCAAAACGCTGAATTGCATTGACGTACCGGTATGCATTTTGCATGATAATGAGAGGGAATGATAATCGGTCGTGCTCATCAATTTAGGTCGTGCTCATCAATTTAGGTCACGCTCATCAACTTACGCGATGAGCTATGCAGTGAAATAGTTTGATTCTCAGAAGAAATATATTTTGTTATCTATACTATACTCCCTGTCCCCCCCCCCCCCCCCCACACACACACACACTCATGTGCCCACTCTCTTTTCATAACCTAAATGTACTATTTCATCATATTCTGGTAAAACAAAAATATATACCTCAACAAATATTCAGGCAAACAGATGATCATTCAGTTTATCAAAATAGAAATACTACTATTTTGATGTTTCTTGGATTTATATTTGCATAAGCATAATATGTATGAATACATTTTGGAAGGGGAAAACGTTTCAAAATTATCTACAAATCAAATGCCATTGTTAGAGAGAAATATTTCAATCACTTATTGTTTTCTTGTCTATCTTGCTGTCTTTCTCACTTTGGACTAATTTCATATAGCTGAAACCAAAAAACCTCTCTTATCTTTCACAAGACAAAAGAGGTGTGATACATACCTTGATACCTTCAAGATAGCTCTCTGATGCATGACTCAGTTGCTCTTTCTCACTAGCTACTTGTTGCATTGCATTCATTGTCTCTTCCAACTCCCTGAGAAAAAAAAAATAGTGTGAGAAAAGAGAGAGAAAAGAGAGAGAAATGGAGAGAGAGAGAGAGAAAAAATGATTATCTACATCTATAACCGGGGCTTAATCACTTTCCCCTTCTTTGGTTACGGTATGCTCAGTAAATAAGTCACAAAAGCAGAGAAAGTACATTCTTGTAACATTTATGAACAAAACAAACAGAAATTGTGAAAGATGTTGACATTACTGTTTCAATTATTTGACATTTTTATTTGTATGCAACTTCTTTTAACTTTCAAACCATTTCCAAGCCCCCTACCCTACCCCAATGCCTCTTTAGGTTTATAGTTTCTCAGATTTGTCTTTCATTCACATCAACTTGCTACTAAAGCTGGACTGCCCCTTTAGGTTAACAGACAGGATCTCTCTCTCTCTCTTTCGCTCTCTCGCTCTTTCTCTCTCTTGCTCTCTCCCTCTTTCTCTCTCTCTCGCTCTCTATCCATCTTAATCTAAAGTATGGTCTGTACAGAGCCAGAAGGGCATTAACTACTTGAACACGGATGTAATGCCCTGTAATGTATCTTTAATACCTCAAGTCTTTTCCTTTAGCCTGGGTATTGACCTTTTGCGCAATTATTTTAATACAGACTGTGACAAGTTCAATACCAATACCTCAAAATAAACATATGTGTATATAACTGGGATTTACAGCCCTAAGTCAAACATATGCCCTGTGTAGACACACCCATGGGAGTTCGAAGTCTAAAATAAATGATCCCTGGATCACGATGGAGTAAATGTTTCCAAACCAGCAAAATAATTTAAGCCTTGATATGTATCGGTAAACAACAGCGTCACATTTTCCATCTGAAATTAGAGAGCTGCAGTTTGGGACAACTGGAACATTTTCAACAGTGTTTTTTTAATTTTATATTCTGTTCTTTTTTTTTTTTAAATCTTTGGTTGTTGTTAAATTCAATTCATCATTGAGAATATATTTTCTTTCAAACCTCAAAATAAAATAACATTTTCCTTCTATCTCTGTACTAAGCAATAAGCAATAGTGACTAGCTGACTTCTGAAAATTTGGAGAAAAGATAATCAACCTTGTGAAAACAAAAAATGATCCAAATACAGGATATATGGACAAAACCTACATTGTACGTCCCGCTCAAGATAAATGGCTGCTTCTTATGAACAACCAATCATTCTGGCAAACTTTCCGAGGGATGAAAACGTTGAACTTGTTGCATCATTACCCAAGGTAATAAATCAATCTGAAGGAGTCATGACATCGTTAGTGATGGTCATAAATAATGGTGAAGAATCGTGATTGCAGATTGCTTTTGACATTCTCACTCATTTGTAAAATTGAATTACCACTACTCCAGGAGTCATGACCAGGCTTTTTTCACAGCATACAAGTTGTCAATCTCAATTGCCTTCTTCACCGAATTTATGAAAGAAATTTAACATGCAGAAATAAACTGCCTTCATGAAATGTAAATGAAATGAAATATCCTCACTGCAATATAAACTAAGTGTTATACAGGGGACCACTCAAAACAAAACAAAGAAAACATTGCTTTGTGCATATATGTTCATATCACGGGACCAACTGTGCTGCCTCTTGTGACAAGACTGACAAACTCACAAATAGTATAATGGTCTGACACAGGTCATTATCAACTAGGTGACCTATAACCTCAAGGTCAGAAATGAATGAACTTCAAATCAAAATCAAAAATTCATCATTTTCAAGCCCTTCTTTTTTTCGATCAACCTTGATTCACAAATTGGTCTGAAATCTGAAAAACACCTGTCAAAAAAGTATTTTCCGCAAAATTTATTCTTCAAACATTATTCAGGATGTTTCTTGAACCACAGGAAGGAAATACTGAGGTAACAAGGGAAATTCCCATTTACTAACACAACAATGTAGGACTAAGTTTGACTAAATACTCATTATTGAGCAATTATTCATAATCCATGCAAATTTCCTACCAGAAAGTAGCCCCACCCTGTATTCTAAGCCTATATGTTTTTTGGGGTAGATAGAGTAGTGATTCACTCAAGCGTCTGCCAGGGAGACTAAAATATCTCATTTACTGTCTTTTCTTAGCATGTCATTTCTTTGCACCGGCTTATTACAGAAATCCAGAAAACTATGTTGCTTCAAGAAGAAGAAACAAAGATATCACTCACATTTTTGTCCTTTCATGTTCATCTAAGAGTTCTCTGGCTGTGTTCTCTATCTTCATCTTCTCCTCCTCCAGCTCAATAGCAATCTTCTCAAGCTCCTACAAACAGAGAAAAATTATGAAAACATATAGAGAGAGAGCAAGAGAGAGAAAGAGATGGAGAGAGAAAGAGAGAGAGAAAGAGATGGAGAGAGAAAGAGAGAGAGAGAGAGAGAGAGAGAGAGAACAAACAATCCAAATTAGAGGTATTATCGATGAGTGCTTAATGTGACACCACATTCAAGATAAACTGACCTGGTTCTTCACAAATTGTTTCATAAACATTAAATCCAATATATCCTTCTTTTTTTCTTCAAAATACCGCATTTATAACAAATTCATTTTCCTACCATTTTCATAAAATATGCAATACTGTTAAAACTAGACACTTTGGTGACATGAAACTACATTTATATCACATGATAATTTTTGTACACATCTGGACAACTCACATGATTGCCAAAGTTTTATGCATGCAATATATATACATGTAGTTCTCCGTTTTACAATTCTTGTACACTGAAAAGCTAACAAACCCAGAGCAGTTGGTCTTTAAGAATTCTATGCAGTTCTATATAACGATATACAAGCTCAAAAATAATATAATTTCTGCATATAATGAAAAACCTGGTTGCATGCACACACCCACTTTTGTATTGGGTCAGGTCAAAGTTCAAAAGGTGCATGATATTGAGAACAGAATATCCACTCATGTACATTTGTACCGAGGGGCAAAAAAACTGAATACCAGCATGATTTTCGAGCAATAAAGAATGTTATATGAATAAAATTTACCGGTAGAATTTATTTCTCACATGCTTGTTCCTCTTTCGCTCATTGGTAATAATCAAATTGACTAATTCACAGTTCCATATTTCACAATATAAAAAAAATTCTATACGGAGAGACATGATAATCTGTTCTGCCCTGTTTATTCAAACTGATCTATTAATATATTCTGAATGACATTACAATTCAACAACTTTTAAACACAATAGTTTCAACACCTAAAGCCTTGACCGAAAGTGCACTGAACTATGAAGTGCTGTTTATTTGCATACTGCCCTGTTTACTCAATAATAAAAGTTGTAATAAATATTGATAATTATAACTGTACTGGATCAATTCAGATAATGAGTTAGTAGTTTGAGGGGGTGAGCTTTGAGAGAATAAAGTAATCATGTAAGTGTCATTGTTTGTTATCTAACAATAAATCCATCACTGATGTTAATGAAATTTAATAAAATAATGTCAAACATATCAAAGTTTACAATTTAGATTTTCATGATGAAAACAAGTGACAAATAGGCAATTGTATGATGATGGCATTTCACTGATTTGTAAACAAATGCTGTGGTTTACATGTAAGGAAGGTAGTGCAAAAAGAAATACTTCTGGTGCCTAGTGATGAGAAACTGAGAGTCCTAAATATTCTTAAACATTTCCGTAGTGTCTTAACAATATACCATTCTGCTGATATTTGATTATGAACATATCACTTAATAGTTCTATCTGTGGCCACAGTTAATCTCATGTTCTATATACTTTCACTTATAGTGTCTGCCTTTAAACAAACTGGCAACTATTAAAGCAAGTTTACATTTTTCTATCCTCCCCCCTCTCCCCCTGCATTTGCTAAAACTTCAAAAAGTATCCACACTGGCCCATAGAAATTATCAAAATGATGAACTATGGCCTACATGCAGACAATACATGTTATAAGGAAAATCACAATATATAGAAGTCAAGACATTCTTACTGACCTAATATATTGCGCAAGAAACTGTAAATCAAAATCGTATGTTCTTTTTCTTTTTACTTAAAACATAACAGCATGAGCATGCACAAGGGAATTCCCCCCCTGGAACAAATTTATTCTGGTATGTTATCACCAACAGCAACTGATAACACAGGTAAGGTGTATCACTTACAACAGAGCAAGAATTTTTGATATTTCTTTAATGTAACGTAAAAGACGACATTTTTCACTGCTGAATTCAAAATGGAGTGACTGAAAAGAGATCACGCATATCACATGATAAATGATATCAATGGAAAAATGGGGATTTTTACTGAAACTTTTGAAAAGAAAAAAAAAGAAAAAAAATGAGGGAAACAATAGATTCAATACCGGTAGCTGTCTATTCAAAGGGAATTTGTGCAGGTGTTTTTAACCGACACCCAAAATATTTTGACTTTATTTGTACTCCTCAATTAATCCCATGAATGTTGTTGCCATGGTGAAACTTACGTGATCAAGTATACTGGCAGCTAAAACAGTTAGAAAGTAAGATTATAATTTCCTCTAATAATCTATCTAGAATAAACAATTTGACAGAAAATGTCAGTTTATTCTAAAAGCTACTTAAGTTACGGTAAGCATTTGAGGGTTCTTTTATTTCAGTTTTCATTACATTTTCTACATTTGTAAATTCCCCCCAAAATCAGTCAACGCCCTTGTGGTTCTCAGCAGACTTATTTCCCCGTATAGGCTTCCTAAAAATAGTTCATCGACAAAAGTATAAGCTCATGGCATTTGATCATTTCCTTTGCAGTCAATCCACAAGAGCAAGCATCAGATCAACACCAAGATATATCGGCTCAACTGGTGAGAACCTGTCAACACACCATACTGCTCAGAGCCATAACGGCTTTCCCCCATCTATAACTCAACGTTATTTTAACGCCCTTCTCGCTCTCAGTGAAACCACAGTCTCTGGCTTCGCAACTGGATCAAAATATTGTGCATGTAATCAGTGTTAGAAATCATAATGCTTACTGCCCTTTTCCTTTTGGGAGCTAAATTTAGAAGGTTCATCCAAAAGAGGATTCTGGTTATGTTTCCTGTCACCTATTTTGGTCAGAAAGTGAAAAAAAGCAGACCCTTCATCGTCCATCAAGCTTATGAAGTTGTTAGTTATGATTCATTAGTGATCTATGTTTGCAGAAAATTTAATATAAAGAGCTCTAAAAAAAAATCATACGTTACAGGTTATGGAGAACTCTATTTTATCAGGTAATCTTTCTGGACAGAAAAATTATATGACAGATCATCAATATAACAATTATTTGTATTATTTTCATGCCTGATTTGACTATGTACTGTTTTGATGATGATCAAATCACACAATTTGTTTGAATTTGAGTGGTCTTGATAATAATGAATTAAGAGATGCAGCTTTATACAATAATTACAAGCACTTCACAGTCACTTAATTTTATACAATGCCTTCACAAACAATACCACATTCCTGTATATCAGAAATCCATTTGTACACATTTCCAAATGAAAACATAATGAGTGCTAATTAATACCCTTTTTTTCTTTCATTTTAAAAGGCTTATCTTTATTCTGCTAGTCATTTCCTTCCTCTTTCACTTGATTGATTTGTTTCCACTGAATGGCATTTTTATTTTCCTATAAATGGATGGAAACGGTACCGGTAGTTTCGATTTAATGCCAACACTTCATCAAGGAAAATATCAGGTTACAAATGTCGATTCACGTTTCCTGAAAGGCTACAGAAATTTTAAAAACAAACGTTGACAGGGGCCAATGTATTTACCATCGACATGACACAGAGAGAGAGTGAGAATGGAAGGAAATGTCTCTGGACAAAAATAGACCAGGAATCACACTCCAATCTGAATGATAGATCTGGAAGTCAAAGTGAGGGCAGTCAAATCAAATTCGAGATAACTTTGAAGCCTCTCTCTGGTTCCTATGGATGACCTGTCCTACAAACTGCGTACCTTTAATCAGATTTAAGCCTACTCAGACATGGTGCAGGAATACGGTGCTTGTCGTTAGATTAGAATTATGATATATAAACTGACACTATGGAATTATTATGCCATTTTTAGTTTGAGTTTTAAAGGTACATAATGTAACATCCAAAGTCTTGTTGGCTCAAATGTGTATGTTTTTACATGATTGAAGTTAAAGGTGTTTTGTTTTTCTTTTTGCGGTGTTGTGAACCTCATTATCTATTTGAGAAAAAGTTTGAAATATAATGTTTTCTCTTAGGTTTGGGCATTATTGATTTACAAAAGAAAAATTAAATTCATAACATATTTCAATTGTCAAAATAATCAATTATTTCAATTTTAATTACAATGTAATACAAACTGATTTTGTATGAATTATTCTACAACTGCTCTCCCAATCTAGAATTACCCACAGCTAGTAAATTGGGCTTAAAAAGATATTCCTGTTTAAATTCTAAAGGGAAAGAAAGGGTAATCGACCAAATAACCTTCAATCTAGCCAAATGAAAATAAGTTTTACAATCAGAGGTTATTGGTACTAGTACTACTCACAAAATTGATTAGCCAAATCTAAATTGCTTTTCCAAGAAAACCATGAGACTGATTTGGGCACGGTGTATTGATTAAAGATACAATCAAACCAGGAATGATTCAATCCATATTATAACAACATTTTAGAGTGGATTGCAAACAATAAATGTACAAACAGCTGAACCATTTTAGGACGATGAGTTTCAGAAACCAATTTCCAGATGAATTGCTCCACAAACTTTTCCCCTATGACACTGCTGGAGAACACTCTATTCCATAAACACAACATCAAGTGAAATACCCTGAAGAGCAATTTAGCAACGACTCAAATTGTTGGTAATATCTCTGTACAAGCATGGAAATTCAATTTTGAACAGAAGGGGGGGGGGAGCGAGGGGATGACACAGTGACGTTAAAGGTACCGGTAATCTCTGAGATGTGGTAAAGGTCATTGTGTTTCTGGTATCATTTAAGAAAGTTGATAAAATGATATTCTAAATATTTGATTACGGTAGAATGATCAAAGTATAAAAATGATCTTAAACCAAACAAAAAATTACAAACACACATATTTCAAGAAAACTATATTGAAATTAAAGATTCTGAAAAGCACTACACAGATATACTCATATGGGACAATGTATTTATATGAGTGTCTACTTGTCAGTCTAAACGCCTTCGTCTTGTCTTGATTATTACTAAAGTATTAACAGTTTTCTAGCAAATTTGTCTGACATTCAACAACAGCATTCTGCATTCAGTATGAACTTTATTTTTGATTCTATAAGTATTTCATTTTCCATCTTTAAAGGAATTGCGAGACTGCCTTTAAAAACCAAGTCCTGATTCCATGCGTTTGCCCATGAACCCTGCCTAATCAATTCTATTTCCATAATGGATGGATTGATGTTGATCAATTTGCCGCTGATGGGAGGCATCCGTTACGGCCATTATCTGATTTTCGCGTTGAGTCATGGGAACCCATTTTTGGTGGCTGATGGGAAAAGCAAGCTCCATCGCGGCCTTAACCTTGCTGGGGGAAACACTTTCTACTGTAGAGGAAGATTTGTGGACGATCGGGAGGGGGGGGGGGGGGGAGGGGGGTGTTTCGATCAGCAGTCACGCCACGCTGTACACATACATGTGCACCAGCAATCCTTATTTATTTAGACTAGCCACATGAATGTGCTTCCGGTTGAATAAAGGACGCATATTGAGGCTATGTCAACTTTCAGTTTTGGCGTGTGTTAAAGACAGACGAAATCTGGCATAATAGTGACATGGGTTGTCCTTTAAGGAAGTTTGCAGAGAGTGGATGTGTAATTTCCGAACAAAAACTATTTAAAACAAGGGAGGGTGAATGTAAAGTTTATTCACATCACAAGAAGAGTTCAAAATCTCAAATGTAAATTCTGCGTTTATGGAATGTTGGAAAAACATACGAGTGGGTCTCTGTAAATATGAGGAAAAGTGCTTTTGAGACCAACTGAAAGAAAGAAGCCATTTCAGAAGGCAGTGTTTTCAGTGTAATACCATATTCTCATGATGAGTTATGACCTGGTAATCAAGTAATCATATAACTATTTACTGCTAAGCATTAATATCTCTTTCAATTTGCATCTTACATGTGAAACATTGGGTCAAAACAAATTCGCTAATTTCAACATCCTAAACAAAAACACTAGAACACTGTTTTAAACATCAAGAAAAAGAACGGCCAGGATAGGAAGTTTTGCCAACTCCCAGACGTGCTAACTGCTTCAAAACATCCTTGCTCTTGGACTGGCAATACAAAGATCATATCCTTGTTATTTCCCTTTCTTAAACAGCACAACAACTCTGAACTTGGGTGCAGGGCTAAAGGGGAGGATGTGAAAGGGGACACAAACGTCCCCCATGGAAGTTTTCTTAAAGGTCATGGTTACAACCGACCTGTAGACCTGACCTGGTTCTATTGACCGGATGATAGCTTCTCATTAATTAGAAATTTGTCCCAACTATAATACCCACTTCCCATGGAGCCTGTAAAGTAAATTGTCAATTTAAAAGAAGTTCTGGTTGTGTAGCACTTCTATTTATATTTTATAGCATACAATTCGGTAAATAGCACCCCCCCCCCCTGCCATGCAGTTACATGTATAAATAAGCGGCTGTTACTCTGTCACAAATTTTTTAGTTATTAAATCTTTTTTGTTACTCTTTCTTAGACAAAGGAGACAATGCCCACCCAAGAAATTGAGTGTTGAACAATGTGTTGGGATAACTAAATTAAATTGAATATTTTCTTCCTACAACAGAAAATGGTATCTTCATCGTGAAAGTTTACTTCCACTGAAGATACATGTTCCATTTAACATCAAAACAAAGCATTGTACGTCAAGATGTAACACTTAAAAGTTGAGTCATAAAATTGCTTAAAACACTGTGGCACAGTTTAGATTTAGGTTAGAAGTTTATCATTTCATATGAGGATCCATCGACAGAGTGACAAAGTAGAATGTACTACACACCGGTAGATGGCTAAGTGCCACTAATTTCCCCCTCATTTGTATCACTATATGTCACATGTTACAAAGAACAAAACTTTCACTTTCACATATTGTATTTTCTAGGTGCGAGACAGTACATGTATACAATGAATTGATAATCTACTTTTAGCACAGGAAATAACAGAGTTCAATCACACTCAATTACACCCATGACTAGTATCACATCAACATTACACCTACAGTGCATGTCGATCAATCCACAACGCCCTCATTATGACACTATGAAGGTAACTGGTCTTTAAAGGCAATAATGTATCTGAACATGTTCAAGCAGCCCAACAAGCTGTAAAAGTACTGCCAGTTGTATTATTTTTATTTTTTTTGTGGGCATATCAAGGGTGTACACCTATTTTACTCTTTTATAGATACGTTACCCACTGTCTCACATTTGTGAACTTTAAACAAAATTATGCTGAAATAGAATTAAAGCTCTCATTCCTTCCTCCCTGAACCTGAATCTCTTCTTCTCTAAAAAAAAATGTCCAAAAAGAACCCCCCAATAATCAAATGGAACCTTCCATTGAGCCTATCACTACCTTTAAGCTCTGGCAGAGTCCACTGCAAGCCAAGGGTAGGGCAGCATGTCTTACCTCACATTTGTCCATTTCGTCCCTGAGCGCCAGCGCCTCTAAGTGAAGCTGTTCCCGATACCTTTGACTGTCCCTTGCCAGCTCCAGACTTTGTTTTTCCAGCGTCTGGATCATGGACTCGCCCAGTTCCGCATTCTTCCATGTTCTGCAAAGTTCAGAGAAGGAGAGGGGTAAAATCAATAAGAGTCCTAACGAGTAACCTATTTAGCTCTTATTACATCTCAAAGGTATATGTACAATGCTTATAATGGATTTTCAAAATAACGTAAAGCTTAAGTTCTTCAAGTTGGGATCATTACTAATCATGCTGAAAGCATTTCATACAATGTAGCCTGAAAAGTAAAACGATGTTCTAAAAAGCACTTAAATTCATTAGCAAAAATCTAGCAAGCAAATAAATCTGCATTATAATCTGTACTTCCATAATGATAAACGTGGATCAAGGCTACCACCTTGTTTCACTTTCAAGCCAGGTACATATAGTTTACACCTACATCGCTCTAATAGAGGCCTCTGTGCGGGTACTTTGGAAGTGACTAGAGAGAGAGAAAATACATCTGTTCTCTACATATTATCAAAAAATACAAAATTAACAATTGATTAAAGTCATGTTTATAAATTAAATTAGGATGCAAATTAAACTCTCTGAAGATTATGCATATGGCCAGCTTGTACACTGATAGAGTAAATGTATTTCTGTAGCAACAATGACAGCTACACAAGAAGTCACAAGTAATTAGCAGCATCAATAATGAAAATTTGTGCAATCTTGTCACCTGTGAAGAAAATTACAGGTGACAAGACAGCTTTCACCTCTAAAATGACACACAAGGAGAGCTGAGTAAGTCCTTCATGAATAAACTCAGAATAGAGAAGCTACCGGTTTATGCCAATTTAGTGTTAACTTGAAGATTTAGCTTTCTGTCTATCTAAATCTATTAAGATTTTGTTTATCCAACTCTGATATGACTGAAATGCAAGCATATGATTATGTGTAGATCCAGTACAATTTAAATGTGAAACTTTCTAAGAATTGGTTTCTACATTTATATCCTTAGTTTGACAACATGATTCGATCATGATTTGAAGACGAATCCGAGAGGAACTTTTTTGAACTTTTGTACTATCTAATTTGTTTATGAAGAAAAATCATCTGTTTTAAAAGAGCTTCAGAAGAATACAAGTTTCTGTTTGCCTTAAATGACAGGTTACAAAATGATGACATGTAGAAATGATAAAAAAGTAAAATACAGTACATGTGAACCTTCATCAAGTTTGGTGTACAATAATAGAGATGCCTCATTTCAGTAGATCCATTTCCACAGGTTTAACTTTTAAAAAAAATTAAAAAAATTATATAATGGATATTTATGTATACTTTCTATTTTTTAAACTTTAAACCATGTAAAATGTATTTATTGAATATTGAATTGTATATCTGATTTCTTGCTAAATCACTGTTCTATTGGAAATAAAAAATAAAACAGAAACGGAAAGCTACATACATGTACATGTATGTATCTATCCGTATTAAGCAACAGGAAATCCTGCTTCTTCTATGAAACATCATTGACAGAAAATGACTTGCAAATTTCAGGCTGGATGATCATACTAAATCAAGGTTGGACAAAAATTAATGGCCTGTGTTATGCAAATGCCTGACTAATTAAAAAATACAGCTGGAAAACGTATGGAAATGCTATTCAGGTTTAGTTTCTTACTTTCTATTCTTAACCGTGGTGACTAATTCAAAATGAATCACAAAATTATTTGACAGGGAATCTTACAGAAAACAAGAATGAAATGAGAAAGGTAATATCTTTGGGAAAATGTATTGTACAAAATGCATGTAGAAAACATAAATGTATCAAACATTGGGATGAACATTAGAATGAAAATGATCCTCTTCCAACATTATTCAGTTCCTGCCTCAACTACTGTACACACTGTAAATGTATTACAGTGTAAGCTACACGTATGTTCACTTTTGGTTACCTGGTATACATTTCAAGGCATTTTTATTTTTTATTTTCATTTCTGCTACCCCAGAAATATGAATAAAAACAGAAACCAACAAGGAAAATCAACACATATGTTGAAAGGAAAGTGATGCAGCACTTTGTACTTTCAAAAAGGTTCAGGTTTAGCTCCGGGACACGGCACTGGACGGAGCAGACAAATGGAATTCAATACCAGCAGAATGTGGAGGTGGTTGCTATATATTGAAGCTCATATTTCTTTATAGAGGTACTACTGCACTCCTCAGGCTGTTTGAAAGGTAACGACAAACAAGCCTGACTTTTGCATCTCTAACTTGACATCACATTCCAATGTACATGTACACATACAGGTTCAGTCCCATGAAGTACAGATGTACATGTAGGATAAACTCTCAACCCTCAATTTAAACGTCGTGATAAAGATTTATTCAGGAACTGTGTGGAAATACATTCAGTTGGATAAAACATGAATAGGCCTACTTGTTTATTTAAAGTATTGTTCATACATGTATGTACCAGTCAAACCATTCTTTCGATCAGTTGATGACGAAAAGCTCTAAAAATCAAGAATATAAATATCTACAATGCCTTCATTTTTCTTGATAATTTCTCCTTTCTTCAAACCGTATCCAAATCAAAATTCACAGGCTATAATTCTCTGAAAACAAATGGGTAGTTTGATGCTGAGTCATAGGCAAAATTAAGGTCTATTTTCTCTCTGGTATCATACAAACAAACATTAATGATTTGTACATGTATCTATAGTTCACAGACTATTCGCTAGCTTCTCCCAAAATGATAAATACACTAAATATTGAACTCGACACCTTTGACAGGTGACTTTAAGACCAGGACAGTGGACATCATCAGAAGACATCAACTGCCAGTCACCCAGTGGAGCCGATGACTGGGTGGCTACGCTACCAACAGCAGGCCAAAGTAATCAGATAACGTGGTCCTACAATCCACATTGCTCTTGGCCAGACAAAAATAAATAGGCTTCATTACAGTTAACAGGCCAACTAACTCATCACATGAGTATGAGGGTCCGCTAACTAATTCATCTGGTGCCCAAGTCATATCCTCTAAACTAAAGTCTTGTCCAGAGGTGTATAATTGGGACATGTGTTCTGTTGATGAGTCCAGGGAATTTTGTGTGTAAGGTAATCTTTCAATTCTAGTTTCAATAAAACAGTTTCTTCCATAACTGTCTACAAGTTTTGACAATGCATTTGTTATTTATGGTGGTCTACATATATCGTCCCTATTTTCACGAAGTGACAGTAGTGAGGAAAATCGTCATGCAAATTGTATGCAAAAGTTCCCCACTACCGTCACTTTGTGAAAATAAGGACGATATAATCAATCCCAGTTTTCTTGTCTCCATTGACTAATCATTGCTGATACTACTCTAGAACAGCCTTCATGAAGGCCCATGATCATGATAGGCCCTCTTTATACAACATATCAGTCAGACCGCAGCGCGCGCGTTAATGAGGCTGAAAGCTGATTTTTACTCAGCGATATCTGGCGATCACATAACATTTACGTCTGCTGAATTTCCATGCGCTTTTCAGTGAGATTTGTAGGGGTGTACATGTAGCTGCGTTTTTGGTTGTTAACTTCATTCAACATGGCAGCATGCAACGGAAAATCACTCTCGAGATTTTCAGCATCAGTTTGATATGTAATTTGCCATATTTCGCAATTTGTAAACAATACTTTTTCACAATTTTTATTGACGTTATTTTTGTAACATTTCAACTGCTGTTTTGACCCGGGAATTTCACTTTTGGTTCCTGACTTTGGGACAAAATAAATTTGTCCACTTTGAGATTCGTTCGAAAGATGAAAAGTCACTGATCAAAAATATGTCAAAACCTAATTGACGCAAAATCATGTTCTTTTTATAATCATAGTAATTAAGACCCTAAAAACCCGGAAATTACCAATTTGTTCTTTTTATGATAGCGCGAAATTGTGTGATTTCATACTCGTGCACGCTCGCCGTCTGAGCAATGGCAATGCATAACTGATTATTAAACTCCAGGGAGCTCCGCCGCGCCATCGACTAGCCGAAAAAAAAATTAGAAAAATGATTAAAAAAGAAATATAGTAGAAAAGAATCATCTGCTTGGCAGGTGAGGTATTTGATCTCGGATCCTTAAATTGTTGTCAAGACGGCTTACGCGCACGTGCTTTACAGGCGCACGCCACAACGCATGGTTACCAAAATGTGGTATTCAGAATATTAATAAACCAAAGCGAAACATATGTGACGTAGTTGACGTAGTTGACCAATCAAAACTCTCTATTATCACATCGGCAAAATTTACTACTTTTTTTAATTATTCATGAACATGAGCGTGATCTTTTTTGGTTCCTGACTTTGGGACAGCGTAAAATATAATAATTTTGATATCATTGTAAAGAAAAATATTTATGCTTTATGCTGATTATAACATCTTCTTGACGCAAGAATGATTTCTATGTGAAAATCAGCCCTACTCTTTAGATAGATTTATCGTCGAAAAACCCCATTTTCAAGGCGAAATATCTGTTTCCAAAATATATCTAACATGACTGTCATATAAGTATATAAAGAGTGCAACTTCTTATCTTTAAAATAAGACCCATTTCATTAGAAATAAACAATTATAAAGGCTAAAATTGCCGATCGGGAAGACCGTCTGCACTACTCATTACGTATGCAAGACACGTAAATTCTTGCATACGTGCTGAGTAAAATAGAGGGTTTTCGCACCGGCTGCGGTCTGACTGATATACAGTATTTCCTATAGTCTAATTTATCTGCTCTCTCCATTTCCTCTCACTTTCTTGTCTCTGCCTGGCTCCATGAATCAAATCATTTCACTCCAGACTTATAAAACAATAATTACTTGGTGGAGCGAGTTTAAACAAGTTGGTTAGACACACATCAGCCTTATTCAAGACAATAAAATGTGTAACATCAAGTTTGCGTTTTAACCCTATTAAAATGGGTAGTGAACTAGCAATCGTCAAAAAGCTGTAAAAACTCCAAAGTTGTCAGGCTGTTGACCTTGTTTAACCCCAAATATTTTTTTAAAGGAAACCGTCAATAGTTCCATCCGTTGGTGCAAATACTCTGCTTATATATTACATGTTTTTTAAATAGCCTGATGACACAAATAGCGCCTTTTTTTAAGATACATGTATGACCAGAGTAAAGCAGCAGCAACTCCCGGAAAAGATAATTTCCTAAAATGTAACCCTTAGGGTATCTGTCTGACCTAGAAAGGTTGTGACAAGGTCTTGATAAAAATTATCGTCACAATGTCACTGATAAGAGTATTTTAAATGGTTGACACCGGTAACATAGCTTTGTCTGCTGTTTTCATGGTATAAAATAAACATACAAACAGATCATATCGAAGAATAATAATAATATTGTATGTGAAGTAATACCAGTTAAATCTTATTCATCTTTTACACTTCCAAATTTTTATGAGAAATGTGAGGTTTTTTTTAATCAATTTTTATTTTATTATCTTTTATTTTACTATTATCTTACTTCATTTTTTATTTATTTTTGCTAAGGAGAGCTTCTTATACTTTATATTAAAGTGGGTTCATGAGTTGTGAAATTAGATATCATGGAATACTGTTGGTATGAAGAAAACAAAATTGAAGCTGGAAGCATCCTAATGCTAAATATATTACTCATTGCGGATGTAGTATCGAAAATAATATCGCTAGTGATACGTTTGTAACCTTGGTGGAACCATAGCTGTTTTATACTGCAGGGGTGATAGTGAGCACTAAAAAAAAGATAGGTTTTTTGTTTTCCCCTTGACCACGCCCCCCTTGAGTAAAAAAAAGAGAAAAATGGCATCTAACAACATTCCCCCCTTTCGAGTAAGAAAATTGTGGAAAAAAAAGGGCAAAATAGGGAAGATTAGAGAAAATAACAGGGAAATCTGTTACATCAGGATAAAAGAGGGAAGAAGAAGAAAAAATTTGGTTTAAAAAAAAAAAAAAAAAAAAAAAATCAGGAAGAAGAAAAAAAATTGGGAAAAAAAAAAAATGGAAACCGATTTAAATCAGGTTTTTATCAGGCCTGATACTGTCTCCTGATCAATTTCTCTTCTGTTTGTCACGGAAATGAATTTCAGTGGCAAGAGAACACACACGTGTGCGAAAAGTCCACAATAAATAAAGGAAGGACATGAAATGACCCTCCTTTTCTTTTAAAATGAGGAAGACACAGCCAATTTGTAATCCTGAAATTACATAATATATTTACTTGTATCAGGAAGTTGAAATCTAGAGAAAGTTAGAATGAGATTTCAGAGCTATAATGTCAAAGACACCTAACGAAGATGCAAACATATGATTCCAGTGTTAAGAATTATGTTTTGTCAATTGATGTACACATTGTACACAATACAGAGTATTATGTGCAGATACAGCTCCATTCCCTTAATGGAATGTTATTTCCTTTTGCTTTTTTCAAAACTTTTTTTGAGCCTTTCAGAACAAAATTCCTCCTGCCTCCTGTGTACCAAAATGTTACCCTTTTTCATGATGAAATTACTAAATTGGTGATCTAAACTTTGAAAATGAAATCAGAGCGTCCTAATAATTTCTGTAATATTTCTCAAACTGTAGTTTATTTATCTGAAGCAAATTATCACCGAGACACAAATTTCATATACAACTCTATCATCCATCATCTGCACCATCTGCAGAAATACTCCAGACTTAGATCAGAATGTTATAGAATTGAGATTTCTGGTAGAACAAGGGTGAAGGATGAAAAGGCGTATATATACTCACATTCTTCCCGACTTGCGCATGATGTCCACCCATTTCTCCCTGTCGTACTCTGTGTCTGTCGCCAGAAATATTGAACCCTGTCGAATGAAGAGATAGAGGAAATAGTACATACATGTATATCATCTGTTTGGAGCCAGATGGGTGCTAACTCATATTGTTTAACACAGTGTTATTGTCTTTCTGGATCTGAACAAACAATGTAATTATAGCTAACATTACATGACATTCTGATGTACAAGTACTTCAGTTGAAGCATATAGTTGTGAAATCTCTATATTTAATTACAAATGACGTCAATTCTGCTGCGTACCTGGTACAAAATAATTCAATGACCAATTGTTGTCTAAAGGATGAGAAAAAGATTCATTCAATGTGTGTGTGGAAGATGAATACAGTATGATGTACATACTACTGAATACTGACAAAACCTCTGAGCAGTGCAAAAATTACCTGTTCAAGCACAGCTGATATAAAATGTATTTCTAAAATTAATTTCATATGCACATACATGTATTTCATATTTAACTACACAAGAGATCATTTTTATCATAATATATCATTATTTCAGACTTGTTGTTGTTCATGTACAAAAATAATGATCATCTAATACACATTTGAAACTCATTACATCTTTTCAGTTCTGGGAATTATTTATTAACATTATTTTGGTTGACTTTTTTTTTCAATGCAAAACTCTAATTGCCTGCTGACTGAAGCCAATAGTGCTTGAATGCAACTATGGTTATTTATTAAATATTGAGCAAGCACTTTGCCAAATTAAAGTGCTGGTGGCTTTGTTAGTAGTGAGAATACGGATATGAACAGCTTTCCTATGCAAACTGCCCCGGATACAAAGCTTCTCTTAATATAAAATAAATATCTAAGCACAGAAATGAAAAATGAGCATTTTAATACAAATTATGGTCAAACAAGTTAAAAACACAAAACATCATAATAGCACATCGTATTGTACACTGAATCCCAGTGTTTTTATACACTTTTTGTATTTAGATTTTCATATTTCTTTAGGAATATAAGGGACAATGTTTATTTTCCTTGTATTTTGGTGTAAAGGATATAAATATCATGCAATATAAACATGTGTATACATTGCAACTTTTCAATTGTAATTTTCAATTACCCATAAGAAAGTAAACATCAAGTAATGGCATGATATAAATATACAAATGTAGACTCTCGCTTTCTACTTAGAAAAACTTTGAACGCTTGAAACTAATATCTGTTTATAATTACTTAGAGATTACAACAATTTCCCTTTGCAATATTAGATCATGTGGGGTACATTATGTTTGTATGTTTCAATAAAAATCTACAACATGTTTACGGTCTTATGATGAGGAACTTCCCTACTTGATCAGGAGGCAAATTACTTTCATTCTTCATCAGAAGTGTCACAGCTCATAAAAATTATACCTGAATTAAAAGGGATCCTATCTACATTGTATGTTTGCCTACATGTAGTTGCTTTCTGAATGAATGAATGAATAAAATCTGTCCTTCAAATGTTTTCATCATTTAAGATCATACATGTATATCAATCTCCTTTTCATTAAAAGTTAACAGGGGGCGTAACTATCTTACCACTCCTATTCCTATAATGTAAACCCACATACATAGACACGTACTGTACATAGTGTAGATAGTTCATTAACCCAATCAGTTTAAACAGAGATGAAGAAATGACTGTGTATGTATTAAACTTTAATAGTTGGCATTTGTCTTTAAAATTTGCTTGTGGTAGAGAGAATGTGAGCAGTATGTATTGTTGCATAATCCTGTAAACCATAAAAACATTGCAATATAAACTTCTACAAATGTATTATCTTTACCCCCCCCCCCCCCAAAAAAAAAGGCAGTTAAGTTTATTACAAAGATCTACATGTATATGTGCAGTTAGGTCGAGTTTGAGCTAGAGCCTAGTAGCCTACAAGTACAACATACATATTTTATTTTTGGTTCAAATATCAAATATTTAGGAAAGGCAAGATAAACTTCTGGCTCCTGTTACACTTTACTGAAGGCGTTGGAGACACATTTTGCAACAACAAAATCCTTGCTTGCCTTCAAATCCACTCTAAATAAACCTGGTATTTTTGCCTACACTGTATATGGTGCTATTGACAGGGTCAGAAAGGCACAAATTAACCAATTACATCAAATTACTACGCACAAAATATATATACAGGAGCATATCATAGAATTACATGGTACATGCCATCCCATGGCTGTTTTAGTGTTTAGCGATCACATTTTATCACTCCCACTCCTAAATAAATGGAGATATCAAAGAAACGAGCCGCACATACCATGTGGTTAAAACCAGAATTCATGGACATTCACACAAGAGGCAGTTTATACAAATTCATAATGAAAGAAGAGAACATACAGGATATGAACATGTTGGGGGGGGGTCAACTTGTACAATACATGTAATTTCATTGAGTCTACATGTACATTCATGACTATGCTAGATCTTTAACGTTTCATTGTATGTTTCATCAAAACATTCCATTAAAGATGAGGTTGAGTTCTGGTCATGCGATTGCATTGTGAAAGAAACGGTGTGGAATCGACCAGAAAAGGTTGATCATCTAGCATATAAGAATTTGTGTGTATTGTATTTGGAATCATCAAAATGATAAGAAATTGGCCAAGTCTTGGTAAAGTTACAAACACTTTACACAGAAAGATGTATATGGAACACGTGTGGCGTAAAAAACCTACCCCCCCCCCCCCGAGTTTTACGATGTACTGTACATGACGAGCCATGCTTTTCAGGGAACATGTCTTATCTGATGTTCTTCCACACTTGCATAATAAGAATGATAACGCTCACAAATTATTTTTCACCTCTTCCCAGAACTCAACCTTCTCTTTAAAGGACATTTAGACAAGAAAACAAATGTACATGGTAGCTACATGTATATGATACCAGAACATTTTTTTGTCTGAATGGGGACCAAACTGCCCCATCTAGATGTTTACTGGTTGCGACAATCTGTCTGGTATCTCATTGTGACAGGTAATGTGTGTAGAGACTAAACATAACCGATAAGGTAAGAACGTAACACAGTTTGCATATACCTGCACTTAATCTTGTTAACAAATCAATTCTATAATACTGGAACAAAGAACTGATTAAAAAGCCTGTCCTTTGAATTATGTTGCTTCAAGGTATAATTTGACTTATTTTGGGCTATGATGCAAATTAATTTACTGTATGAATGGAAGAATCACAGTAAGTGAAACATTTCCTTTCCCCCAATATTATACTGGTATTTAAAAACTCAATTAACACATATTTTTCTGTGCCTTTAACAGAAGCAGTTATTATTATTATCATATCAAATTTTTAACAATTCCTAAATAAGTCTGCTTTTAAAAAGTTTTTATTTTTGAATGACATTTATATACCAACTTACATTGAGGTCATCATGGACGATTCTGAAGGCACACATCTTGGTGGGGTCATTGACCATCTCTATCACGGCTCCACCCAATGGAATCACACCCTGTACAGGTCAAACGACAGGATGAGAGAGAGAGAGAGAGAGAGAGAGAGAGAGAGAGATGGAATGGAATAATGTATGCAGTTAGTTTCATATTTCATTCAGTTTGGAAAGCATTGCATGTAAATATTTAATTGGTACAAACAAAAGATTGTTTTCCATCTCCAGTACTAATCAAGCAATCTTTCCCTCAGAAAGGATGCAAAATGCCATAAATAAAATACCAAGTAATAAATACTAAAATAATGAAAACAAACAAGAAATATATAAATGCTTGGGATTCTGTGTTGGTCTACACTCTACAATACATGTACATAAACATTAATATACTATCCCCGTAACGTCATGTATGCAAGTTATGATGGATTTCTAAAGGCATCAGCACAAAAATATAAGTTTGGTAGAGAACCAATGATCTCCCAGTTCCCTAACAACTGTAATACTCTTTTCACACTGGTTTTGCTTATAACCCCGTACTTTGCTTAGCCCCGTACTATCCTTAACCCCGGACTATTTTTTTTGGCTTTTCACACACGCTGTTTTTAGTCCCGTACTAGCGCCTATTCCGGAATAAGAAAATGCACGCTGTTCTCACTGCAATTCGTTAACCCCGGATATCGTGAATGTTATGATTGGACATACATGTACCTCGCATCTGGCCAGCTGCGATACGCTCCATTGCGTAGTACCGGACTATTTTTTGTTTCTGTTCTCATTCATTGCTTGGCACCGCAATTGCGGGGTTAGCAGGAGTTAGCACCACAATTGCGGAGTTAGCCCTGCTATTTTGCAGGGTTAGTTAACCCCGTACTATAGGTGGGGTTAGCCAACTTTAGCCCACTTTGGTAAAAGCCAGTCTGAACAGAAAGTGGAATAGGCTTAACCTTAGGCTTAACTATAGGTGGGGCTAAGACCCCCCCCCCCCTTAACCCCACCTATAGTACGGGGTTAAGCAAAATATTGCTAGTGTGAAAACAGTACTAGTCTTTTCACTACCAAATGAGCTGGTATGTGGTTCTCAAATATTTAATCCAGTGAAGTCTAATCTTGCATTTCCGACTGATCAATTGCAAATCCCTTGTTTCCTTCTTACCAAAGGAGACTTGCTTTTCACATACATTGTAGCCCAGATGGTACAAGTACATGTATACCATTACATAACATTCATCCCTTCCGTTAGATATATTGAATTAATTGAAGTACAATTAGTACATAATATGTAGGTCTTAAAAAGACAAATGTTGTACACGAGGAGCACTGAGCAAATTTGCTCCACAAAGCTCAGAGTCTTTTCTCAAACTTGGAAAAAATTAACTTTCTTTAAAGGGATCCGGTAACTTTGTCTTAGATCCTTTAGAAATAATCCTTGATTTAGCTCATGCTGCAATGATAATTATAAACCTTTAGGTCAGTCAGGAACTCCATGACTTTTACAAGCCGATCGCCTGTCTGATTTTCAAGATATTAATGATTGGAATTACAAATTTTGAAAACCGTTCACCAAACGGTTTTCATAACACTACAGTCTATTGGGGGGAACGAGTATGGTAAAACCGGTCACTCAAAGATTTTTCCTTTTTTGAGGCACTTCTTGATCATTTTGAAGCGCGATTTTTTTTTGGGGCTTCAATATTACACCATATCACAGACACTGGTAACATGTAGGACCATGCATCTCAGATTTAACATTGTTAAACGATCCCTTTAAATATCCCAACCAATATTGTTTTGAATTTCTCCAAAGAGCTTCCATGAACAATAAGGTACATGTATGGTACTACATGTACATGTACAGTACCTGTATTAAATACAATATAAATGTTCATGTAAAGAAATACAGATCCTCCAACTTTCGAGGCCTATGTATTACAAGAATTTAACTGATAACTGAATCTGCATTGAAAACGATACCAGTAGATCAGTGATGAGCTACATGTAGAGAGATTCTGTACATACTCAGTGGGCGGTTGCAGAGATAATGACCCTAAAATGGGTCATTTGCTATATTATGATGGGGTGTCTATTACAGATTGTAGATTGTACATGGTATATGCACATTCATTAAACTGTTACTAATTAATGGGCAATTAGGTATCACAGCCGACTGACCGAGTCTCATTAAGTTTGACCTAGAATATTTTGTATGGACCCAAAAAGGAATCAGTTTTTCTACAAAAGCCAATCTTCATGCATTTTTTTTGTGATATACATACAGCATGATACACTCTTGATAAATAAATTCAAAAGAAATATGTATCTATACTGCATTAAATTTCAATTCCATTCATTTCATATTTTAATCTGCTTGATAAAACAATATGAAAGTTGTTATTATTATCTGTGTATGAATGCAGAGTATAAAAACCATTTTTTTTTCTTCAAATTTGTTATCCCTAAGATTCATTCAAACATTATTTATTTCACAGACAAATCTACAGGTACTTGAATATTTCCAATAATATGAATAACTTATACTTTTCCAATATTTACTGACAAGGAATTTCTAAATCTACACGCACACTCAATTGTACATGGACAAGAGGATGAAAGCCTTTTGTGATTACTGACCGTGTTGATGAGTATATCCCAAAACATCCTACTCAGTCACACAAGATTGGTTCCGAACAAAAACATTCTCTAGTGTTTTTTAGCTTACAGTGATTGACGTCAGTTGTAAATCCTATTTCTAAGCGACAAATCCGGGAACAGGACCCAACATTCCTAGTGATTTCATTTAAATCTTCTCTCTACCCCATTCCTTTTCCTCCTTTAACTCTAAAAGCTACATGTAATCAGAGATCTGTTGATGGATGGAACTTCATTGAACCAAACCTGGCGGATAGGTACATGTATTCTGAACTGATTATACGCCGTAGCTGGTTTATGTAGACCAGCAGAATGTAAACATTAACAAACAAAACAACAAAACTATCAAAAACTTGCTGGAAATCCCAATTTATAGAAAGCAATCAATACAAAAATGGGACCATGTACATGTATTCTCATTGTAAGACAGTCAAGAGGACTATTGTGATCTTCTCTTCTTTCATTACTCCTTACTATACGTTTTCAACGAAGGCAGAAATTATTCATTTGTAGTTTTGAATATTAATTAATTTGAAAATCCATTACTACCAGAATCAAATTTGAGATTACAATCAATAGTTCAATGTGTAAGCTCAGTATCAAAAACCATTAAAGTGGGCACAAATTACATGTTTGTTTAAATTCAACGTCAAAATCATTTTTCACCTAATACCTTGCATTAATTCCACCTTTGCGAATGCTTTTCATCAACTTTACTCTATCCATTTTCGAAAGAGTGTCAACAAAGGAAAATATGTGAAATATTCACAGCACTAATTCAGATGGAAAAAATTGAGTGCACTTGCCCTGTTTATTTATTATTCTTAGAACAATTGTATGAAATGCATATTTTGCATTTATTAAATACCAAGTTAAAATGCAAACATTAGATTAGAGGTGTTCTATTAAAGTTTGCAGCTCTGGGAGCATAAAGCTGAATCTATGTTACTATTTCGTCCCTATTTTCACGAAGTGATGGTAGTGAATGATAATCCCATACAATTTGCGTGCAGATTTTCCTCACTACCGTCACTTCGTGAAAACAGGAAAGATTTGTACATAGCATGATGCTGTAGTCCTACTACATACAGTACATGGCTTTGTACTTGTACAGAACTGTGCTTTAATTATACATCGTAGTTTAGTTTGCAATCGATGTTATTAATGCTACATGTACATTGTACCTCTGAATGTTTATTTTTAATCCAATGATTTAAAAAGTCTTTATTACTCCAGTTGGCTAAGGACAAAATGTCAGCCTTTGTAAAAGTAATTGATAACAACCCAAATCATGGCATGTCCAATATTGCACTTCAGCAAATAAAGAACTAATTAAAGCCAATTTTTTTTTTAAAATAAATATTATATTCTCTTTCCTCTAGAAGCCTTACCCAAGATCACTATATCAACCTTGCTCATTTTCAAGTTCAGAGCACACTGAAAAAAGAGGAAGACGTCCTTGGCCACATTCAAAACAAAAATAGACAATGTTTACATTGAACAGAGGCTTACATGTAAACAATAAGCTGTGAACCATGAGAAGGCACTTTCAACAAAAGAGGAGACCAATACAACTACTACACACACTTCTGCTCTAAAGTATGCTGTATTATAAAGTACTAGCAGGACCCGCGGAAATCCGCGGGATCTAGAGGGGGCGGGGGTGTAAATATATATATAGAGACTCTCTAAATTAAAACCACCAAGAACTTTATTTGCCATTTATATTTTTTTTGAAACCGATCCAACTCTACTGGTAGTTATTCTTTAAGCCTCTTTCACACTGGAACTGCGTAGTGTGGCGTACCGACTACGCAGAAATTAGAATGAGTAGGCCTATAAATGGAAAAATGTTGCTTCACTGATGCAGATTTTGTTCAGCTTTCGGGGTTTATGGCCCCTCGAAACCCGTGGACCCCACGCCTATATACACTCAACTCGCTGTGATCTAACTGATCTCCCCCCCCCCCCCCCCCCCCCCGCACTTTTAAAAATGTTTCTTGGAGCCTGCATGTAACATGTAAGAATGGTGCATGGTGATGCAGATTTTTTACAGCTTTCGGGGTTTATGGCCCCTTGAAACCCGTGGACCCCACGCCTATATACACTCAACTCGCTGCGATCTAACTGATCCCCCCCCCCCCCCCCCCCCACTTTGAAAAACGTTTCTTGGAGCCTGCATGTAACATGTAAGAATGGTGCATGGTGATGCAGATTTTTTTCAGCTTTCGGGGGTTTATGCCCCTTGAAACCCGTGGACCCCACGCCTATATACACTCAACTCACTGCGATCTAACTGATCCCCCCGCACTTTGAAAAACGTTTCTTGGAGCCTGCATGTAACATGTAACAATGGTGCATGGTGATGCAGATTTTTTTCAGCTTTCGGGGGTTTATGCCCCTTGAAACCCGTGGACCCCACGCCTATATACACTCAACTCGCTGCGATCTAACTGACTCCCCCCCCCCCCCCCCCCCCACTTTGAAAAACGTTTCTTGCATGGAGCCTGCATGTAACATGTAAGAATGGTGCATGGTGATGCAGATTTTTTTCGGCACTCCCCCCCCCCCCTCAAAAAAAAAAAAAAAAAAAAGATTTTACTCATTACGCAACTGACCGTTTTGCAATGAATGATGTCATATGATGTAGATATAAGACAATATTAGTCTCCGATGGTTGAGTAGACGTAGAGTCGTATAGTTTTATAGCCCGCCTGCTGTAGTGTTGACGGGTTCTTCGATGGATGGATAGATGTATGTGTAGTTGTAATATAGTTGTACGAATATTGGCCTGCTTACTCAGCTCAGCCAAAGTCCCGAGCAGCGCAGCTGCACTGTGTGTATGTGTATGTGTATGTGTGTTGACTGAAGGCAGCTTGCGACTTGTGAAAACTTTCCTTTAGAAAATGATAATCGAAATTCAGTAAACATGGCCGTAATAATCACAAAATAAGCTTTAATTTCATACCTCCATTCACGAAAACTATATAAAAATCGCGGCAATCATGATGGAAATAGGTCTCTAAGTTTGGACGTCGACGGGAAGCCCCGTGTATCTCTTGTGCAGCGCAGCTACTACAAAGCACATCCTAGCTACAACAAAGCACATCCTATAGCAAGACGCTTTACTCTGGGTAATCCCGACCCTGTGCATCGTGCATTTAATACGCAGCTTAATGTGAGTGGATGGTCATCGGTCGTGTGTCTACGGATGAATATCCATGAGGTATCTCTGTCGTCACGCATATCATGCATTATGCATATCGCGTCTGTTTTCGCCCTGGACGTCGACACGGAGGAGGACCTCGGGCGGAGTATAGCCAATTCCACAGAGTAGACTCTCCCGCGGACGATGGCACCGGGCACCGGTACCCCGAGGGGAGGGTTCAGGAGGAGATAGCTGCACCAACTTCGGCCAGCGATCTCATTAAAAAACAATAGAATACAAAGGCTCGCGGAGACGTCATGCCCCCCGCGGAGTCTTAGCGTATTACTTATAGTGATACCAATAGCACTCATTCGGTCAAAATATAGTGGACAAAAACATGTGCATGTATACTAATATACTCAACACACATGTATAATATACTTGTTCAAAATATTCAACTCATATTTGGCGACCAAATATGGATTGGGAACATTGGGTATTTTGAAGGTACATGTACTTTGGGCGAATACTCAAGTAAATGTATATATTTGTTTGAATTGTTTGAACTGAATTTCATGGGAAAATGTGAATCATGTCCACAGGCACAGTACGAGACGATAAAAAGTGGATGTAGCCCAATTGTATATATGCACAGAAAAAATGTCATAAACATGTATGGTAAACTATATATGTAAAGTGAGGTATACATCTATATACCTGTACACCTCCACAGTAAATATTTTCAATTATAGTAATTACATACGGCATACCATTGCAGTCTATTTTGCAGATGCCCAGGTATTCACATGAGACACATGCCAGCCTACAATGTTAACGTACTGTACATGTGTATGTATTTCTGTCTACTTCTGCTGGTACTGGTAACAGTAAATGTTCAAATCTCTTGTTTATTACTGCAAATTAAATTACCCATAGACAAAAAAGTAATAATCCAACATTGGGTTTATGTGCACATTGCAGCCTACACTGTACAAGGTCAGTGATCATTACTACATGTACACGTGTGCACGTAATGTCTTTTTAAAAAGAGGCAGCATTTTCTCTCAATCCTGATTTGTGTGTTCTCCGTCAATTTCTTGCCCCATTTCATACTACATTTTTCTGTACATTTTTGCCCTTCATCCCCAATCACTGAATGAAAGCCTAAAAATAGTTTTCAGACATAAGATGAAAGGTACACATTGCCGGAACTACCAAGAAAAGAAACCTACGTCTCTTCTTTTTCTCTCTTTCTTTGAATTTCCATTCAGTTTCAAGCAGTCTCTACGACACCCCCCCCCCCCCACCATTTTCATATGTTTGATGTTTGCATAAGAAAATTGGATTGCCAATGCCTCATTTTTCTCTCTCAATAAATTAACCCAAGACGTGCAATTGAAAAACAGGTACAAAATAGTACAATAGAAGAATATAAGGTCAAGTTCAAAGATTTCTCAGTACATTGTCATGCACACACTGGTTTTCTTTGATGGCTATCATTGACTCCAACATTTCTTTGCAACAAGTATGGAGTTATTGTTTTTATAACTTGAAGTGTCAGGTAAACATATACAGAAACACTTAATAATTTACACATATTATGAATTTTAATATTGATATTTTACTTATGGCAATACTAAACATTCTATTATATTCCAAACTTAAAGTACATGTTTACTTTTCTTTCCTTAGTTATTTCTTTCTGTCTTTCTTACATTATTTATAAACAAGAAGAAAAATACACAAAATGTATCAAACTTGACTACCTACATTCATGACCATGTCAAAATTTTAGTTATTCCCTTTAAAGTCAATCCTACAATTACAATGCTAGAAACACCCCCTCAGTGTTCTTGCTGGCCTCTATGAATATGTAGTTTGCAACTGTACCCATTGTGCTTGTGACTATGCAAATATTGCAACGACATGCCTTTTATCCCAACGAGATGTAAAAACAAAATCTGTGCTTCTCTTTTCTTTGTTCATTGCCACAAACCACGAATGGTAAATAGCCGTGGCTAACAGATTCAAACTAACAAGGTTACTTAAACAATCTATAGCTACCTGTATGACATGCGGGTCACACCTGTACATGTAAAAAGTAGTCGAATTTCATGAAGTTAATTCACACGTAAATGTGAATAAATGTAACAATTTCATTTTAAAATCTGGAAGGATTCGAAAGAATTCCATCAACATTAATGATTGATGACTTACATGTAGTATACCGCTACAAGCATTTCCTTTCAAGTTTCAATAAAGTTACACCCTTTTCTGAAACAATTTATTTTCATGTATTGTGTTTCGGAAGTGCTGTTTAATGTAATAACTAATCAACTACATGTATATCACTTCGAGTTGGAAATTAAAGGTATCTTTTTTAACGTAGTACACATGAATTCTTTACCTTTGGATGCATGTTGAAGTGCCGTTTTCTCTCAAAGTCTCGCTTCTCACTCTCAGAGTAGTACAAGAGAAACCCTTCTTTTATGATGAAAAACCTAAAGAATGAAAAAATATAAAGATATTATGTTAAGGAATGCATACAAATCTTCAAATAATGAAGCCGTTCATTCACAGTATTTTGGTACGTCTTCTTCCCTGATTTTATCAAGAACAAGGCATTGTGGCCTATCTAATGTATGTACATGTACATGTACATTTATTCCTACATATTAACTGGAAAATCTGGACCAGATTCCAGGGACATTGTGTAAAGTTGCTGGTCATTAGACAGCGAACACTTACTAAACATACAATACATACAATGAATATATATAGTTTTGTACACAGGATAATGCAGAGTCCTCATGTATAAATGGGGCTACAGTAAAGATGGACGCACTATGTGCCACTGTGTGGAAGAACAGATGCTGAAACACCTGTAAGTCTCCCCCCCCCCCCCTTCTCTGCCCCCAAAAGTCTGTACCCCAGAAGACCTAGAGGTTTCAATGCTAAGGTCAGAAAAAGCTGGAGGACGAAGTTTGTTGTGCAGTGACTCAAGAAGAAGAGGATTAACACAGTATGAATCATTACAGCACTTTAAAGGGAAAGTCCACCCCAGGATTTTTTTTAGCTGACGATATAGACCTAATAATACCATAAAGAATGATACAAGTCTCATTAAAATCCATGATCACATAACGAAGATATATCGACTTTTTTATCGAAAATCAGCCGCCCCCCAAATGCAAATGCGTTACATGGGCAAAAAACGATCGCCAAAAAATAACCGATAGTATCGAAATTGTGACGTATGTTGCGAGCTGCCTTCTTATTTCGCAGACATTCACTTTCGCTCGCGGTACACTGTTATCGCACTGACACGACGAATCATGAATGAAAGTGAAAGCGAAAGTGAATGTCTCCGAAATAAGAAGGCAGCTCGCAACATACGTCACAATCGTTTCATGCCCATGTAACGCATTTGCATTTGGGGGGCGGCTGATTTTCGATAAAAAAGTCGATATATCTTCGTTATGTGATCATGGATTTTAATGAGACTTGTATCATTCTTCATGGTATTATTAGGTCTATATCGTCAGCTAAAGAAAATCCTGGGGTGGACTATCCCTTTAATACGGTAATTACTGAAGCAAACATTTTACAAAATGTACAGACTGTCATACCTTGTAAAGGTACAATGAAGTTATACAGGAACAGAAGTTGACAGACTTAGTTTTGTAAAGCTAATAAAGAGCCCTGCAATATGTTACCGGTCATGAAATATCAACCGGGTTAAAACATATTTAGGTTAATCTCACTTTTTGTCTACATAACGTTTGTGAGCTCCCAAGATCTCAGAAGTAAATTACAACACATGTACGGTACACTGTACAGATTCAATTTTTATAAACAAGTAAAAACAACAGTAAAGTTACATGTATGTGTACATGTATGTGTTGGCTAGGACTAGGCACGTATCTTAATCTAAAACACATGTATGTTCAGTTCACTTTACAGGGAGCTAGACAGACTAGTTTACAAAGAAAATGGGTCATCCTAAGCTCAAAACATGAGTGTACCTCTATGATAAGAGCAAGGAACATCAAACACATGTTGGAGAGGATTAGAAGGAAGGCTTACGACACTAAACGTGCCAAGGGGTATACATATCCCCAGTCTTGCAAGCTAGTAACATCAGACAGATTATGGTGCCAACTTGATGAACCGATGACTCAACGATCGATCGGTCAAACTTGGGGCACAATGCTGGGGGGGAGCACACCTTTTTTTAACCACAATCGTGAATGCTCATAGAATTATTTTTAGAAACACAAGGGTTCAATCAAATGCATGCAATATGGCTCTGATGCTACAGTACTTTTGCAAATCTGTATCTGAGTTGATCCTCAATTTACGTAAACAAATGTTATCAATTGCAGATCATACATGAAATCCTAACATTTTACAACAAAGACACATACAAAGATTACCGGTATTACACTTTTGTATTCTTTTAATTTTTAAGAATAGAATGACACGTACAGTGTAAATTGTGCAAGTGGTCCAGATTTGCAAATAAAACATGCTATCAAGTAGGCCTACAGTTGTACAGTACATGTACATGTACATACTGTATGCATGATCTATAAGAATCTCAACAACAACAAAATCTTTAATTTGTATCTACACTGTAGTTCCTTCATGTGAAAAGGGCTTTTATTGGATTTTGACATAGCAACTATTTACTGTATGTGATTTAAAATTCCCTACATTTGTGCACCTGTGACATATATTTAGGTCAACAACTCAATGTACCTGTAGGTTGGCAAATTTTAACAAAGTTTACATTGAATTCAAAGATAATATCATTAGACATTTTCCTACTAAATTCAAGAGTAATATTTTGCAAACTATATCAAGAGAGGCAGGAAAGCACCCTCTGGTCAAATAGTATTTCGCAAATAACTATCTTCCATTTGTCTTTTCCCCCTCTAGTCTATCCACTCGGCCAGGAGGAGAGGAAATGTCAAATTTCCTGAATTACAAACAAGTGATAACTCTTCTCAGACCCCTGCCCAGAAAAAGACACTAGCCATAGCATGATAGATAAGCTGGGCAGGCTATCAGTCCCTCACACTGCATTTCGTGTGAGCTGGTGATAATCACATCGGTAAGGGGATAAAAACGGTGAGGATCAAATTCTTACGACGTGGGTCCAGCACGAACATCCTCAGATCAGTAGGCTAGTATAAACTGTGACCAAGTCTGTGACTAACTTAGAAAACACATGCTGTCTCATGTCACCTTAATCCGTTCATGAGTAACGTGTAACAAGGTGAAGTAAGTTCTCAAGGACTATGGTACTACACACACTATCTTTAGTGTACTGTGTACAATTCTGGACTTCCTTGTCATTTAAACTTGAACTAGGCCTACATGTACATAAATAAACCAGACTTCTGGAATAAAATTGGAAGAAAAAAAATACATTCAAGTATCCCAACATGTATGTATAGTATACCCCTCACTCTTTCGCAATCTCTCTCTGTTTCATACTTGACCTCCATGTTAAACGTTCCACTCCATGTATGTGATGTCACTGTAAACCTGCCTATCCTTTTTATATGTGTACTACCAACACCTGCACCAACTGCAGTTCTCCAAACTGGAGGAAGCCAAGCCAAGAAGAAGAAGTATACCGGTACCCTTTTGTTCGCCCTATACAAAACATTAAAATTACTGTGAACTACAGTACATGTACATTGGTGTGTGAAGATCAAACAAATTTGTTTAGTCTTCCAGCCAAGGCCAGGGTGAGAAATGCATTTTAACAATGCAAATACAGCTCCCTAATAACTTGTAACAGTGCTTCATCCAATTTGTCACTGAAATTTAAGAAAAATATGTTTATATCATAACCATAGTATGTTCTTATTCAAACACTCTTTTGATCTTGATCATGTTCTCTTTTGTTTACCTTAGTCTGTGAGCTTGGCAGCTTGCCTTATTTTCTAATTGCACCACAAAAGGCAGAATGTACTCTTTGCTGGTCAAAACAGTTTGGTGATTGACCTGATCGCTATAATAGGATTATTTGTATTGGCAATTTGACAGGCTTACATGTAGCTTACCTTTCTCAATGATTATCTAATGCCTCAATATGGATTAATTCACAACTTAGTTAACTGTGCAATGTGAGGGCATGTCTTTAAAATTTGCAAGCATATTAGTAGAATTTAATGTACATGCAAGTGTAAATGTCAAGCACTTCCCGCTATAAGTATAATTGAACCACGAAAGGTTTTATAATTGGGATGCAACTTAAATCATTTGAAGCATACAGTACAGGTCTGTACAAGATGTGAAACTGAAATGTAGGCCTCTTGTTTTTTTATAGCATTTTCTTTACATTATGATTACTTGCATCCACTGTAACATGTAACACTTTTCCTCCAGACAAGAAGGATCAGCTTCATGAGACAACACAAATACACTGTACATGTATGATGTCTATGGTTTTCAACTTTGGCTTTTTAACAATAACACAATTATTTTTGGATTGCCAGTGGAAAATCTGTGGCATTCTGTGCAAAAGTCCACATCTTCTTTAATACAAGCAAAATAATGTACACACAACAAATAATACATGTACTGTACTTTAATTAAAAGAATCATGCAACCATTTGTAATCTGCATCACAATTATCAACTCTTTCGATATTTTTACAAGAGCTTTTTGTTTACCTTCCACGATCACGATCAACTTCCAAATCTGAAATGAAAGCATCTCGCAAATGTTCTTGCTTGTCACTGAAGTGACAAAAACAGCCTACCGGTTTAGAATTAGAATAGTCCACAGTCAGACTAGAGAAAAAATAATAATATCATTGACTAAAAGTAAACAGTCAACAAAGTCGAGTTAACTACAGTCTACAGTACAGAGTACAGATCTGAGACATAAATAATAACCAATACATTCAATAATCCAAAGTACCTTTTTGCCCATTTTGTTGATCCATTTTGACTGAAAGGCTTCTTCCACAATACTCCCCATCTCTGTACTTTTGAAGGCAGGGTTTCCCCGCCGTATATGTCACACATCTTGTTCTTGTTGAAGAAAAAAAATTCCAAAACAAACAGAAACAATCTGATCAACTAGATCTACTGCAGATTGCCATAATTGAAAGACAATAACCAACTATAAAAACAAGTCACGGTGTTGTGAACTGATGACGCCGGGTAGATTTTTGTGACAACTTCAAACGCGGTTTTGTTTTGATCTGTCTCTGAGTCTGATTGAGTCTGAGCTCTGAATAAGCTGTAGGATGCAGTCCAGTGATCAATTATTCACCACGCACTAGATAAGGGTAGCGAAAACGAAAGAACGACCACGCCGAAACTTTCCGGGCAGTAATCTGTTGGTGTACCGTACAGAGTCAATTTAAAATGCTGCGATAAAACTGCATCGTCCTCGAACAATATGATCCAATTTAAACTCTCCTCGAAATGTTTAAACTTAGAAGTTTCCCTTTTTGGTTATGTTCCCAAGGTTTCCATTTCAAACAAACTTCAAGTCCTAGAAACTTGTGAAAGTGGCACAAAAGAGATTAGGATTTCGGCTCCTTAGATCTGCCACTTCCTGGTGCAGCAAAATAATACGCAATTTGCAAATTACTAGAAATGCATGACAATCAACGCTAGATGGCGTGAAAGAAATTAATTATCTACATCCACTGACGACGTTCATCACTGTGCCTTTTTTTTCTTCATCTCCTTTTCCCCCCTTTTTAAAGTTCCAGATTCATTTTCTTAATTTCTCTGTTTTTCCACCTTTTGCTTCTCCTCTTCTTTATTTCCATCTTTTCTTCTCCGTGTTCGTATTTTCCATATTTTATTTTTCTTTCTTCCAACCCTATGGGGCACTGTTGTCGTTGACTGTAATATTTTTTTATTTGTTTGTGATTCTTCTTCTTCAGTCCTCCTCCTCCTCCTCCTCCTCCTCCTCCTCCACGACCTCCTCCCCCTCTTCGTCCTTCTTTTCCCCTCCGTATTCTTCTTCTTCTTCTTCTTCTTCTTCTTCTCCTTCTTCTCCTTCTTCTCCTTCTTCTCCTTCTTCTTCTCCTTCTTCTTCTCAGTATTCTTCTTCTTCTTCTCCTTCTTCATCTTCTTCTTCTTCTTCATCTTCTTCTTCTTCTTCTTCTTATCTTTCTTCTCCTTCTTCTCTTTCTTCTTCTCCTTTTTCTGCTTCTTCTGCTTCTTCTTCTTCTTCTTCTTCTTCTTCTTCTTCTCCAGTTCTTCTTCTTCTTCTCCTTCTTCTCCTTCTTCTACTTCTTCTGATGATGATGATGATGATGATGGTGATGATAAAAATAATATGCATATTTCTATTTAAAAAATCTCCGCACTCTCTTAATTTGTTTTAACTTCTACTCATTTTTTCTAAACTCCTCACAGTAGAGGTCTATCATAGGTTTAAATAGGCCCTCATCTGAATATAAAAACAAATTCTTTCTCATTTTTGTATTGATGACCGGGTAACTTATAACATTGATTTTTGCGATCTATATCATTTTACAGGCTAACCTGTGGTGCTTCGCGGGAAACGAAAAGAGGGCTGTATAGTAAGTCCCCTCCCCCTCCATTTATTGAATGGCAGAGAGAGAGAGAGAGAGAGAGAGAGAGAGAGAGCCGGAGAGGGAGAGAGAGAGAGAGAGAGGTTTTTTTTTTTGGGGGGGTGGGGTTGAAGTACCAGGTGAGGACTGAAGTGAAGAGATGGAAATATGACTGAAAGAGGTATAGAAGAGAGGAAACTAAATAACAATGACAAAGTACCAGTAAAACAAAAATGTATAATAAACTTACGAAGGGGGCATCTTTGAAAGTGGGGGCATCAAAGAAAGAAAGCCACCTTTTTCCTTATCATTTATTGATTATTTGTTTTAGATTTATTTGAAATTCATCTATACGTAGTTAGTTGTAGATAATGCTTTGCAATATACTGTCTTGTATCTGATGACTAAATTGCGAGCAAGCCATAATGTTAGTAGTATATGCTGGAGGTCAGGCGCGCACATAGTGGGGGGGGGTTTGAGGGGTTAAACCCCCCCCCCCTTTGGTAATTTATTGTGTGTAAACCCCCCCTAAATTTCTCTAAAACCCCCCCCCTTTTGGATTTTTTTTTTTTTTTTTTTTTTATTAAAAAAAAAAAAATCCCATGGTTGACCTAAAAAAGCTGACCTTACCCCCCCCCCCCCCAACGGAGCAAAATGTCCAAAAAAAAAAAAAAAAAAAAAGTGAAAAGTGACCTCTTACCCCCCCCCCCCCCTCCCCCCCCCCCCCCCCCACTGAGCGACTTTTCGGCTGGCTGAGTCGTTGCGTTTTTTTTGGGGCTCCCCCCCCCCCAAAAAAAGTGTCTGCTTACCCCCCCCCCCCCCCCCCCCCACTGAGCGACTTTTTGGCTGGCTGAGTCGTTGCGTTTTTTTTGGGGCTCCCCCCCCCCAAAAAAAAGTGTCTGCTTACCCCCCCCCCCCCCCCCCCCCCCCCCCCCCCCCCCCCCCCCCCCACTGAGCGACTTTTTGGCCGGCGCGATTTTCAAATTTTCCTGAGTCGTTGCGAAATTTTGGACTCGATTTTAAACCCCCCCCCCCCCCCTTGAAAAAATCCTGCGTACGCCACTGCTGGAGGTCATAGATTGTTATTCATTCAACAAATTACAGCGATATTAATAACAAATGATAACCGTCGAATCCTTTTCAACTTCTTCAAAATCATTAACATATTTTTTAACATCAAGCATTTTTCGACAAGTTTGTTTTAACAAAACTTTTCAAAACATCATTAGAGTGAGTACACACTTAAAAAGATCGGATTTCATTCAATAAGAATAACCACTAACTCGATGTGAGGGGGGGGGGTGGGCTTAAGCACAGGCTATACAGTGTGAACAGGGACCTTTAACGTTTCCATTTTGTCAACAAAATTTTGTGACTGCTTGCATGCGCATGATTCCATTATTAGTACCGTACCCTGCCCAGTTACCGCCCCCCTGTTACCAGTGGCTTATTAGACACAACGGCCGTCTTCCATCGCCGGAGTTTCCAGGGTGCGCAATGAAGGCGTGCAACTAACTTGCCTATGGCAGCATACACGTTGTATGGAACATGTGCACGAAATATGGTACACTGTCGATCGCGCATTTAACGGAGATACGCGAATGACGTCACTGTGCAGCAGTCAGCAATGCGCTTATTTAGGTGTGAATCAACCTTTTTAAAAAACATCAAGTTCCTATTCAAAACGATCAGAACAAAAATATGGTGGAAAGTTTACTTTTATTTAAAGATATATGGAAGCTAAAATTCCTGATGTCTAACCTGGGCAAATTTCTTGCGGAAATTATTATTTATAAAAATTTTTTTCGAGGCTTGAACTCGGCCTTGTCGCCCTGTGATGCCCCTGCCCTATTTCCGCCCACTCAAACACACGCGCTAGTTCAGTGTATGTACCGAGCGTTGTTTATCCAGAAAAGGTTATCTGCCCGTGGTTTTTTTAGTCTATTTTGTGTGGTTGTTTTAATTTATTTATAGGTCTGCGGTTGGTTTTTTGAAAGTGCACACTTCATTGTCTTTTTTCCAAGTTAAAACGATCGGTTTACTCGGCATCAAATCGCAACTCGAGAGTATGAAGAAGGTGAAGAATACACTATAAAACTACATTCGACCTAGAATGTAACAGTTTGTAAATTGGGAATTCACCCCCCCCCCCTCCCGTATATGTTGGCCGGAAGATCAGAAATGAGATAACATGGTCACCAGGCATAAAACTCTTTACTGGTATTATACAGCCATGCACTTGTCAAAATCAGCCGGACGGATTAAATGTTGTTTCACTTTACAGTGATGAGCAATCTGTAACATGTTAATAGACTTGAAATTTTGCAGGCTCACTTGCATGGTCTACAAAATAATCATTTAGAGGTGGCAATTCATTTTTTGTTGAGTTAACAACCAGAAAATAACATTCGGTGTAAATTGAGTAGCTCTTGAAAGGTTCTAGGTCAATTACCCCTTGGGCAATCACCCCCGGCCAATTATACCAGCAGTACAATAATTACCCCCAAGGGCGATTACCCCCCCCCTCCCCCCGAGGACAACCACCCCAAGGTATTTCGATGACAAGTGAGTACAATGTGATCATTGTGACACCTGGATCCATTTGGACTGGATCCATTTGGAATGCACAATTTTGCGTAGATTAAGGATGAAATATATTACTGAAGTGGATTTCAAATGCAATTTTTTTTTAATTGTTGATGTTGTTTTTCAACTACTGCTAAAGTTATTTGTCGATTGTCACGATAGTCATTCAATTACGATTTTCAAAAATTTATAAAATTAGAAAATTTGATGTAACTTTGATTTCTGTTCTAATTTTCAGCTTTCATGGCATCTTGAAAAAGATTGTGTATAACTCATATTTTTATTCTATTTATTTGTATTTGTTATGTTTGATCAAATATACATTTGCTACTAGTATAGGCAAATTGGTGTCTACGGATGTCAATTTTTTAATCTGTATATAGTCGATACTGTATCAGTTAGTTCATAACCAAAGGGCAATGGCCTTTTTCAAGACAAAGGATATAGGCTACCTTTGTGGCGATAAAATTATTATGGCGTGTTTTTATCCCAATGGTTTTACGATCACATTATCATCATTATGTGCAACAAGACGGGGTGGTTTATGAAATATATTATTGCGACCATATATATCCAGCGAGCTATTAGTGTTATTGTCATCAATCCGATAATTTTGGATTGAGCGAATAAATTTAGTAGCTTGTACAGAAAAAAAAAATATAATTTTTACTTCTATTTCCAATGTGACATACATTTTACATGTATTTCTCTCACTCTTGCATTGGCAACTTAAAAGTGTTTTTTTTTATCAACATGTTTCGCCGTTCAATTGAAACCTATATTCATTAACAACAAAAATGTAAATGAAGTTATTGAAATAACACAAAAGCTTCCAGAAGAACATGGAAGCTTCGAATAAGCGAAGTTCATTTTGAAAAGAAGACCAAATCTGCAGCATCAGGAGGACTTCATGAATAATAATTGTACTATATTTCATCACCTGCATGACGAAATTTTGCAGCGGCACACGAAACGTCGTGATCTTTTGATCCCTTGGTTCAGGCGCGTACGCAGGGGGGTGGGGGGGTTGGGAAGTTAAACCCCCCCTTTGGTAATTTTTATGTGTGTGTTTTGGAGGAAATCCCCCCCCCCCCACCCCTTTGGTAATAATTTTTTTTTTTTATTATTAAAAAATAAATAAATATATATATATATATATACCAATGGCTGACCTAAAAAAGTTGACCTTACCCCCCCCCCCCCCCCTTGAAAAAATCCTGCGTACGCGTCTGCCCTTGTTGACCATAATATTGCGAGAAATGCCAATAGCGATATTATTTTCGAATTGTAATATAGTTGACATAATTATTTCTAATTGAGATGTGACGTTTCTTCTTGAATTGAGTATTTAATATGATCATCGAAATATCTCTCCCTTTTGTTTTTGTATATTATGTAATCCCTGATTTTCCTTCTGGACATTCATAGAATAAATCATTCAATACTGGTTGACCAAATGCATTGTATTATAATTTCATTTAACAGAATAAGAAAATGTTAGGCTATACCAAAATGTGATCTTTAATTGAAAACAATTATCATCATTATTTTGAACATCAAATAATCATGAAAAAATGTATTGCTATTTGTATCAATATTCGTTATAGATGAAGAGAGTGTAGTGTTGCTAAATGCAATCTGCAAGTTATTTGTTTTCATATCAGATAGTTTAAAATGGTAATGTCTCTTTATTATTTAGATCTGTTCATTATCAGATGCAAAAATATAATATGCATGTCTTGTTATTACTTTGATGTAATTTCATATTTGTTGATATTCATTACAGATGCATGTGAAGCCAAATAGGAATTATATCAATATATTTTGACTTGTTTTACTTTTATTTGATATGTAACTAAAATGGCGATACTCTTTATAAATGAAACAAAAGGGCATTGTGAAAATGACTTTGTGCATGTAAAAGAACATTCGACATGTATGTGAATTTTTCCTACATGGTTATACTTATTATTATTTTTGATGAGCTACCTATATTGACAATTTTTATTTATTATTTAGATAGAAAATTGTTTATTGAAAAACGGTGCATGAATCGTTGATTCAACAATAACAGTAAACACATAAAATAAAATATTTGAACAACTAATTGTAACTTCAATGTTCGTTATGACATTATTTGTAACAATATTTTAACATTCATTTTCCTTTGCACTAAAGAAGATATAGGCCTAGAGGGTGTTATATTTTTAAAGAGAATAGTGAGATGAGTGAAATAAAAAATATATAATAAAGAATATTATGATGAATGGAGAGTGTGGCATGATTGATTGCAAGTGGTGAATAACAGTGAACTGGCATTATTAATACAGAGTGAAATTAAAATATAATGAGTGAAACGAAAAAATATATATCTGAACAAAATTATGATCGGATGATAGAAAGTGTTGCATGATGATTGCAAGTGGTGAATAACAGTGAACTGGCATTATTAGTAGGCTTACAGAGGCAAAAGAAGAAATAAAGAAAGAAATATCAACTATCAAAAGAACATGTAGATCGAATTCTACTGGGAAGCAATTTTATTTGGCCTAACGTGTACCCGAGATGTTTCCCTTTTCTATACTTTTGATGCGCGCACACCATCGGGCGGAATTAGGGCAGGTCTAGGCGGAAATAGGCAAGGAAAATGCCTCACACAGACCGCGCACTACGGACAATCGCTTACGATTTCAGGCGTAAGAATGGCATGGTTGGATTCGCTAGAATTTCGGCTACAAATTGATATACATTAGCGCCTGTATAAATCATTTTCAGAGAAGTTATCTGAGAAAAACTGCCTATCGGGCGGATCGATACCGGGCAGGGTACGGTAGTAGATTGGCGAGCGAGGATGGTTAGGCAGATATTAAGAATGTTGTATGCTCCTTTGGGAGCGAGGAGAATAAGAAAGCATCAAGGCCTACTTCGGACAAGTCAAAATAAGCTGTCATGTGTATATCTTCATAAATATAAAGGGGCACATTTAAACATAAGAACTTCCTCTATTTTAAGTCTTGGACGCTAGTTATGGCTCTTTTGAAGACATTATTTGAGTACATTATGCAAAGGGAAATGTGACCTAGGCTCAATGTAGCCTAAATTAAAAGCATGATCGGTATTCAAAAGGGAATCTTTTAGGGGCAGTCTGGTGTACTTTGTTCGTCATGCCATGCCCCCCCCTCCCCAGATACAATTTTTCTTTGACACTTTCATTGACATAAAACAGAATAGTCATCATCATGCATTTTATGATCAACAATCAGCTGTGAAAATAGACGATGACGTCATACATAACAATTTGGCTTAACGAGAAGAGAGACTCGACGTTAATTTTTTGTTAACAATATCGGTGGATTTATAATAGAAAATGGCGCATTGGTTTCACAGAAACCCTATCAAAGCAACAAACGCAATAACATTTGATTTTGGTAGTCAAGCTAGCACTCCTCTTGCGAGAAATATTTGCAGGTAAGCTGACAAAAGTTCTGTAACCGTGTTGTATTAACGCCTTTGTTATGTGTTTAGTCCCATTCATGCGTTTTGGTGTAAGTGAACAATGACAATGTTTTGTTTTCTTCTTCCAGCTCCAGTATAGTAGTTACTAGTTAGTACAGTTTTGTCATGAATATGATAAAGTTGACAAAGAGGATAAATTTGTGGCAGTGCAATGTTATGGTGATCGAACATTGAACATCATTTGATTTTTTTTTTCTATACTCTATAGAGTAGAGTCTCCGGTTTGCGGCATGGCCCGGTTTGCGGCCAGGGGTATCACTTTTCAAAATAAAATAAAAATGACTCGATAATAATCATTGAAACCTACCGTGGATTCCCCGGTAAGTTCTGCGCTGCCGAAAACGTCCGTAGCAGATGCTCCTGTCGGTACGGAGTATCCGTCAGCGATGTCGGAAATCTACGGCACCAGTCGGCGATGAAAATTCCAGCAGGTGCTTACTTTTAAGTTAAGAGATCGAGGCATGACTAGATCATTATTGTAGCTCTATTTGTCCGATATTTGTCCGATTGGAGGTGAAATTTGATGTTTTTGTGGAAGTATGATGGCTGTGGTCTGTCTCCTATCGCAGATATTTTGATTGTGCCACCGCATGGCCAGTTGCATGGGGTGGCCGCAAACCGGCACGTAATTACGTGATTTTCTGGTTTGCGGCGGGGGGTGTTAATACACACATAACATGCGGGATCGTGTATGATGGTATGTGTGCTGATGTGTGTACCCGCTGTGACCCAATAGTTTCTACTAGTACGTACCCCCGTATGGGATGATCCATTCAGTAAAAAGGTGAAATTATTTAAAACTTGAAAAATTTACCGTAGCAACAGATAAACATGAGAATTTGGGTTACCCGTAGTAATTTGGTATATGCTTTGATCGTGACGTAGCGCATAAAGCTTTGTGACGTACGCGTGCCGCAAACCGGGTTACGCACGGCCGCAAACCGGGCAACTTTTACGTCTTCTAAAGTGGACAGTACTGACCACACTGTGGGTCAGTTACGTTATTTGTGCCTTCTATTTAATAACTAAATATATGAACTCTCTATTGACGGTATTGAAGTATTCTGTGAGTAATTGCATACAAAATAAAATCGGCAATTCCCACTGGACGGCCGCACACCGGAGCCGCTACTCTAGACTCTATAAATATTAAAGGCAACCACAGATTTTGTATATGATTTGAAAAAGTTGAAAATGTGTTTACACTTAATTTATCATAGAGGTCTACACTGTTACTGAGTCACTGTACTTAAATGTTAATGAATATATAATGATAATAATGATAATGATAATGTAGTTCACATATATATATATATTATATATTTTAGATATATGATTATGAGTATAAATTCGACCAAGGTACACTAAGGATACATTCCAGATCAACGTTTTAAACTTTCTTTGACTTACAGCGAAGCTCGGAGTGCTCGTTCGAACCTCCTCACCATCTTTGCTGACCCAACTCGTGACCTGTCAGTGTTGACCGATGCTGCGGAGAAGTACCTCGGAATCCTCAAAGGATTTGTGGAGCCAACCACTGACCCTAATGCCAAAAGTCCTCCTGCTGTAAGTTGTATGAAATGAAAAATGAAGGTTAGGGGAGGGGGCTCATAATGTCCAGGGGAAACAAAAAACTCTTTTATGACTTTCTGGGGCTCTTTTGGGCATTTCGAGGGCTAATTTGCCCAGAGCCCCCATGTATTTTTTTCCCCTGATAATGTCATAATGTGCACAGGTCCACATTAATTTATCTGGAAAACAAATATGAAAAGTTTTAAAAAGTATCATCAGGAGAAATCAGAAATAAATTTGAAAGGTACATTAAATCTTCAGCAATGCTGCACGCAGACCATTTTCATGTTTTGAATCTCATTTTATCGTATCTTCTCGATTGGATGAGTGATGGCAACTACAGGTAAATCTCCTCCCCCCCCCCCCCCAAAAAAAAAAAAAAAATATATATATATATATATATATATATATATATATATATATATATATATAGATTTTATACATACATTTAAAAAAAAGAATAAATCAATAAATTTAAAGACTTTTAAAGATGAGAAAAGAAGAAAGGTTAACGGGTAAACTTCTGCTCTGAAGGTGTCAATGAAAATAAATGGATGAATCGAGAGCCCACCAAGAGGATGCAAATCGGTCAATGAATAAACTAGCTGTCTATTATTCAACGTACCAAAACAACAAGGAAAGGACCACTACTACATGATTGTCACATAATGTGCCCCCAACGAACTCAAAAAGATGTTGGTTTCTAAGTTGCTTTTCAGAATAATTTAGTGTTTTATGTAGATTTAGATTTTTCATGTGATGAAGATATTAAGATGTTTGAGTGCTTTTATTCTTATGGGGGTGATATACATGCGTATGGGTTTGATATTACATTGAACTAAGAAATTAGATACATTTAAATTAATCAGTCTGTTGATGCTTTTTAAAGTATTGTTTAACATATATGATAACAAAAACCGAGTGACATTGAGCTTTGACTTGGAAATGACCACTTGCTATAACTGGCAGTTTGCCAAAAAAAAGAATCCTCTTATGAAGTAGACAACCACTTATATTCTTGTTGATTACAAAAAATTGTTAAGGAAATGATGCTATGAAAATAGTAGAATGGTCATAAGTAATGAGCTATTTCCTTCTCAAGTTTACATTGTACTAATTTTCATGCAATTTATCCTTCATGTGTTACAGATCAGTAATAAGCCTCATCAATTATTACCGAGAAGCTTATACATGTACCGGTATTCCTTATTCTGTATTTTTTTTAAACAATCAAATATATTAAGCTTTGTCATTGGGATTGCTAAATGAAATACAAGTGTTTTTTTTTAATGTCTCTACATAGAATTGTCAAAAATGTACAAGTTAAAGTTAAACATTGTATTCATTAAAGTGAATGTGACTGAAGATTTATAATGATTATGAATTTATGATATCACTGTCCTTGCAAGAAATTTCAGAGGGTACTATTCTGCCATAATTTGTATCTCAACCTCAATAAAGAGGTGAAATGTAACATCTTTTCTTATTTCTCAGGGTGGGGTGGGATGGATGAGTCAAAAGGTAGGAAGATGTGAAGATGGACTTAAAGGGGTATCTGAAAACAATTTAAGGGAGGCTAATATTGACTTCTTAAAGACTATCTTTGAAACCATTTTCGGTCTTTATACATTTTAGCAAGCCCCCAGCAGTGAAAATGGTGAGGTTGAGAGCATGGAGGTGAGCAGTGGAACAGGGGACAGCAAGCTAAGGAATGCTATCAAATTCACCTGGTCAAACACACTGACTGAAAAGCATTCGTAAGTAACTCTTCCTCCCTATTTCCCATTCCCCTGCCTCCATTTTTAAAATCTGTCTTTATTTTAACCTTTCTTGTTCTTTATGATTTTATACACACCATGTAGAGGCTAAATGTGTATTGACTGTATTACTCATTTTCTCACTTGAATCTATATTGCATTTTAACATACCGGTACTCTCTTCTTCAATTGATCTTCACAAGTTTGCAATGTAGATATAAACACTTTTCATGGATCACTGTTTTCTCTATTTATTTGTGTGTTTACCTTTTAACTAGATTCTGTTTCTAATGTGATTCCATCTGTAAACCTTTGTCATATCTCACTTTATTCTATAATTATTTACAATTGAGTGACGTTATGTTTGTTAATTTCAATTATCTATCTTGCCATTGTTTTCCCTTTTTCTGACAGGAGTCAACATGACTTTGTCTTTGAACAGATCAACATCCTTTTTAACATTGCCCTCTGGCATACAAAACATGCAGCTGCACTGGCCGGATCTAAAGAAGAGTAAGTAAGACAAGAAAATGAGAAGTTTAATGTACCATTTAACAATTTAAATGTATCCTCCTGTGATTGAATTGTGCCTCAATCTATTCTGAATCAAGCAAATAGTTATTCCTATTCCTTGTTCTCATTTGCAATCTTTGCATTATAATTCATGTGATAAATCATTGTCTTTTATCTACCAATTTGTATAGTTGTTTAATTTGCATTTTCGTAATTTCTACATATGATTCTGTTCTTCTTTTCTTGACAGTATTGCTGAAGATGATGCAAAAGTAGTTCACAAATGTCTGAGATCAGCAGCTGGTATGTTCAACTACATTGATGTAAGTTTAACCTCAAAACATGAGAACAATAAATATATAGATATATTGCATACAAAAATGCTATGTTCAGTAATTCTAAACATGTTAAAGCCTATTTGAAACCATTTACAGCTCACAATCTTTACTTATTTTTAGGCCCTTGCTCGTATTTTTTTAATAATCATATAAAAACACTGGTCATATGGAAATTTTCATAAAGCTCATGACCTTTTTAAAAGTAAAATTCCTACAACTGAAAGTAAAAATTCATTCATTTTACAACAAGTCTGAACAAAATTACCAGAAATTTTAAAACCAGCCCAGTACTCAACAGACAAATTTTACTAATGGGGTCAACGTTGTTGCAGTGTTATTTCAACTGTTACTGTTGATCATTACCAAAAGCACTATATTCTCTAATTTCGCCAGTTGGCTGCATATTAATTTTCCATTAAACCAATATACTGTTTGCATACAGGAGAAGTTGACAGTGAAGTTGTATGAAAGGTCCGGAGATGGAACGGACCTAGACCCAAACATCATCAAGGCTTACTGTCAACAATGTACAGCAGAAGCACAAGAAGGTACGTAGCCATCTTTGAATATTCAACCCTTGCCCTTCCAGTCAATTTTGGGGTCTGAGATAATCAGTATAGATCTAAAGTCCTGTGTGTGCACATCTCTGTTCTCGCCTTACTGTGTACATGATTTTTTTTCCACAGTTGTTTTTTCTGTCATAATCTTGAGCCAAAGAACTTTTTGATCGACAGATATTCCAATTAATATGCAATCAATGATAAAAAATGATTTTTTTCTCTCAAATAGCAATTCTTTGCAAGTACTTATCATTACCTTTAATTAAGCATGATTTTCCTCAACTACTACCAACATAACATATCGCAGTCTCTCATATGTGGATTATGCACTGTTATGGTTCTCTACTCACTGTTAGTGGAATAGTTGGTTGATTTAGTTTTAGACGTGGGCTTTAATATTAAGTACTTAATTTTTCCTGGGCCCCTTAACACAAAGTTTTGTGATCAATTGCAAATTTTAAATGATAATTCTGATTGGGTAATGGTCAATATGTGCATGTAACTCTTTCATACCACAAATACTACATGTATAACTCTCTTCATCCTCTTTTCTCTTTCTGTTAGTGACGGTTGCCAGGGCGATAGAGATGAAGCACGCCAGCGGCCTTATCTCATCGCTAGCCTTTGAGACGGGCAAACAGTTCAAGATGGCTGACAACTCCCTCAAGGCTGTGGAGGAGAATCTGGTGCAGAAGTGGCGCAAGTATCTCCAGCTCAAAGCTACGTTCTACCTGTCATATGTGAGTAGTCCACAAAAGTACTTTAAATCCCCACTGCACTACTTATAGCTACTTGCGCCCTCTATATAGCAAACAATGCCTAAGCGGTGACCATTGGTCCCCCATGATCTCCTTTTTCTTGTGTTAATTGAGAGCTGATTTGATGAAATAACCACCCGTGGGTGACCATGCAGGGTGGTCTAATCCCTCCTGTACACTAGTACAGATGGGCTTTAAAACATACTGTAAAACCAGAAACTCTAGCAAACTCCCAACTATGGTGATTTTTGTGGCAAGAAACTTTTAAGGACTGGAAAATTATATTATTGCATTTCAATCATTTTTTAGGTACTGTACATGTAGTGTGTATGAAACTTGGCAAATCTCAAACAAATCTTAACGTCGCACAAGCCTGATGCTTACAAAATTTGTCTGGTTTGACAGGATGTGAATCTCATTGCTACTCTGTTGTCATGTGAAACATCATATTCCTTATTGCAAGATACTACAAAAATGTACCATGGAGATATGACCTGAAAAAATACCTTGCTAGGTTTTCTGTATATTCTGTTTAAAAGACCAAGCAATATTTTGCTTTTTCCACCTACAGTCAAACCTGCTTTTTCCACCTACAGTCAAACCTGCTTTAGTGACCACCTGTCTACAAATACCACATTTTTTGTTTTCCTTGAAAATTGTTTCTCATTGAAACATGTCCTAAAGTAACCTGTACATAAAGACCACTTTTCTTGTCTCCTTTGGGTGGTCTTTATAGACAGGTTTCACTGTATTTCTTTATAAGTTTGATTGTTGTACTAATCATACACCCCTTATGAATCTGTTGACAGGCTCATTGCTACAATGGTCAGACACTCCTTGCCCAAGATAAGTGTGGAGAGGCTGTCAGAGCACTCAAAGAAAGCATGTCTCGTAAGTTTGATCACACTTTATGGTGACTTGGTAGATTGTACATGATTTCTTTGATTGGAGGTGATTGTAAATAATGGTATATCTGTGAATTTGTCCAAAATGTGGGATTTGATTCTTTATTTTTATGATCTCTTTTTATCTTGAATTTAAATTTTGTGCAATTAGCTTTGTGTTTAGCAGTGTGAGTTCACCTTTTCATGAAATAAAAAGCAATTCACTAGTTCATCAACTTTTAAATACCACATTGCAAGTCACAAGTTAACTGAAAATGCCCTTCAGTATCATTGGCAAGACATTAAATCTATGTTTGCCACGCTCAACCCAGGTGAGGTAAATGGGTACGTGGTAGGATTATTCCTTGAAATGCACTGTGCGCTGATAACGGCTGCCGGAGCTATAGCTAGGGTAATAATTTCCAAAGCTTTTCGGAAGCGCATAGAGACGTTATATAATATGATATGCGCTATCAAGAACCAAATATTATTATTATTGCAGAGTTTGAGAAAGCCGATGAGCTTGGAAGGAGCTACACAGCAACCAAGGGAGCAGGGAAGAGTGCCAAACCCCATGAACATGCCTTCTTCAGACGGTTAGGACCACAGGTTAGGAGGACCCTGGAGAAAGTGGAGAGGGAAAATGGATTCATGTAAGTTATTTGGGCTCATTTTCTTTTTTATTTGTGATAGTAGTGGTAGTGAGGAATGATACATGCTTCTTTGAATAGCAAATGTATTTCTGAAATACTGGCAAAGCAGGATTATTCAGAATGAAAATTTGTTTGTCAAAAGATTTATATTTTATTGTACATGATATTGCTCTCAGTAAAAACTCAACAATATGTTCACATTTATATGAACTGATGTTTAGGAGTCAAGTTGATTATTTTTGATAGGAACTGAATGTGAAAATATGATATAAATCCCCATCCTTTATTAACTAAAACCAACCATTATTTTTTGTGTGAAAGGAAATAATCTTTGATGAGCATCATCTATATTGCAATTCTGTGTGGCTTCAATTTGTTAGATGACTGGTTGTTCCACTTTTGAATAAGCATAGTTAATTCAGTAAAATGTATTATATTATTGAATATTGAATTGTATATCTGATTTCTTGTCAAAATTACTGTTCTGTTGGAAATTAAAAATAAAAATGAAACTGAAAGTAAAAATTCCTTTTGATTAATTATGTTTGTATGAATTTCAGTAATTTCCATCGTCCTACATTTCTCCTTGTTTCTTTGATCCAGTTATTTTCAGAAGGTGCCCGAGGTCATACCTGAGTTACCAGCGAAGGCCACCTACGGACTAGCTAGCCCTGTTGAATATGTTATGCCAAACAAACACGAGGACTGGACTGCAGAGACATACAGCGGATTCAAGATTTCTAAGCCAGATCCAGAGAAGGTATGAAAAGGGGGTATTGCCATAACAACTGTTATTCATTTGATTGAATTTAGAGGTTTTTGAAATGGAGGAATAATAATAATAATAATAGTGGGTTCTTGTATAGCGCTCATGTCAGTCAGATTTGACCCTCCTGGCGCTCCCGATTATTACCCTGGCTTTAGCACGGCTTTGAATGAAATATTATTTCAACAAACTGTAACTACAAACTTACCGGTATATTATTATGAGAGTACCAGTAGATGAATTTTGCTTGAGGAAGTAATGACTGTGTAGAGATTCTATTGGAATTTACTGGTATGTTAATTTCATCTATAAATGAATGGGACAACAAAAATGGCATAAAGTGGGATGTGAATTAATGTGATTGCATATATAAGGAAAGCCTTATTTCTACTCTTGACAGGCGCATGTTCAAAATGTATTTAGAACTGAATATCTGCATTTAAAAACAAATTTTCAAGTACAAATTTAATTAATTAAACAATTCCAAATGAATGAGCAACACACTTTGTAGGAAGTCAAACAATTAAAATATGATCATTTACGATGACAAGATCCATTTGTGTGGTCACTGTGGGCCCATTCATTAGATTTTGTGTCCTTTTCTGTCTTTCGTTTCATGCATTGGTCTCCTTTTAATGTTTTTACAGAGAGAAAAGGATAAGGACGATGCCCCCAAACCAGTCAAAGAAGTACCTGTAAACGAAACAGACAAGGAATCGAGCAGCAGCAGTGGATGCACCATCTCCTAGGCAACGGATACCATGGTAATGTGGTAATATACATTGTGGTAACTGCCTCTTGTTTTGGCAAGGGGCTCTGGAATTATGAAATATTGTCTTAGAGCAACTCTAGGGCAGTTATATGACAGAAAATTTGTAATATAATGCAATTTTATATATATAATGTATCAAAGACAGCTGTTTAACACACACAGATATACAATCAAACCTGCTTTAGTGACCACCTGTCTACAAAGGCGACATTTGTTGTTTCCCTTGAAAATGGTTTCTCATTGAATCATGTACTAAAGGAACCTGTCTACAAAGACCACCCGTCTCTAAAGGCCACTTTTTGTGTTTCCCTTCGGTGGTCGCTATAGACAGGTTTGACTGTATACTAAAAAATCCTGTTGTCTTAATGCCTTAAACATTTTTTTTTGCCCTGGGGGGGGGGGGGGGGGCTGAGAGGAATCATGTCATGCACTTTTAGGTTCATTAGTAATTCTGTTTTGGAATAAACTGAATTCAATTCACTGTGAGGTAAACATACTTGCCCTTTACTTATAACTTCACTTGGAGATAATTTTATTTCTCTGGGTATTTTTTTTACAAGGCCTTTAGCTTATATCACAGTCAGTCACTGTAAATTTATTTTTCTATGATATCTTCCATGTTAGGGTCTTTTTTTTTAAAGATGTAGCTCCTCTTTCCTTGTATTGTGAAATAAGAGTACATTAGCTATTGTCAAAATACATGTACATGTAGTATCTTTAAATCTCTCTTTTATTGTATAAAATGACTTTATTTATTTCATTCATATGTCTTGAATGTTTCAAATGGACAAATATATAGTTATGTTTGTATGTTATTTTTTGCATTACTACCTGTAACAGGCTATTTTCTTTAAACCTTTGGTTAGTTTTTGTTACAATCCTTTTTTGTATTATTGTTGTACAAAAAAGTACTGTCATAAACTATCCCCATTCATTTTTCTCCAATATTTCTGTCTTAATTTGATTTCTATGTAAGCAATCCAACCCATATATCCATTATCGTTTGTTTTAATTATATTTCATCTGTCACTATAAATAGATTAAAGCCAATTATCAATCATAAATATATATCTAACAGAGATGCCAGTTTTCAGGCAATAGTCTGAATTCAGGCCCTGGCGAGTTATTTTCATACCATAGTTTAGGCTTTTGTGTGTACAAACTAGCTCATTCTAGGTGATTTTCAGGCTCTCCGATCAATTCTAACTGGCATCCCTGATCTAACCTTTTGTTTGAAAACACACATTTCCAAATTGATCCTGTTAGAATAAAGAACATCTAAAGAACAGATTTATTTCCCTACAATTAAATTTCATTGTACATCGTCCAATGAGAGAGAAAAAATGGGGAATAACACTAAGTGGAATGTTATGAGTAAATATCCTTATTATGTATGTAATATTTGTCATGAAGGCCGAAAAATGTGTACTTTGTATTATGATATTTTTTTTATTTGTAGAATTGAATACTGTTATTTATTCAATCATGTAGACATTCATTTTATGAATAGATTGTTAAGAATTCTGGTTACTCAGATATTTTACTTTGCACAGTCATTTTGCTGTTATTTTTGTAATAGTCCATCCCAAATATGTGACACTGTTCAACATTTTATGGGTTTAAGTTAATAATACTAATAATGATATAGAGTATTTGTAAGTTGTGTCTTCATAAGTAAAGAAAAAAAAAGAATTACTGAAAGTAGTTTGGGATTGTGCAAATATAGGTATGTATGATGATTAAGAAAAGAGATTCTTACAGTTATGTTAGCATTTGCAGGAATGGGGGGGGGGGGGGGGGTATGATGTTTGTAGTTTGGATAGCAGGTTATCATGCTTCTGGATTCAAAGTTTAGTAAGTTTTGGTCAAGGAAACGATACTAAATTAGATCACATTGTAGAAGGAACTTGTATATAGTATTGGTTACGACCAGCTTGACATTCCATAGAATTTTCTCTTTTTTAAATTCAATTTCATTATTAAACAGAGACTTAAATAGACTCTTGTATGTCTTTGGGAATGCCACTGAAAGTTATACAATTATCCAAACTTTTGCTATAATTGTTCATGGTAAGAAAACAAATATAATTGTAGTTTTTGCACACATGAATTCAAATAATAAATGGATCAGGACCTTATGCAGTCATGGGATGCCTCCAAGTAAAGAAAATGGTGTTAGTTGACTTTTTAGAGATTTATGTAAAATCAGTTTAAGTTAGGAAATGGCCCAAACAATAAGAACAATTAGTGGTCATTATGTTTTGTGCACACAAGTAAACAAATTATATGAAAATTGAAATAACCATGTATATTCAGATGCAATATGGCACATCCATGGTTATATAATTAATGAAGACAAAGAATTCATATGCTGAAGAAAGACAATTTCATTGATGGCAGTAAAGCTTTGTTCCCACCCATACCTTGTCCAAGACATTCGGTCACGATTTGTTGTGCATTCAAAATGTGTTCATACTCTCATATCTATCCAAAGTCTATCTCCACCCTATAGTACTTGTGTGCCTAAACTCTTATGAAGAAAATATTAGTGTAGAATGTGTATGTACAAAAGTGGAAACACAGCTTTATCAAATCTTCAACTATGTTTGTTCATTTATTTAAAATTAGCATGTATTTACGTTGGATGCTTTTATCTCAAGATTTCTTCTGGTAATATGTGAAGAAGAATTCTATGGTGACATTAGATGATGGAGTGATGCATTATGATATGAGTTTTATATCAATGGTTATAATGTAAATGATATAGATATGGAAATAATAAAGAGCTTAAACAGAGAATTAATGATTCAGTGTTCAGTTTGTGATATGTTCCTTTTACATGATACATGAGAAGTAATTGACGTCTGATTTAAAGGTTATGCGTTGAAGTTCCAATCTCATATTAAAGATATGGAAAAGATGCAACATTTGAAAATGAAAACAGACTACTAACACATGTAGCTTTCATTTCGTTCCTTATTTATTTACAATGTAATGGTTTTGACAGTCAAGAACATTTGACAGCAATACAAATCTATTTTTACATCTTCATGATTTCTCTATGAAAATTAGATTTCACAATTTCGAGGATATATAGTTCATCAGATATTAAGCTTGTAGTTCCCATGGGGATCCATATACAGTGGGTCTAGGCCAGTTCTATTCTAGGTCTAGTTGAATGCAGGCCCATCATCCCTCTTCTGGTACTCTGGTATCATAAGAAGATAGTAGACCCATGGTACATAACAGCTTGAAAAAATGGTGAGAAAGGCAAACAGACGTCCTCCTGTGGGGAGTGGTGCCATTTCTTTGCAAGTCTGGAAAATGAGAGAGAAAGGGGAAACAAATGGGAGAGAGAGAGAGAGGGGGAGGGAGAGAGAGAGAGAGAGTGAGAGAATGGTGAGGAGAATTGAGATAAGAGAGACAGACAGGTGGGGAGGGGAAGAGATGAAGAGAGAGAAAGAAAAAAGTTGGAGAGTAATTTCTATAAACACGATAAAACAAGATATATTATTGTCTCTCCATTATTCATATTAATTTATTATCATGTAATTTATTATCAGTTTTGATAGTAACTGTATGTAAGAGAAGAAGAATATATTTCTTAACTGAATATTTGAGATGAAATAGGGTCTAGGATCAATAAAACCAGATGTTGTGTGGCCCAACAGGTTTGAATAAGCAATTTAAAGAAAATAACATGCAGTATTTTATATATCTCTTATTCTTAAGGCCTTAAGTTAGACATTAGCATGAAAAAGAACATTGTTATGATTGTTTGTGCTATTTGATGCATATATTATGCGGACTTTTTGTCAAAATCCAAAGGCTAAAATTACGTTTTTATTTTTGTTAAGCGTCCAGATACACAACTTCCACCATTATTCCTTTTTATTTCAAAAATGAAGATTTTGAAAAAATTCTTAGTCATCTAAAGAGTAGACCTAGTACCACCACCAACTTTAATACAAAAGATGTAGGAACAAAGCAAGCTTAATCCAAGGAGCCGGCCTTCCTTACCACCTGATCATTATTTCATTTGGAACTTTCTTATCAATCAACATACATCATCATGTAAATATCATTGTGCATCGCTCTGAAACTCGTTGAACGAGTCAAAAAAAATTATCTTTGATATGTTACAAAATTATTATTTAATCAACTTGGAGTTAGAGATCTACTATAAATCTAGATCATATTAAGATATAAAATGATGTATGTGGGAGCCCCGCTGCTAAATATACAGTGCGTCCCAGAAAAAACGAAACCGAGAAGTATCGATGTTCTATTATAACTTAATCACAACCATAATTAATGAATGATACATATTTGGAAAGCTTATACTATAGAGTCTCCTTTTGCATGTGATGCTACTCAGATAATGCATATTTCACGCATGATTGATTAAAAGCAATTTGAAGGGAGGAAACCAAAAAGACATTTGGCGGGCGGTATCTGAATTTCGAAGAAAAATTCACATTTCTAGAAAGTTGAGTTTCTGCCCTTTCATATGACACCTCAATCAGGAAAAATGAGCGAGGAATGACAAAGTTCTGTTTGTTTAAAGTAGTGCTTGCATTTCCATAATTTTATTAAACGAATTCGTTTTCACTGGCTGCCTGCCGTATCAATAAACGAAATTGACAAAAGACTTAACTCCGTTTTCGTTGACAGTCAGCCGTAGACGGGAATTTTCATGCATGGCTGATTGTCAACGAAACGGAGTTAAGTCTTTTGTCAAATCTGCTTTTTGCTACGGCAGGCACCCAGTGAAAACGAATTCGTTTGTTAAAATTATGAAAATGTAAGGGCTACTTCAAACAAACAGAACTTTGTTATTCCTGGATCATTTTTCTTGATTGAGGTATCATATGAAAGAGCAGAAAATGAACTTTCTAGAAATATGAATTTTTCTTTGAAATTCAAATACCGCCCGCCAAATTACTTTTTGATTCCCTTCCTTCAAATTGCTTTTAATCAATAATGCGTGAAATATGCATCACGTGAGTAGCATCAACTGAAAGAGGAGACTCTAAGCTTTCCAAATATGTATCATTCATTAATTATGGTTGTGATTAAGTTATGATAAAACCTCGATACTTCTCGGTTTCGTTTTTTCTGGGACGCACTGTACATGAACAAAATTATAATAGACCTATAAGGATATTCGATGCCCGGATTTTCCTGTTTCTTGATGTTGAGAGTGAGTGAAGTGAACAAGGAGTCAAAATTTAATTTTGGTAATAATTGTAATTAAGACAAACGGACGTACCCTCGCTGTCAAATAGAATGATATTTGGGCACCTCTTTGCCAAAATGGTATTCAGGCACTTTGCTGCATCTTTAAAATGCTGTTTCCTCATCAAATTACATAGCGGTAGGCCTACTCAGGGGCGTACGCAGGGGGGGGGGGGGTTTTGGGGGTTCAAACCCCCCCCCCTTTGGTATTTTTATGTATGTAAACCCCCCTAAAAAAACCTAAAACCCCCCCCCCTTTGGTTATTATACCCACGGCTAACCTAAATAAGGTGACCTTACCCCCCCCCAACGACCAAAAATGTCAAATTATGAAATTTCAAGACCAAAAAAAAAAAAAAAATGTGTCCGCTTACCCCCCCCCCCCCCCCCCCCCCCCCCCCCCCCCCCCCCCACTGAGCGACTTTTCGGCTGGCTGAGTCGTTGCGATTTTTTTTGACCTCCAAAAAAAAAAAAAAAAAGTGTCCGCTTACCCCCCCCCCCCCCCCCCCCCCCCCCCCCCCCCCCCCCCCCACTGAGCGACTTTTCGGCCGGCGCGATTTTCAAATTTTCGGGAGCAAAATATTTTAAAACCCCCCCCTTGAAAAAATCCTGCGTACGCCGCTGGGCCTACTGGTAGACTAGGTCTATTTAGTATTTAGTGTTTCACGAAACCGACGTTATTCCATAATAACTTTTTGATGGAACTAAATTTCTCTCACGGCACCCAGGTTGAAAAACGCTGGTCTAGATAACACTCAGTGTAAAACTAAAACCAAGAACAAAAAAACATAACAAAAACAGAAACAAACTGAACAAAACTCACTGAGCCGAAGCCACATGCATTTCTACTCTTTTGTTGTTGACCAAGTTTCTGGATTCGAAAAGACTGCGGACGTCCAACCATTTTGGCTCTAGATGATCGTAGGGCCTGGAAAACAGCGTTTCGGGCAATCCCATACATGATGATGAAGATTTATGATAGTCTTCTTTTTTAAAGTTAAAGGTCCAAATTAGGCGAGTTATGTAATTCTGCAATAAAATTATGACTTCTATTTGTGGACCGCCTGTATATGTGCCTGCACTGCGCGTGATCAAAAACGTGCACCTCGTTACATTTTTTATGCCTGGCGTTGCTTAGATACACATTGAGCGCGTATAGCGCAAAAGGCGCCAAAAGTGGGTGTGGCCCGTTTTTTCTAGATTCAGTTACTACCAGTAGTCCGATCAACACATGAATTGATCTCATTCACATTAACGTATATTATTTTGAACCATTTGAAATTGACAGTAGGCCTATGTCTTTTGTTTCGTCATTCTTCTCTAACACATTCTCTCGATATATTCCTCACTTCGTTCCCAACTCCTATACCCTATTCCCCCATATTAGGCCCGCGTAATGGCATTGTGCCCAAACCAAAACGTTGTCTTATTTCTTAAATGCCTAATATTGACTTATTAACATTTTGATGGAATGTTTGCAAAATTTGCAATTCCCCCTTAATATTTTTTCTCTCTCGAGTTGTGCATAGGCCTTGCTAAGATGCTACCTAGACCCTATTAAAACGTGATAATCCGAGTCTCATGTTCTAATTGGAAATTTAGTGGTTCCCCATTTTTAAACATCTTCTTGACAGCATTATATTCTAGATTAACAATATAATTACAATAATTATTTGAGGCAGACTTAATCAGAAGAAGAAGAAGAAGAAGAATTCCAAACTTACATAAAGTCCATCATAACCCTTAATCCTTCACTATATACTCAGGGAGAGAGAGAGAGAGGGAAAAAAGGCAAACAATAATGACGATGAATATGCATGTGGAGACAAACATTTAGTAATCCTGTCAAGTTCCCAAGTGGCTCATATTTCGCTTTCTTGGATCTTGGATTCTTTTCCTCCTAAATACTCCGAAGAAGGGTTTTGACTGGAGGTGTTTTGAAACACTCTTGAACTGACAAACTATATTTAAGTCTACCATGTTGATTAACGGGACCCCTCCCCCAATGCCCCCCCCCCCCCATCTACACATTTAAAACTCAGACGAGTATTTTGGAGGACCAACCAACCAAGAATACATGCCCCAAAGTGAAATAAAATTCCTCTCGAAAGGAGCGCGATAGCAACCCATCCTACAGAAAATCCCCGGATACCAAATAGCATTGTGCGATGGAACGCGACATGGAAAAAAGAAACATTTAAGTTGTCTTCGAATTGATTTTATGTATATATCATATATTGAAAAGTAGTAATTCAATAAATGCAGATTATAAAATAGCATTAAACATACATTCATAGATATGTGTGACTGAAATATTTTTAAGATGGCAATGTTTATAATATCCGAAATGAGGTGCAGGTTTAATAAGTTCAAAAAGCGTTTCATACCACCATACCACTGCACATTAACGTATAACGGCAAGAATTAACTGTCAACAAATGCAGAGTCTCCCATCCCATTTATCGAGCCCTTTTCTGTTCTTTCACGATCACGTACTCATTCGAGTAAGTTATTCTTCAGAACCAGGTACTAGTACCTACAAATTAAGAGGACAGAATGGGGAAAATCGAAGGCATAATCAACTCCTTTGAGGCAACATGTGAGAACTTTGCGAATCGGGTTGTGCCGCTGCTACCTGGCCAGAAACGCATCCTGCTTCTCGCCAACAACAGCGGCGTAGCTTTCTACCTCGTTATGTCAGCGATAGTGTTCTTTGTCAGTACGTTTGTAGTTATCCCATTCAACCACAAAATCGAAATGAATGATCCTACAATCGACTCGAGTGCACCAACGCCGACTTCGACGTGGATCCTGAGTTTCTTCGTCGGCAGTATGATGCTGAATTATCTGAGAGCATATTTCACCTCGACGTTTTACGACGCAGGCAAACTGAACGTGCCAACAGCGGAAGGCGGTAAAAATTGGGGCTACTGTGTTCCATGTCAGCAGTACATCCCACCCCGAGCCCACCATTGCTCTGTCTGTAACCACTGTGTCCTAAAGCGAGAATCACACTGCTTCTTCCTGGGGAAATGCATCGGTCACACAAACCAGGGTTTTTTCGTCGTCTACCTCTTCTACACCGCCCTCTCAAGCCTCTTCGCACTTCTCCATATGGGCATGTACTTGCATCATGTGATCGGACCAATCGTCTCCTTGAGAATGCACCATTACCTGATCCCTTTCGCTACCTATCGATGGATCATGGGCTCATTTGCGACAACGGACTACGTGATGCTGTTCCTGCTTTACAACACGCTGATGATTGGGCTCGGCTGCAGCTTCCTCTTCTTCCAACAGATCAGTCTCATCCTGCAGGGTCAGACAAGTTTTGAAGCAGCGAAAAGGGTCATTCTGTACGACAGTGGCGCCCATATGAATCTTCAGGATGTCTTTGGGAGGTACTGGTGGATTCGCTTCATCCTACCCATCAAGTTCCCTCAGCCAGTGGATGGCATCAAATGGAGCAGGGTGAAGGATATCAAACGATACTAAATTACACTGTACTTAGGGGGAAATGGTACATAAAGGATAGCTTTATCAGCAGTCATAATCATGCATGAAACAAATGATTATTTCAACTTCCAGATTTATAGACTCATTGAAAATCCAAGTATCCCTTTTTAATCCTTTTTATTGAATTAAGAAGGAAAAAAAGCTTCAAAGCTTTGTTTGGATAAGGTACATGTATATTGGTATCCTAATGTTGACTTGCTAGGATTTGCATCAATTTATAAAACTTAAAATTTCAAGAGTACATGCAACAATCTACATGTACTTTATAAATGTATTCAAAATTAAACTCATGTTCATCTATCTATTCAATTTGTTTATGTACACATGTACATGTAGTCGTCTTTCATTGGTGGATATCCTCAGATACCACATGAAAAAAAATATATACATTTGTAGGTGTACACATCTGTTGTTAAGTTGAGTTAAATACATCAAATCACAAATTAGGTCATGTAAAAAAGGGTCTAAAATAGTGGATTGCAAAAAATTGAATTTATAGAATGTATCCTACATCAATGTATTGCACATTATCTATCGAGAGCCAGAAGGGCATTGACTCTGTGTTTAAAATGGATTTCCACAGAGTACATGTATGTACAATCATAGTCCTTTTTTCTTTGTATACAAACTAATGTGTTTCATATAATTGAACATCTTAAACTGAATGTAATGTACTGTATATATACATATATATATCAGATTCTTATTACCTGGTATGCAAGATGGGTTTGTACCAGAACTGCCATAAAAACTGTTCTTTCAGACTTCTTAGTCCCTTATTTGTTTCTTTTTTTACAAGTCAAAAGGAATTTGATATCATGAGGGAAAAAAAATCACAAGATGCCTTTATGAAAACTGTGGATGATGTCAAACTTTTTAATTCTTAATTTTGAATATGAAAAAAAAAAATATGCTTCATGTATTGGGAAAGGAAAGTGCTGGAAAATCAAAATGACTTTCAATTTCAATGTTACAGTAAAATAATGGAATACAGGGCTGATATTATCTTGAATTGTCAAAGAGAGAAATAGATATTATGCCTGCATGTATTTGTACCTTATTTTGGTATGTAGACAGTCACAAATATCATGACTTGAACTTGAAGTTGATGTACATGTACATGCATGATGCTCTGTTGTAATTGTGCAATCAAACAAAACTGTTGCATATTTTGTAAATTATGGCATGGCTGGAAATATTCTGAAATTGTTTTATCTAATGTACAGACTGGTGTGTAAGTTTACATGAAGAAAGGCTATACATCATATTTATTTGTTTGTTTTTTATGCACAACTAAAGGGGAATCCTTCCCATTATCAAGTTGATTTAAATAAAAGTCATGTATGTTATTACAAACCTTGTGAAAATTTATAATATTAGGGAGGCCAATGCCCGGGCGTAAGGCTTCTACGCCTACGATTTGTGCGCTCGTCGCCCACTTCAAAAAATTAGCAGAGGGAAAAAAATGATGTAAAAAAAAAAATTGATGAAAATAAGAAAAGAAAATACAATCATACATTTCACAACATACCTATAATCACGGATCTGTAACAGTCTTTCACCATTTGTTGACGATCTTGCAGATTTTGACGTATTTGAGTCCAATAATTCTCGTAGCAGAACAACTTTACGAACGCGCATCCCAGACTAAGAAAATCCTAGAGGGCGTAGAGGTTTGCTCACTAAAAACCTTCTCATGGGCTGAAGGTAGACACTAAAAATATGGGATCCGTTTTGAGTAAAGAACTTTTGATAGAGATCAACATTTCAGATGTTCACAATTGCCACTTCTAACAACTAGAAAATATAGAGAAAAAAGATTATATCTTTTTAAATACAGATTTTTACAAACTGAACATTCGAAAGTAGATAGAGTACGATGTTTCTGTCAATCTTGCGTTGGTTTGAGCCCTATAGCTACATCCATCTCAAAATGAGAAGAAAAACTGTGAACAGTGACGTCATTGTTCGCGCCAAAAATAAAGGGTATTGCGACATATGTCTGAGCTCCACTGAGCTCCGGTCAGATCGTGCGCAAAGCGTAGTCTTATTTATAGACCCTAGTACCTTATTCTCACAGCACTAGATACGAGTGTCGTGCAGTATAATGTATGAGAAGTGTTAAACAAAATATTTCAGTAAAAAAAAAAGTCTACGTGAGCAGTCTATACTCCAATTGAGAATTGAAATGAAAGCCATGATTTGAAGGTGTGTGTTGTATGACACATGGTTAGTGAGTGTGTATGTTACGTATAGCGAAAGGGAGAGAGAGAGAGAGAGAGAGTGAGAGAAATATTAGTACACGTACATGACGTACGTTGCATGGATCATGCTACTGTGTTCGCTGCAAGATGGATGTTAATTGGACCTCGTAACTTCTCGATCGTTGATAATAAGGAATACTCATGAGGAAATCAAATTGTTGGAATACACATCTAAGGTAAATATCAATGAATTATATATGTTTCTTAGCTGCCAATTTGTATATTCCTTCTTCATTTTTGAACCATCGCCTTCGGCTCGTAGTAGTAGAAGATGGAATCGTTCGCACATTGATGGCTGGATTTCAGCCTGCATTGGGGCTTGCCTGCGCGGTGTGTACGTGTGCGACCGATTCAAGGCTAGCTGCTGTTGAGTGATTGCACTTTCGCGCGAAGTTTTAAACTTCATCATGAACTTTGTCCGGACAATGACACGCCCATTGCCTCGGGCCTGTCTAATTATCAACGTAATTTCGCGACATGAATTTATCTGTTTCAAGGCTCTTGCGTACGGCCAAGGCGTAGAAGGAAGGGAGTGTTTACAAGCTGGATATCTCCTATTTTATGGAACTTCTGGAGTCGGCAGATGGGTGAGTTTTCTTAGTGAAAGTAAATGCTTTCTTTTAATCTTTGTTTTATTTTAAACAAATTCGTAATTAAAAAGTTAGATTTGGGCATTGGCCTCCCTAATAATATCAGAGTAACAGAAAAAGCTTGTCAAGTTTATGATGTTACAAGTTTAAGAGATCAGAAACGGTTTTCTTTCTTTTAAGAGCTTCTCTCTAATATCTCGAGCATTGTATTGACTAAACAATCCCGTACTATTTTTGTTCATTATGTTATTAATGCAAGGGTCACTCTGTGGCCTGGACCCACCCTCCTCAGAGGTCGCCAAATATCGACGTCGACTCGACGCCTAAGCCTGACCCTGACCTATTTGTTGTTGTAGTGAAGTCCTAACGTTCGTTTTTCTTCATTGGGTGAAGCTTTACTATACAAATTGATGAAATGTGTGAAGCTTTGACGAGTAATTTGTTTTTTTCTGGTGATGTGACATCGAATCCAATCGGTCGCCTTGTTTGTTCAGGTGATGTGACATCGAAGCCACTACCGGTCGCGTCGAAAATATGTCGAAATCATGTCGAAATCGTGCGTTTCAAAACAACTATTTAATTTTTATTCCGGTCACTCATGCACTCGCAGAGTGATCGTCCTGAGGTCACCGAACTTTTCTCCAGCGAAACTGATTTCGAGATTTCACGAGATCGTTTTCGAGTAGTCTACTAGTCTCCTACACATAACTAGTTGCGTGAGTATTCGCAGTATACGTGCCTGAAAGGCCAGCCTCAAGTCTGGAAACGAGACTAGTAGCCTACGAGCTGTCGGTATTGTACCAAGCATGCGCAGCGCAGATCGTGCCAAGTTTTGGCCCCAAGTTTTTGCGAGGTGAGTTGAAAAAAAATAGAAAGTTCAGAGTTTTCCGATCATTTTGAGACGGTACTACTCCGACCCTGTTTTACGATTGATTATTAACGAAATCTGTGCATAAAACTTAGCCTATATTTTCGCGAGATTTCAATGTTTGAACTATGCAAATGGCCAGTATGGTGAAACAGTGGTGAAGCTTCAGACCGGCCGAAAACTTACAAAAGTGAAGCCTCACCTATGGAAAACTGACACAAGTGAAGCCTCACCTATGTAAAACTGACAAAAGTGAAGCATCACCTATGCAAATAATTCAAAGGGTGAAGCCTGGACTAACACATTTGCTGATAAGAGTGATGCTTTGCCTTTGTTTTTTGTAAAGCACATGAAGTGATGGTGAAACCCTGAGGTTACAAATAATTGGCTCAGGTGAAGAAAGGTGATGACCTGAGGAGGGTGGGTCCAGGCCACAGAGTGACCCTTGCATAAGTGTACCCAACAAATGGAAAGGCCATTTTCACAAAGTCATTAAAGTTTTCCAATCAAATTGATCTTCCAAATTCATTATTTTCTCATTCTCTCTCTCTCTCTACTAAATTTTCAGGCTAATTTCTGATTTTCTGCTTTTATGTCAGTCCTCTTTCAGGATAATCTTTTCTCTCGAAATTACAACACTCCTCCCCTTATTTGATTTGTATCTATTTTGATTGGGGGGGGGGGGATGAAGGGCGATGAGGGGTAGGATAACTATTATATATATATATATCTTCAATTATGATCTTATCCACAAATCTTTGAAGATAGAAAAGCCTTGATTAATAACAAAGTTATTATGTATAGGTGTGAAATATAACTTTTGTACTGTCTTTTGTTTCTAGTTTTTTACATTTAAGAATTGATTGAAGTACTTTTTGCTGCCTTTATCAGATGATAAACTTCTTTGTTTATTTACCAAAATTTATCTAAGTGCATAATTGTGAATTTTGTGATTAACACCATTTAATATCATTTAGAGTGTGTGTAACATTATTTATACACGTATGTATTGTATATGCAGGTGTATTAATTTTGTTTGTTTGATACCATCGTTTTTTGTCTCGCCTGCGTAGCAAAAAGCGAGACATAGGCGCCGCTTTTCCGGTGACGGCGACGGCGACGGCGGCGGCGGCGACGGCGTCAACATCAAAAACTTAACCTAAGGTTAAGTTTTTGAATTTTTGATATAATTTTTAAAGTATAGGTTCTTAGTCAATGAAACTTGGATTATAGGGTAATCAAGTATCCCCAATCATGTGAGTAGAATTTCAGATCACAAAGTCAAGGTCAAAGGTCATTTCAGGTCAACAGACTTGGACTATGTTGTAGCATCATCATCGAAAACTTAACCTAAGGTTAAGTTTTTGAATTTTTGATATAATTTTTAAACTATAAGTTCTGAGTCAATGAAACTTGGACTATAGGGTAATCAAGTATCCCCAATCATGTGAGTAGAATTTCAGATTACAAAGTCAAGGTCAAAGGTCATTTCAGGTCAACAGACTTGGACTATGTTGTGGCATCATCATCAAGATTTTCAAAATGCTTCGTTATTTTTCAACCGATTTTGATTCTGATTGTTTCATATGATAGGGCTAGGAGGGGGATTTAAAACTTGTACACAGAATCGTGAAATTCATTATCTATGCTAATTTATGCAAATTTATTTGAAATCACAAAAAATGCTTCTTCTCCTTCATTTCTCGACCGATTTTGATTTGGTTTGCTTTATCTTGTAGAGCTAACTTTGGTACACTAAACTTCTACACCAAATTTTGAAATTGTTCTCCATTAATTAATAATGGTAATTTATGCAAATTTTTTCCAAAAATAACAAAAATTGCTTCTTCTCCCTCATTTCTTGACCGATTTTGATTTGGTTTGCCTTATCTGGTAGAGCTAAATTTGGAACACTAAAGTTCTACACAGAATTTTGAGATTTTACTCCCATTGATTAATTATGATAATAATGCAAATTTATTCCAAAAATAATTTAAAAATCACAAAAAATGCTTCTTCTCCTTCATTTCTCGACCGATTTTGATTTGGTTTGCTTTATCTGGTAGAGCTAACTTTGGTACACTAAACTTCTACACCGAATTTTGAAATTGTTCTCCATTAATTAATAATGGTAATTTATGCAAATTTTTTCCAAAAATAACAAAAATTGCTTCTTCTCCCTCATTTCTTGACCGATTTTGATTTGGTTTGCCTTATCTGGTAGAGCTAAATTTGGAACACTAAAGTTCTACACAGAATTTTGAGATTTTGCTCCATTGATTATTTATGGTACTTTATGCAAATGAAATGAAATTATGTCCCTTCAAGGGCATCACATTTTTATTTTTTGACCAGTTCAAAAGTGTACCACGATATTTGTTGTTGCGAGATGCGGATGAGCACTACAATGTACGTCATTGACGTTCTGGTTTATCATATTGAATTGCGTTATGCAGGCGAGACCGCCGAGAGCGTTTCCCTTGTTTGTTAATTAAAGTTTGCAATTAAAATCTTTATTGGCTTTTTTTTGTTGAGCCTGATTGTAATGGTAGTCCAATCGTAAAAGCCTTGATTAATAACAAAGTTATTATGTATAGGTGTGAAATATAACTTTTGTACTGTCTTTTGTTTCTAGTTTTTTACATTTAAGAATTGATTGAAGTACTTTTTGCTGCCTTTATCAGATGATAAACTTCTTTGTTTATTTACCAAAATTTATCTAAGTGCATGATTGTGAATTTTGTGATTAACACCATTTAATATCATTTAGAGTGTGTGTACATTATTTATACACGTATGTATTGTATATGCAGGTGTATTAATTTTGTCTGTTGATACCATCGTTTTTTTGTTAATTAAAGTTTGCAATTAAAATCTTTATTGGCTTTTTTTTGTTGAGCCTGATTGTAATGGTAGTCCAATTGTAAACTTATTTGCATATTTTACTTTATGATTGGAAATCAGGCCTGATTATCCGGATAAAAATCAACACCGCACTGTCCACACACATTCCTGTTTAAATCCACTTTTCTCTTGCTCTTTCTTCATTGCTCCATTACTCCACTGTTTTAGTCCACTAATACGGTTCAAAATATACAAATTGGAATCTGTCAGACAGATGAATAGTAACCATTTGTATTTGGGCAATTCCATACAATTTCCCCATAGAATGCATTACTTTAAACCATTTATTTCATCCAAAAAACAACACAATTTTCTTATTCGCAAACATTTACTGATCTTTTTTTTTCTTCAGCATCACTACCATTAGTCAACGTATGATCAAAAGAGTTTTCATATTTGAATGAAATAAGTGAGAAGACATGTCATATGGGACACACTGCATGGAACTGCCCAATTTGTTTATTCCGTAAAACAATATGCATTTATCATAACAGATGTACTTTAATAATACATTTATTACATTATTATATCCAGGCTTTACAATAAACCCATATAGCTATTTATATCAAACATATACACACACATGTAAGACATAATTTACCTTAAAGGTAATACAAAGTTTTGGGAAATTTTGAAAATTGGGTGGATAGTGAATCTTTACAATTTTGATATATTTGGATGCCCCTGTGGATGTATTATAAGCACTACAAAAATTAGCCCCTAAAACACTTCTGTTTTCGAGAAAAATTGAATATAAAAATTTACCGGTGCTCCCGGTAAATGTTGATATATTTCAAATAAAGCCTATGGCCGTACAATGGTAGCTGCGACCATGAAAATCTCAGAATATGTAGTTGTGATATATAATTTCCAAACGGGAGTAGCTAATCGGTCGATTTTAGTCAAGAAACATTGTTTCATAGCCAAATTAATATCTTGACCTTGAGAGGGAGCTATACAACATAAAGAGTCTATTATTTATAATTTCATAACTTTAGACTCGATTTCAACCGCGACAACGATCAATGAATATTGTAGGAATGCATATGCTTCCAATATGTTAATTTGAACCAAATTCATGACCCCATACCAAAACTTTGTAATACCTTTAAATATATGCAAGACACAGTATGATTTTGATATTTTATAGCAATGTGCCAGTATTATCTATTTCTCAAATACATGTATTAATCTCATGTGTTCCCTTTGTTCTCACATCTTTTTTAAGCATTAAGCTTCTCCATTTTAGAGATGTGCCGCAGATGATAAACCATGACCAGAAAACCCAACAAGATTGTATTACTTGAGATGTTCCTTGTTAAAAAACAAAATAGAAAGAAAGACAAATATAGGGCAGATACTGAAAGTAATATCACTGAACTGTAATCTCCATTCTATTCACTGTATGATAAATATTTTGTACTCTTTCTTACAAAAATAACAATAAATACAAATCAATACAAAAATATAAAAAGAAATTGTTATGAACATGGATTTGTGCATAATGTTTCACATGATGAATAAAATGTTGTTTAAAACGATATATTTATGAGTCAGATCATAACAGTCCTTGAATCCATTTAATTATGCTAGCACCTAACAAGGTACTTTAGATTTGAGATTTCTCTAGATTTTGAAATGTTGATAATGCTAGCAAGTAACTTAACAAAAAATGTGGCTGGCAACTAGACCAGCATTTATGATTTCTAGATTTTTTTAAAAAGCTTAACAAATTTAATAACTAATGGGAGATTCTATGTGACATACAAAATAAAAAAGTTCATGTCATTAACAACAAAGGCAAAAGTACATTTGTGTGAAATAAATTCACAAAGAATAATCATGTGCAATGCAGCATATCAATGTAACATACATGCCATCACTGCACTTTGAGTTTTCATATAAAGATATTGCAACATTCCTCAAGTTAATAACTTAATTTCTATAAAATATATCAAAAACATACTTTGGATTTGCACCTCCATTTCATTCAGCCATACAGGTTGAAACAAGAAAATTGTACGTTACAGTACATAGGATTATCCTAGGGAAACTTTGAACAAGATTTTGCAATACGAAGCTAGCATATGCCTCATGATTGTCTCCAAAGATTCCATAACAACCCAATGCAACTACATTGTACTTTATTTCATGAGAGCAAGAGAGAGAGAAAAGAAAGAATGAACCAGAATAAGCCAGTTCACGGTTGCAGTCTGAGCATGAGCAGATAAAGTTCATTGCAGAACAAATTTTGAAATACACGGAGACAAAATACTGGATACGTGCTCATGAAAGTTATGTAACATTATTCATTCATGCACATTCAGTGCACTCCATGATTCTCAGGTGGAAGTATTCTTTGAAAAGGGGAAACAAAGGCTATTTATATTGCACCTCTATCACGGTAGGAGTGATTATTTCAAAATGTAAAAAGTGGGACCTCTTCATGTTTTTAAGATCTGTGGATATTCGGGGTCATTGCAGTAAAGTGCTAACCGTGAACTGGTCTATTGAAGAGAGTGGCATTGGCAATCAAAGCAGGGGTGGGGGCATATGGGGTTGTTGTTTGAAGGCACCGATATTGAACAACATGGGCTTTAGGCTAGGACTTTCAAGAACACTGTGAAGCTGACTTCGGCCGAGCTCAAGTCACAGTTTAAAAATGGAACCTTTGCTTGCAGCCTGTGGAAAGAGGAGGGGGAAAAGTGAGAGAGGGAAAGCTAAATATAAAGAGAAAATAAGAATATGGAGGGAAAGATGAATAGAAATTGGAAAGGATACAAGTACAGTAGAACCTCATGATAACAAAATGCCCAGGACAAAGGAAATAACCTTGTGTCCTTTAAATCTTGTTGTATTGGGGCTAAGAAACAGAAGAAAACAGAGAGAAGACAGAGCTGGGACCAGCAGATTTACCTTCATAATAATAATAATATTTATCTTTTATATAGCGCTTTATACAATATCTCTAAGCGCTTTACAAATATACTATTACCCCGGTCATTAGATTCAGTGCTTGCCCGCACACACTGTGTGCACAATCTCCACTCCCTGGGGAGCATTCCAGCCAGGCGTTACTTGACACTCAAAAACTGTTTGATCAACAATGACGGTCGCATCCTACCAGGTACCCATTTAACACCTGGGTGGAGAGTTAATATCTAATGAGAGCTTGTTATAGCAGTGTTCTCTATAAAATGGTTCAACTATGTAAACACATGAACATAGGATAGATAGAGTTGATCTGTATTTTTCCTAATTTCAACAATGTGAAACTTTGTGAGGTACTGACTGTGCACTACCCTCCTTCCACGCCTCGGCCCCTCCACCATCCCTGGGTAGGTGCTCTCCATCGCCCCCCTCCTCCTGACCCCCCTCCGCCCCTCCCCTGGGATGGATCTCCTCCATGCTGGACTGGCGTAAGGTGGTGCTGGAGGCCCGGAGCTGGGTGGCTCGGAGGAGGGGGATGAGCTGGGAGGAGGCGGGGCTCATGGAAGGCGTGGTGCAGCGGGAGGCGCTCACGTCACACCCTCCAAGGAGCTTGATGAGCTCCTCCTCTGTAGGCCCACCAGGAAGAATGTCTGATGAACCTGAAATTTAAAAAAAAAAAACATGGTACTCAAGGCAATTAGATATTATACATGTATTAAAAGAGTGTAGGAAGGCTGATAAGCAGTGAAAAAAATACACGGGGGCTCGGGGAAAATTAGCCCCGAAATGCCCAAAAAATGTGCATAGAGTTCAATGCAAAACAAATTAAAGAGTGTTATTTTCATGCAAGCAAGCTTGAAAAGTAGCCCCCGAAATTGTTAAAGTATTTTTTTCCCTGCTGATAACCATATCAGTGATTCTTTTTCTTCCACTAAAAACCAACCTTCACTCACTTCCTACCTTGTGGAGTATCATCCTACAAGAGAAATTCTTCATTCAAGCTAGAATTGATGAAATTATTTTTCAAGTTTTATAATTCTGTATGCATGTTAGTGCTTCCCAATACTAGTGATTTCAGGCCAAATTTAGTGGGTCAAATTTCATGCACGATAAACAATACAACACGATTAACTGGCTATATCTCTTGAAATGAAGTTTGCTCACAGGAACTCAATGTTTTCCCTAAACCTTAAAATCATATAGATTCAAAAAGAGGTGTTCCTATTACATTAAACTAGAAATGTGTCTGCATTTATTTCACATATCGTCACATCTACAATATACACATATATGTATTGTAAAATGGAGCTTACTCTTTTCTGCTTTTTCGTTCTTGTTGAATATTTCCATGGCAGAAGTCAGATCCCACATCTGTACACCACCGTTAGCGTGACCTGTGAAGAGATACCTCCGGGGTCGTGACCCCATTCTACTTGACCCCTCACACTCATGGACGCAAAATGATGAGATGCTGCTGCCATCTACTGATCTGATTAGGCACACCCTTAGAAAATAGATAAGAAGGTGTAATACATTTTTGTTAAATTACAATGTTAGAATTAGCCCTGGTCACTGGATTTAAGGTACCCACCCATTCCCTTGTCTGCTCCCTCTACCACTCTTCCAAGTGTTTTATTCTTCTCTTTTCTTTATTTTGTTGTTATTCATTTATACCTGATTCTTCCTTGTCTTTTTCTCTTCCTCTTCCTTCTTTCTTTCTTCTACTGATATTCTTCTCAATCTTCATCCACTTATTCTCCTTTCATCTTTTTTTTCTTCAAACACCTCCATATAATTCTTCTTTCTCTTCTTTTCATATTCCTTCTACTTTCTTTACTTCTCCTGGGTATGAGTCAGCTTCTTTTTCTCCATCGTTTTCCCATTCTTCTTCTCCGCCTCCTCCATTTTCTTCTTCTCCTTTCCCTTCTTCTTCTCCTTTCTTTTTTTTTTTGCATTCTCTCTATTTCCTCATTCATTCCATCCAATCATTCTTACCTCTGCCCAGTAGATGAGAGTCTAACATAGACTTGGTCTGTATCTGGGACTACCTTCTGAACAAACACCTGCTGGTCATCCCTCTCACCAAACGGTCCTTTATACAGATAAAGATTTGTTTTTTTTTAAAGCAAATTAACTTCAAAACATACTACTAGATCCAATATAATAATGCATTACAGAAGAAAGCATTTTTCAATTTTTTTCTAATAAAGTCAAATTTATAGGAAAATCTGTTCAAGGTAAATAAACATATAATATTTTAAAGACTAGTTTTCTTCATATGAAGATTCTCTTTGACAAACAGCAAGTAGAAAGAAGAAAGGTTCTTCCTACATTTAGAAATGGAAGCAATGCTACCTTGAATATACAGCAAATAACAAGTAGTAATTGACAAGTAAAATGTTACATGTGTGAGGTTTTTTTTTAAAGTGGAAATCAAAGTTTTTACCATTACATTTATGGCCAGTGATAAATAACAGAATAGGTGGCCAAAAATGATACTTATTGCCTTGTAACCTATAAACAGCATCACTTTTATAATAATACAAAGGTTTTCCAAGCAAAAAGATCTTTTAAGTTAAAATTCAGTAACTGTTTTAAGTGGAGGAACCTCATTTGAATCTGTACACTATCTCGTCTTCTCACCTATATCATTGCCAACCAGATGACAAGGGAACGGCTCAGAGTCTTCCAGAGACAGCACCTTGAAAGAAGCGAGAGGGGTGGAGCCCGGTTGAGTTGAGATCATCCCTCGGAATCGGGTCACAGTCCACGTACGGGCGTGGTTATACTCGGAGCAAACTAGTGAGGAGAAAGCAGAGATGCTGATTTAAAAGCCATTTGGAGGACAGGTAGGACCAAAATATATCTTTATAAGAAACACAATTGATTCAATGGAAATGAAGATAATTTAATTACGGAAGGTTTCAAAATTTCAAATTTTTGAGATTCCAGAAGTAGGGCAATTTCCTTTTTTAACATAATGAGATGTTGATATTTTTTTAACTTGAAACATAACAATTTTATTATATTTTCCAACATTAAAAAATGAAAGAAATCATGCCCAATTCAATCACATTAATACAAAAAATTGCAGATTACCGGTATTAAGGGAATAATTAAAATTATTATTCATAAGATTCTTAAATAGTATTTAATAATAATAATAAAAATGGTGCTTATAAAGCGCTTACCACCGAAGTCTCTAAGCGCTATATTTAAGGAGATATTCTAGACTCACCAGAAACTAAGTATTTTTCAGACAGCATGACCTTGGTGATGGGGTTCCGATGCACTGTGAATGTTTGAAAGAGCTGAGGTCCTTGACCGACCGTCTCTGGATGCTGGACGATGACCCGTACCTTGCCAGAGCTTGTCCCATATGCTATCTCAATCCAGTTCCCGCTCAAGCCTAGATAAACGAATGCATTTTTTTTTCATGAGTGTATTGCTGTATCTCAAACGAATGCTTATCAGAGAGTGGATAGTGGAGCTGCAGTTGCATTAATCAAATAATAATTTAATGAATGCAATTGCATTTCCACTATCCTCTGTCTGATATGCCTATCATCAATAAATTATTTCCTAAACATTGCTAGAGTATGAGTAATTTCAATTGGTTAGTAGTCATACATAAAACAAAATTGAGCTCAACCAGAGCCATGTTTCATAAAATTTCTTATCAATAACAAATTATAAATTTCTATCAAAAATTTGCTCTCAGTCAATCAAATGCCATTATTTCAGTAGCTTATAACTTGTTCTTGATAAGAAGTTTCATGAAATAGGTCCTCACTTGACAGATAAATGGTAATTACACTAATATGATAAAGAGAGTAACTAGATGGAACTTCAACTGCGCGCAGTCGAAATGATGCCTCCGTCATAGAGCAATTTTACAAACCAAAACAGAAGTAATTTTTCAAATTCAAGTTCAATTGTAATCCATTAACAGGTTCTCAGAATATCGTTATTACAAGCAATTTCTCATGTACAAATATGACCCTTTGATCTTTGACCTCATGACCCTAAAATCTACTCAGTTCATTGGCTCTGCAAGATGTCCAGAGTTAAATAGTAATCCATCTGTCAGTTCTAATGAGAATGCGTTCACAAGCTATTTTTGCATACATAATGAGCCCATGACCTTTGACCTATGACCTCATGACCCAAGAATCGACTCAGTTCATTGGCTCTGCAAGATACATACATGATCTAAGTTTGGCAGGAATCCATCAATCTGTTCTAATGATAATGCGATCACAAGCTGTTTTTGCATACATAATGAGCCGCATGACCTTTGACCTTGACCTCATGACCCCAAAATCAAATCAGTTTATTGGCTCTGCAAGTTACATACATGACCTAAGTTTGGCAGGAATCCATCAATCGGTTCTTTAGATAACGCGATCACAAGCTATTTTTGCATACATAATGAGCCCTGTGACCTTTGACCTTTGACCTTGTGACCCCAAAATCTATTCAGTTCACTGGCTCTGTAAGATACATACATGACCAAAGTTTGGCAGGAATCCATCAATCGGTTCTTCAGATAACGCGATCACGAGAACGGGACGTACGGACGGACAACCCGAAAACATAATGCCTCCGGCTACTTCGTAACGGAGGCATAAAAACCCACAACATATAATAACTTCTATGACATCTGATCTACATAAACTAAATTTTGAATCTAATTTACCGGTGGTGACTTTATTAGTACCAGTTCAGAATGCAATGCTTCAAAAATTGGTTATCATAGCCCCTATGAATAAAATTGACCACGGATGGTAACTTTGCCATCAACTACCATGGTAACATCACTCAATGGCCAATCAAATCAAGGTTTCCATAGAATTAACCACCAATGGTAAGCTTTCTGTAACAGGGCCTTAGTATACAAATATTGACGTTACATAGGAGAATGGATAGATCAACGAGTTCCGATTTAAAGGGGTTTTTCCCTTTATAAGTGACAAGGATGAGATAACTTACTGCTCTTTGGTGTAAGATAGACACTGAGTGCTGTGACTGCATCATTGGCAGGGTCCTTGTATAACTCAGTTACCAACAGATCCTTGTCCTTTATTCTCAGGGGAAACTTTTGCATATCTTTATAAAGAAAGCACAAAGAAAGCAGAAATGATTATTTCATGACATGTTACAGTCTCCTACCTGTACCTCTCCCCCATTACAAATATGTATGAACACAGCTTTAATCGCACTTTCTTCATTTCTAGCACATTTTACATTATCAATTAGATTAGTGGCTCTGAAAAAGAAAATCAAAGCAAAACACTGTAATTAATGTGCTTCTTTTCAATTAACTTGTAAACAGAAAGCTGCAGTTTTTATGTGTTTCTTTACTTTCTGTCCTTCCAATTTTTTCTTGTGGCAGTATTAAAGATACTTTGCAAAGCTGCCAACCTTGTGCGACCAAAAGAAGGAATCATGATGGCAAAAAAAAGGAATTTCAAGCAAAAAAAAGGAATTCATGAAAACGAAACTTACAACCACGCGCGACACACTTCCAATGCAGAAATGTTCATTCCTCATGCTGTTTTTTTCCATACAAGCAGGATTTTTTGTTTTGGTTATTTTGGTATTATCAGCATTTCATTCTTTTTGAGAATATTTTTCTCTTTAAGTATGTTTTTAAATTAGTTTTCTATTGCATTTTTGATCAAATCACCACTTTAGGGCAGTTGTTTGACGTGTGGTATGTAAAAAAAAAAAAATAAAAAAATAAAAAATATTAAAAAAACGTATTTTATGAAGAAAAAACGTAGTACCGTAATTTGGAGGAAAATACGGAGTAATTCCGGCAAAAACGGAATGGTTGGCAGCTCTGACTTTGGTATTCAATGTAAATGAGATAATAACCATAGGAGTGAAATACAAAAATAAAAAATCAAGAGAATGTATTTTCTTCACATTCCATATCTTATATAATTCAATGATATTTATTTTTTCCAATGAAGAGTGAATTAGCTTTTAATGAATAGGTATCTTATCTTACCTATGTAATATATAGATCCATTTGTGCACCCAAGTAGGAGGAAAGATCCTGCTGTATCGTAGCTTGCAATTGGGTTGACATCTTGAACCTGTTAAAAAGTAGTGAGGGAGGGGATGCAATGAAATATACTTTATTACTATTAATTGTATACTTAATAAAAAGAGACAAACATTTCAAGATATAATGGTTTTGTCTCAATGACCTATGGTGGCACTCACAGATATCTGAATTCCTAAATTCACTATCGGTCTTGAATGGTGGTATCCATTTGTCACTACATCAGGATGTAGTGAAGAAATGTGCATTTCTTATATAGTTTGAAGAGCCTTATTATGAGACTACCAGTGTCTTAATATGCCTACCAGCATATCTTGGAGGCTATTGTTTACTTTAAGATTATACTAGTCACAGAGACAGGAAGTTCTTTGTTCTTCTCAACCTATGTTCTGGGAGAAGCAAACTCCAGTCATTCTGAATGTCGAAGTGATGCAGTAAGGTCCGAATTACATAACATTGCAGCAGAAAGTTTTTAGTTATTTTGTGGAACAAACTACAGGCCCAATTCGGTAAGAATACGATATCTATTTCTATATATGTTATTTGATATACTAGAACGCTAGGATGTATCTTAATATAATCTCAGTTGAGTTTGGTAGAATTTTATAGGAGTTTCGTAAAGATGATGTTAGATGTTGTACCTAGCTTTTAGGAGTAGACAAAGAGATGAGTGTGTATAATGTATAGTGTAGAAAGCCGAGTTCTTTGTCTTTGTCAGCAGAAGTTACAGTACATTTTAGTGTTTCAAAGTAGCAAATATTCTGCTACTATGTAGATGATAACTTGTTTATTATATATAGTTCATGTCAAATTTAGAGCAAAACTAAGTGTTTAGGAAAGAAACAATATTCTTTGTTAGTTATTTAACATAGGAACTTAAGTGACGAACCGCGTCTGAATGCGGCCCTGTTCACACTAATATACGTTTGCTTGTGTGTACCGTTTAATAGTTTACTGCATAGTTTCAATGCAGGGTGTGTTCACATAGATATTTAATCCAGTTTAACTTTAATCTCGTGTCATATATTAATGTGTTGTAATCAGTATCTTTAATTTAGCTATAGGGTTTTTATATGCTTACATGCTGAAACATTTATTCATTATTTGTTTGTTTGTTTATTATCATTACAGATTGTTATCTGAAGGTTTACCGGAGATAGTAATTAACCTGAAGGTTGTACCGAAGATATGAAAGTGAAGTTACGAGTTGCTGAATAAAACAGAAGTTGGTTGGACTTTAGCAAATTGTTTCCAGTGTTAATTTTCATCGGTGTGCCTTGTGAATAACAACAGTTGGATTTTATTGTTAGACGAAACTCCTTCATATAAAGATTTATGAAGGCAGCCACACCATTTTTAAGGAATCCATTGATTCTCTGTACATTCTGTATCCTCTAAGAACCACAAAGTAGTCAGTGAGTAGTCAGCGTCCATGCATATTGCATCATAATTCGCTGACACCAGATTTGGTTGATTTACATAATAATGGGTCTGCTTGTGCAGAGTTTTCTGAAGCAGCAGCCCATGGTCCCAGGAGAAAATACTCCAACTTGCCTTCATATCTCAAAGGTGAGGAAAATGTTATATCATGATGAGAATTTCATACGGTGGTAGGCTAGGGCACAGTTTATTACATAAAAGTGAAGTCCACTCTTGGTGACTGACAACACCTGTTATTGGGTAAACAACAGACTGGTGTCCAACTCTCAATGAAAACCCACTACTATCAGCCTTTGATAATAATGACATCCTATCAAAGACAGAATGTGTTATACAGTCAACCTGCTTTAGTGACCACCTGTCTACAAAGACCACATTTTTTGTTTCCCTTGAAAATGTTTTCTCATTGAAACATGTACTACAGGAAGCTGTCTACAAAGACTACTTATCTACAAAGATTTCTTTTTGTGTTTCCCTTGTGTGGTCTCTATAGACAGGTTTGACTGTATTTCCTTGAGAACTGATTATGAATAGATTTTGAGGAGGCAATTCTTTTAAAGGTTTTCTTACCTGCCACGTTTGTGTAAGGGCATGCCATACACCAACCTTGCCTACATGACTAGTGGCTACTAGCTGACTACCAATGAAGAATAAGCTATCCACCTTCACTCCAAGGTTAAAGGTACCTATCAGTGAGGAAAGAGATTTAAAAGAGACAGTAAGCAGGAAAGACATGGTTAAGAGTGAAAACAAAATTTATTTGTGGGTGGTCTTAGGTTCCATTTCAGTGCCTATCTGTGGTCTGTATTAAGAGCACTCAAACTTGACTAAAGAAATCCTGTTAAACACTCCAAGACCAATATAAAACATTAGTTTAATTTAAACTTTAATTGTGATTTTGAAATCAAATTCATGTATCAATCCTTTAATCTAATTCTTTTACATTCTACAAAGAATGTACATCATCCTAGTTTGAAATTCAATACCGCTATTTACAACTTTTCTTTGTTGAACTCCAGCGGCTCATACAGGAATAGCAAAACCATAGTAGTGGCTCTCTAATCACTTTTGATTAAAATAATCAGCTGCCTTTTTTAAACTTTAATCTCTAACAAAGTAGACGCTCACCGATTTCCACCTTCTCCTCCAATTCGCTACTACTCCACATCCTGATCTGGCTTCCGAATGCCACGGCAACCATCTTCTCCCGGTTCTCGAGATGGGCGGCCCCGCCCACCTTGGGGTTGAGAGCGACCCTGTGCACCGTCTGCTCCAGGTGAGGGGACTGGAAGACCTGATGCCAGCCGGTGGATTCCTTGATGCGGTAGCAACAGATGAAGTGGGAGTAGGCCAGCACGATCCAGTTGTGATGGCCCGCGACGATGAGCACTCGCCGTGGATCTATGCTACCATCTGTCATGTCATATAGATAGAGATATTGTAAAGCCTTGCTGTAATTTGTTCATTTCATTATGTTACTGCTCTCTCTAGTGAAATCAGTGAAAATATATCAACCATTAACTAACCACCATCTTAAATACTGTTCAATAATGATGGAAAATGAAAAAACAACAAAAACAACAAAACTATGATAGATCTCGCAATGGCTTTTATTCACAATGCTTTACATCAAATTGAAAAGAGTCAGGATGCACAACAATTTTGACACAATATCATCAAAAATATTTTCCTAATGGATGGAATAGATGGTGCAATTTAAAAGTCCACTACTTTTTAGAAAAGAAATAGGACCTGTCTGATTCTGTACAGGCTTTAAAAGAAATATTAAGTCCCCCCAGAAAGGAGGAGACCTGATTACAAGTTGAATTAGATCGAGAAAAAGTCTTGTCATTTGAATCAAACCAAACACCAACAATATCTGAAAAGGGAAAATGTCACATCTCAGACAAGAAGATATCTTTGACAGTGTCAGATCCTGGACTCACCTAGTGGTATGTCCAGATCATGTTTGGAAGGCCTGATATCAATAGCAGAGGCTGGTCTCTGGTCCCTTCCTGAACCTCCTCTAGATCCAGGTCTTGTTCTAAACTCTGCCTCACCTGCAAAGCTGTACCTCTGTTGATCGGGTAAGTCATGTCTGACAGGGAAGGCTTCATGGGGAGAGAAAGAGAATGTGAAAAATGAAATGAGTATGCTGTTGTATTGAGATTTTAGAACAGTGAAAAATACAAACCTTGACATTCAGAAGCTAAATCTGAAACAAGTATTCAGAACACATTTTACCTGTAGGACACTTGGTTCCTTCCTTGTTGGTGAAGCATAAATCTTTGAAATTTACATTCATAATTCTTGAAGTTGTTTCCCTCATTCCCCTACCTTCCCCCCAAAAATGGATACAGGGCAAAACACTCAATACAAAGGTATATGTTTCATCTGTTTGTGGTTCACTGGTGTCCTGATAAGGATTATTTTACATTTATTTCCCAGCTGACATTACTCTTCCATTCTAGTCCTATCCCTAACATGAAAGAGAAAGATAAAAAGAGAAAGAGAGAGAGAGAGAGAGAGAGAGAGAGAGAGAGAGCAAAAAAAAGAAGAAGAAAGAGATACTTGACACATTCTGCTACTTACGTGATGGAGGAAGAAAGCCATGAAACAGCACACTACCACAAGATGCCCGGTCAAGTTCTTCACACAATGTCAGCTTTTTGACTGATTGGAAAGAAAAAAGACAAGCTATTAGAATATATCACTCTTGCACCTGATCCAAAAAATGATACCAATGTTTTCTTGCTAGAAAAAAATTAATTCAGTGCATCATTAAGGTGTTTTAAACTATACAATCTTGCACACAAGATTTAAGAAAGGGCCCACCTTCCATCAATCATATTTTTACATTGTAAATGTTATTACAATTCAGTGCTCAGGCTGCAAATGTGTGTGTGTGTTTTTTTTTAAATAATTAGTGCAATAAACACACCAATCCAATTAAATTCAACACTCAAAATTATGGAATTTTCCATCAAAAACAATTTCTTTATGCTTCAAGGTCCTAATAAAATGGACAACATATAAAACTGTCTAAGAAAAAATTAACATTGATACACAAGAAGGAATGGCTAGGAATATCTAGATCATAAAATCATGAATTATCTTAACCACTTCCTTCTGTCCATCTCTCACATGATCTGCATAAAGCTCTTCACTTACCTAATGGTGATATGCCATAGAATTCCGCTTCATGTTTGAGTGTCTGGATATCAATGCCTTTAATATTGAGCTCCTTGGTCCTCAAATAATTCAGGATTGGCACAAAGAAGCTGGGGTCTCTGTCAATAAATATCTACAAGGGGGAGAGAGAGAGAAAGAGAGAGAGAGGCATACAGACAGCCATAAGTTGCATAATTAAGTATTCAATCTAGTCTATAATGCTACATGTAAATGTAAAGGACTTTTGCTGATGAGAGAACTGTAAAAACAACCAAGTTAACTTTCCTTTACCTAAATCACAGGCCCCAAACTTATGCAAATGATCGCAAAATTTGATAGTGCCTTTTGTTAGTATATTTTATCATGGTTTTACTGTATGGTAAGACAAAGGATATGCATACAAATGTCCTTATTCTATTAAACATGTACACCAGAATTCACCTTCTTGCAATTTTGTGCATCTGTCTAATTCCTCTGTGTGAAACTTTCAGGCTTTAACCTATTCAACTTGCTGGCTTACCAGCCTTTGCAAAATAACACAGTGATATATAAACTATACAATACAAGACTATTTTGGGATACTTCTTCAAAAGCCATCTCTTTGAAACCAATAACTGATAATACTTACTGCTCCTGTTTCATCTTTGACAGAGGATATCCTTCCACTCAGTAAGCTGAAAAGAACATCAGAAACAGACAAAAATTATCTAATTATTCATAGATTACTGTTCTATTCAGTCCATTCACAACAACTCTCAGTTTCTCCTCTTTAAAATTCAGGATGCCTTGTTTGTTCCCACAAACTTTTTAGACCTTCAACTGTATTCCCCTCTGGAGTCTACAAACAACAAGTTACATGAATGTTTTAAATTTAAAGGCATCGTTTAACAATGTTAAATCTGAGATGCAGGGCCCTTCGTGTTATCAGTGTCTATGATATAGTGTAATGTTGAAGCCCTTCAAAAAGTTGCGCTTCAAAATGATCAAGAAGTGCCTCAAAAAGTAAAAATCTTTGAGTGACCGATTTTACCATACCGGTACTCGTTTTCCCCAATAGACTGTAGTGTTATGAAAACCGTTAGGAACACGCAAAATTTGATTTCGATTTCCAATCATAAATATCTTGATAATCAGACAAGCGATCGGCTTGTAAAAGTCACAGGGTTCCTGATGACCTAAAGGTTTATAATTATCATTGCAGCATGAGCTAAATCCAGGATTTCGTTAGTATCACCCCACACATTATTATAGTGCCACACATACTTTCTCTGGCAAGCGCATTCTAAACCCTATTGTATTGGGATGTGCAGTTATTCTGGCAAGCACATTCCACACCATATGGCCCGAATTCACAAAGGAGGTTTGTCGACAAACCTTGGTTTTCGTACGTCATATGACCCGTTTTACACGTTTTTTACAAACCTGGTTTGTAAAGAACAAAAGGAGGTTTGGCGAAACAAAAGGAGGTTTGAGCTCAAACCTTGCTTCGTGAATTCGGGCCAATATGTTGGGATGTGCAACCACCCAATGTACTGGTATAGCCTACACATGTATGCATATTACACTTGCTTTTGCCACATCTACTTTTATCACTCCTCCTAAGCGGTACTTATAAAGCACACGTCTTAGAGAGAGTCTAATTCAGCCTCATCATAATTTGTGTCTTACTTCTTCGCTCGATTCTCTACTCGGTTCTAAGGCCTTATTACTTTATTGAGATGAGTTTCCTCTCCCTTACTTCATCCGCAAAGAAGCAACAATACTGCATATGGTCTACATATTCGTTCTACAGGAACTGTGCAATATTTGAATGACTACCTATAATTCACTTTGTCAATATATATTATCTCACTGTGACTTGTGAGATAATTTGTCTCAACAATTAGTGGCTCACTAATTCTGGTGCCGGTGCTGCTACAAGACAAGGTAAAAAAGAAACCACTTTCTATTTCCTTTATTTTAGGTGACCAATTCCCTAAAAACCAATCATAATATTCTTTAAACTTTACTGAAAGATTCATATTTAAATGATATATTGATTCATTGAACCTTTATATTGTTCTTACTCTTTTTTTCTTTTTTTTTTTACTTGTATGTTTATTTCTGCAGAAGCCCCAAGCTACCTTATCATGCAAAACATATCGCCCAAGAAAATCTTACCTTGAGAAGAATGAATCAGGGATCCATGTTAATGTCTGCCTAGATGTAGAGAACCTGTCAAAGAGAGAGAGAGAGAGAGAGAGAGACATTGAAACATTAAACATTAAAAAGTAGGAAATGAGTTTCTCATTGTTCAATTGTTTTAACACAGTATGTTACATGGCAATTTAGTGTTCAATAAAGGAAAATGACTATAAAAGCAATTCTATTAATATCACAAATTCTCCATACATTTTTTCTTTTCGATTTTTCATTTTTAAAAACCATTATTGCATTGGCGACAATAGTCACAGGATTCACCATTAAGCCAAAACAAAAGAAGAAGAACACAATGAAATAAAGATAAGACAAGGTATGGGCATCATTAACAGTGAAGCAGATGTAAACAAAAACTAATATCAGAATCACAACAAAGCTTTTTCAGCAATGTAATTTGTCATTGACATTTGTTTGAGAATTGATACATTGATTAGATCTAGACTATCAACTCTCATTATTAAAAAATAATTCAAACTCAATCATCAATGTTTAACAATAGTTAATCCGGCAATTATTCATTAATCATTGAAAGATATAAATACAAATACATCACATGAACATATATATGGGCATATCTCATCACCTCTGCAATCACATAAAATTTGGTCTCTTTTATAACATGATTTATAAATTATTAAGGTCTGTTTTGTTTACCACATTTTTATATACATATGGGACTGAGGCAAAATACTACATGATTAGATACTCACCGCGTACCACCAACATTCAATTTGATGAGATCACCTGAACATAAGAAGTGTCCGTTCATGGTTGCTCACCGTGGACTGCAAATTTTTCGATTCGAAGAGCCTTTATGAACCTCTTTTTTTTGGTACAATTACGTCAATTATTGCAACACTAAATCATCCGCAATCTCAAAAGTAAATATGGGCGTGGATAAATAACGTAGATGGCAGCAGAGTCAAAATAACATTGGTCGACGTTTTCATATCTTGTTGTGGGATGGGGTGGGGGGGGGGGGGGGGTGTGACGATTGTTGTCTCCTTTGAATTGCCTTTTCTCTAATTCTAGCCACTTTTGATATCAACTGAAGTGTGTAGATAACTGTGCAATTATTATACCAAAATGTTAGCGACATTTTCCTAAAGACGAGACAGGTAATGCAGGAGATGTGCTCAGCCTCTCCCACCATGCTCTTAATTCCTAATTACTTCCTATTTTGCATATACACTGTCCTTTATTTATGCGGTCCACACCCACTCACCCATTTTCTTTTGTAAAATACTGTTTATGTAGTTTAAATAGTTTGATACATGTTCTCTTCAGTAGTCTCCGTAATCGACACAACGCTTTTTATTTAATTTTTATTAAAACTATTGTGTTAATTTGTTATAACATTATTTGTCGAGGGGTCCACACTCTACAAGCTATGCTTTTTTAAGGATCCCTCCATTTAATCTTGTTATAGAAATATACAGCAGCATTTTTTTAAATATTTTTTCTTGATTTAGATTTTATGATATGATTATCGTATAATTCCTTGTAACTAAATTATGAACTATATGAACAATGTCTTTTGTTATGCAAAGAAGATATCTTGTATACTTTGCAAAATGTTGTTCGTAATTTATATAATTTATTAATTGTACATTTGTGTTTTCCATGTTGAAAATGGAAATAAGACTTGAACTTGAACTTGAACTTGAACTTGATTCATGGGTGTTACTCTGTTGAAATGTCTTTTTTTGTTGCTTGACCCAAAAACAAAACAAAACAAAAAATCCGGGATCCATACTACGCCAATGTTTTGAGGCTAACCGTTTCGTTAAGAATGCAACAGAAGAAATATGATGCATGTTATCTATATAGGCCTATATACTTCCCTTTTTTCTAATTTGCCTTACTTGTTGCCTTTTTAACCCGTGGGTCGGCGAAACAAGGTAGCAACAAAATTCCCCCATCCCCTTAAAGGTACTATGTCCCATTTGCGGGCCAAAAAAATGAAAAGGTTAAATTCCAACTGCATTTGAAAGATAATACTAATTTAGAACTTCCCTAAAAAAGGTGAGGCTTGAAAATGTCTTCAAGTGGGAAAATAATTGTCAAATCGACTTTAGGGCTATAGAGGCCAAAAGTAATAGTCTTGATTTTCAGACAATTGTACCGAATGGTCATACGTTTTATGCTGCGCAAAGATTCAATCAGTTTAATCTTGGCCATCACAAGAAGTGGGTTATTGATGTAGACAAATGCTCATGTACCCTTTACAACTCTTTTCATGTATGTTATTACCAAAGAAGAAAAAAGCCAGTCAGTCACTCAATAGTGTCTGACAGTGAAGTCTAGCAAGTAAACAGGTTTCCTTGCATAATTTGAATATGAGGACACTGAGGACACTGCTAACGTCTACATTTCACAGAAAAGGCATGCAGGTCTTCATTATAAATATTATATATATATATAACTATATATGAGATAGATGACGGAAACTACTAAATGGAATATGCACTAACAAGCATTCTAGTGCAATTATTTTCTCCCGCCCATATCACTACCCGATGTTAGCTCTTCTTTATCCCATATTCTCCTTGGCGTTATGAAAGATGCAGAAATGATTATCCTGCTAAAAACTGTCGATGTTGAAAATTCCCTTATTGGCACACGCCCTCACGTGCACGCCTCAACTCCGTCCAAACAGGAATTGCCATTTACTGGTACCTCAATTTCTCCAGTGTATTTTACATTCCATTTTCATTTTCATCGGTTTACATTTTGAAATGTTTATGAATGCTGTGGTCTCGTCGTGGCCGAGATGATAAGGGGGAGGTGGTAGGAATCCGCATCCCTCCCCTCGAACCTGAGAGATCGTCAAAATAACTAGGGTTCATGCATAATATTTTCGAGAAATACCACTTTAAACAGTAACTGTTAGCAGTAGCGGCTCTATAATGAACGAAAATTGGCTTTAGTAATGGCATAACTTTGCCCCCTCTGTTCACCAAACATCTGGATAGGCCACTCTCTGTAAGACATAATAACGCTCATCTTATTCCACCTTTCCCTTCCCACCCCACCCCAAGAATAAACGATCAAATACTGCTTGACCAATGGACTCTATGCCCGCCCCCCCCCCCCACTCAGTGTTATTTAGGGTACGCATAATTATGCTTGTTCCCTCTTTTTGAAAGCACCCCCTATCTGAGGACTGCCAACATTTCCGAACCCCCCTTTCGCGCGCTTTTCCTGCCTTGGAGACCCCCCTAATTCATGAAAAATGCTCAATGTACCCCCCTAAATTCGGAAATTTTTCTCAGGAGTCCAAAGAGATGAGAGAGAAAAAGAAAAAACACCCCCTTTTTAAAGAAATCTCCGGGTGAAAAGTTAATACACCCCTTTTTTTTACAATTCTCGGGCCGGACTTTGTCGCACGAAAAGTACCCCTTTACCGGACATTTTGGTAACACGCATGGGGTCCGTCCGTTCTCGGAGTGGGGGAGGGGGGGGGGGGGACTCTATGGAAGTGACACGGTCGTGAACGCCGATAATTGATAAGTAGGGGGATGAACACATTAAATTAAAATTGGAAATACGCTGTTGAATGATATACTCAGGACCTATACATCCACTCATTGTTGGAGGGGGCAATGTCCCCCCCCCCCATGATGTAGTTAGAAGAACCTCACTTAGTATAAGTGCCCTAAGCAAAAGTAAGGTGATTTCTATAAATTGTTTAGTCTCTTTTACCGAACCTGAACGGCTTCTGAACATCAGTTTGATAATGATCCGTTAATAGTTGTCAATGTTCCTATCTTGTTTCTATACGAATTAATTACAATTGTTCTAAGTAAATTACTAGTATTGAATCAAGGCGGAAATGACTATATCAATACAGACAGAATGAGAGACAGAGAAAAAATATTGAGAGACTGAAAGAGAGAGAGAGAGAGAGAGAGAGAAAGGGAGAGAGAATTTAATTATGTTTGTGAAAATCCATATAATGAAAGCCTTTTTATTTCCACATGATTTTGACATTCATGAAGGTATTGCCCAACTTTACCATTAATTCAAAATGTTGACAAGAGTTACCATGACTTTACATATTTTAACCAAACAAAAAAGTAATCTCTCAACATAACAATGGACATAATTCTTCTTTTCCCGTTCACTTGTAATTCAATATGTTTCTTTAGTATTTCTCACTTTTCCTTCCTTTTTCTTTCTTTTTCTTGCACTTAGAAAAACTAGTATTAAGCGCTTTATAAATATAATGTATTATTAATATTATTATAACCTTCCACGCACATAATATTTCCCCATTTCTTTACAAACACTCTTTCATTGTCAACGGCATTGTCGGCGCGCTCCCGCTTTAGCGCACGTAGCACTCGCGACTGTATGGAATATAATAATGGTACTATTGTACCACGAAAGTATTCCGGCTAATATGCCTTCATCATATCATAGTACACTAGTTCCACCAAAGACAGGCCGGGAGCATTATACTCTTCTCCGCTCCGCATTGTAGTTACATTGATCGTTCATTGATTGAAACAAACGTCACTGGAATGAACGGAGGCCCTAGAAGAGTCATTACTTTCTTTTTATCGTGGTCAGACGGGAAGTGATTGGGTCAGAATTTGGCCGACAGATTTTCGCTGTGGAGTTGGCCTATATTTGCAGAGCACCACACTGCTTTTGTCCGTTGGAGGTCTATTTTTTTTTGTTTTGAAAGTCTCTATTGTCTGGATCAAGCTGAAAAGGCCCGGTCAAACATTTACTTCTGCATGCTTGGTGCAGGAATATTCCACGAAGTTACAGGCTGTGCCGTATTTCCGAACAATGTAGCCATATACGTTTCTATTTTTGTGGAAACCGTGTCACTGTATAATCGTGTGCATACGAATCCTACCTGTAACAACTATTGTTTTGGGTAATCAAAACTACGTTTCTATTCAATCTGAAATTGTCGGGACAAAATTAATGTGTGCCACAAGGATAGAAAATAACCATTTGGAGGACGTTGCTGGCAAACCGACTTCATGACGCCGAGTGCATTTTTATCTTCAGCAACTTAAATTCGCACTGTACTTCAGTCAGCAAACTCCGTGAAAATACTTTGTTTCGGATGACGATGATCTTTTAATTTGCCCATTTTGTTTCCTGTAGCACCTCCTAAGCTAAGGTTGGTCATTACTTGCTACTAGGCCGCCTGACAATCCATCTTGGGGTTCATGCAGTTGTTCAAAGATCTTGGAATTGGGTTCGTTTTATGGGTATATTATGATTGGCATATAGGCGTCGTCTCGTATATATCTCTCGTTAGTCCTAACTTCGTCTTGAATCCGTCGAATACAAAAAAGGAATAATCACCATGAACAGTGCAGGGCGCCTCATCTTCTTTGCTCTTATCTACATCCTTTACATTTGTATCGGGGCTGGGGTCTTCATGGCCCTGGAACAGCCATACGAACAGACCCTGGCCGACAACATCATCAAACGGAGGGATGGGTTCCTCGAAGCCCACTCGGAGTGCATGACCGCGCAGGAGCTCGACAAGTTCGTCACTGACATCGAGGAGGCGTTCCAGTTCGGCGTCTCATACAAGGTCGCCCTCAACTCCACGGCCAACACCATGTGGAACTTTGGAGGGTCATTCTTCTTCACAACAACTCTACTGACAACTATAGGTGAGCTTAAAACCCTTTAGAATCATGACAAATCAACATAGTCGTATGACAGGTTCTAAAATTTCGAAAATTGTATGCCTGTTTTGACTTGTAATGTTATCTATTTCCATAAATCACATTATATGCCAGGCTGGTGTTGGGCAGTTTAACGTATCACATTTTGCAGATATGCTGTGATAGATTATTATGATAACTAAAAGGTTGTTTTTTATGAACATTTCAGAGGACTTAAAGTCTATTTCTAGTAGTACTAGTGCTGTTAGTACTGAATCAAACATTTTAAGCCAACCCTTCCCATTGCGGTTAACGAAAGCGTTAAAACGTCACAATTTTGTTTTATCGTGGAAAATTAAAAGAATCATTATGTGCTCAGAGAACGTTCTCCTTCTAAGAATTAATTTTAACAGAATACCTCCTTGTTGGAAAAATGTTTCAAGGCTCATATAAGAATGTTATAAGTTCTGGAAGCGAACTAATTATCAGATGGCCTCTCTAATTATCAGATGGCCTCTCTAAAACTAGGTACACAAAACATTACAGGCGCGGATCTACGGGGGGGGTTAGGGGGTTTAAACCCCCCCCCCCTTGGGCGACCCAGAAAAAAAAGAAAAAAAAAGGAAAAAAAAAGAAAAAAAAGAAAAAAAAAAGAAAGAAAAAAGAACGCACGCTGGAGAGAAACCCTTTCAAGTGCAAATATTGTGAGAAGATATTCAACTCATCTGGTAACTTAACCAAACACATGATAACTCTGTGTATTAAACTATTACTTGATTTAAAAAGACGTTATCATGCACTGCTTTTTATGGTCTCCATTGTGTTAATAGATGCCAGGAAAACATCACTTATACGGGGTTCAAATAAACACCCCAAAAAAAATCGGCTCGCCGCTTCGCGGCTCGTGGACGATGCTCCGCATCGTCATTATTTTGGTCAAACCCCCCCCCCTTAGCAAAAAGCTAGATCCGCCCCTGCATTACATTATTATTTACCAAGATGTCTGACCTAGATGATTTTAAAAGGTATATATTTCACTACAAGTATAGATCACAGAATATTCTTTCAAAACAATCGGGGGTAATGTGATATAATATCAGGTCTGGTATCGTTCTCATTGGTGTGACTGAGGTATTAATGGGTAAATAACAAAGTAACTAAATTTATAACAGAAGACCTAAAAATAAGCCTATTTCGTTTGAGGATAATTATGTGTGCCGCTGACTCGCTGAGACTATGTATGGCTTCACCGATCACCGTAAAAAATGAAGACAAAAAAAAAAACTAAGTTAAACCAAGGAGATTTTGTAAAATCTCCTTGGTTCAACAGTACTCCTCCAAGCAGACGGATTATTCTGTCTACTATAACAGAAACCCTCAAATTCCACATCCACATCAACAATACAAATCAATCATTCCTACACCATTTTTGACCTATTATAATAATAATAATAACATTGGATTCTTTCTTATAAATATAGCGCACGTATCGACCTTGCAAAAGTCCTCAAGGCGCTCCAACATTACCCGGCTATTATTACAAGCCCTGGGCTATGCTAGGCTGCCGATTATGCATGAATACAGTCAGGACCTAGCAGACAGAAACGGTATTATGGTATCCAAGGTTATGACTTAATTCCTGGCCTGTTTACTGGTGTAGAAAGTTTTTTTTTTCTTCATGTAGCCTGCTATACAGTCATGTCATGGAAAATTGTTCTAGAGGAGTCAAAAGAACATTAATACTCGATAGAGGTGACGAAAAGAGATGGAAGAAAACAATTCAGACGAAAGGAAGGCACACATAAGGAGGGAGAGGATGAGGGGGGAGGAAATGAAGAGGGACAGAACAAGAGAATGGCTGACGTAACCCCTTCCTAGACCGGTTGCTTCCCTCGCACTTCATCCCCATTTAGTAAGACAATTAAGTCCCGACCCTCTCCCCCTGGGCCCCGCCCCCCCCCCCCCACTCCGAGAACGAACGGACCGCATGCGTGTTGCCAAAATGTCCTTTTCGTAACAAAAGAAAAAGGTCGACCCGTATTGACTTTACACACCGGACTTTTGCTGAAAGGGGGGGGGGGGTGCTGAAAAAGGCTCGTATACAAAAGAAAAAGGTCGAGCCGTATTGACTTTACACACCGGACTTTTGCTGAAAAGGGGGGGTCGGTTGGAACACGCATATGCGTACCCTAAATAACACTGAGTGGGGGGGGGGGGGGGGGGGCCGGGCCCTGGGCCCACAACAGTAATACATTACGTACTAGTGGGAAAATCACTTTATAGAATGTATATGAAGAAGATATAAAGGGGAAATGAAAATTGCCTTCGTTGAGCTGATAACCAAGCTGTTGTTAGATAAATCGACGCTACAAGCTTTGCAGGTTGCCTCAGTAGCCCGTTCTAGAGCCGGAAATATATGCCATGTATACAAGCAATCTGGTTTCCAGCAGTAAGCCATGAATGTGACTTATACCACTCATGTTCAATGAGTCATAATTTTTTCGTTTTTATGAATTGTTTGCACAGAAAAAGAAAAATATACATTGGTTTTGTACAGTGCATAAAGTCATCCGTGCCCCTCTAAACAAAATGTCAATACAGTTTGACAAATAAATGGATCTGTTGATGATTTAGCGCTCGAACTCGAACTGTTTTGTTTTTGTTAAAGGTTCGTTTCAGGCATACGCACGTTTCCTGAACTAGGCTCCTGAAACAGACTCATTCCTATAGATGACATTATCTAACACCAGGAAACAAACACAGTCTGAGATTAAAAAGTGCTTACTTCGACGTACAAAGAAATATATTAGAGATGTAGTAATTCGGATGAGTATTACGCATGCCACCATTTCAGCTTGTAGAGAAACAGGAGCGAACGCGAATATTGTTGAAAAGTTTGAAAACATGAATGTATACGGCTAGACATTAAACATTCAATCATGAAACAGTCATACACGACCCCAATGCAGTGTGTGATTTAAGGTAAAAAATGAAACCTTTCTAGACTGGCCACTCAAGCGAAACACTAACAGATGGCCACTACAAACATGTGGCATTCCTGCACATAGTAGAGAAAGGCACCATGACTGAAAAGTATATTACACAGGTATAGCAATATGCTTCGTTGGCTATTTGTCATATTTTTTGTTATGATGATGAATGTTCCATCCAAATAGTCGGGACTCCAAAATAACTGATGAACAAACATACAACAACAAAACACAACAAAAACAAACCTTAAAACATCAACACATATTATTACTGATCAATCACAATTGTGTACTTCAGTTCCAGTTTCAGCTTCAGTTTTATTTTTCATTTCCAACAGAACACTAATTTTGACAAGAAATCAGATATACAATTCATCAACATTCAATAATATAATACATTTTACATGGTTTAAAGTTATGAAATAGAAAGAATACATGAATATCCAGTTTTTTAAGAAGCTTTTAAAGATAAACCTGTGGAAATAGAGGGATCCACTGAAAAGCAGAGCTTGTAAAATGTGGATCCCTCAAAATAATGACAAATATTATTTTTGTAACATGTAAATATATTGACTTGAAAAAAATATGAATACACAGATTACCAAAAAGTTGCAGAATAATAATACAATTATAAATCCGTCATTTGAAAACTTGTTACGATATAATATAGTGAACACTAGAAAGGTCGAACGAGACAATGACGACTGACAGATAAGACATAAATAATGATAATTTTAAAAAAATATATATATATATAATTATATAAGACAACAGAAAATAAAGCAAGGAAAGAGAGAAATGGAAGAATATAAAATGTTGGTGCATTATGTGAAGAGTAAATTTAAGAGAAAGGAGAGGTGGAGAAGAGAAGAAAGGAGATGCACATGATGTGCATAATGCAGGGGTAGTGACAATAATAATAGTAAGATACATAGTTACAGAGCGTAAAAAAGACGTAATATTTCACATTAGCAGCGCCAAAAGGTTACATTCCAACGGCATTTGAAAGATAATACTAATTTAGAACTTCCCTCTAAACGAAAGGGCTTGAAAATATCTTTAAGTGGGAAAGTAACGACGTTTAGTTGTCGTATCGACTTTAGTGATTGCAATTGTATTAGTAATAGTCTTATTTTCAGACCCTTGTACCGAAAGATCGTACTTTTAGTGCTGCACAAAGATTCAATCAGTTTAATGTTGGCCATTACAAGAAGTGGGTTATTGATGTAGACAAGTGCTCATGTAAACCTTTACAGCTCATTTTCTGTATGTTATTACTAAAGAAAAAAAAAGAGAAGTCAGTCACTCATTCAATAGTGTCTGACAGTGAAGTAAAGAAAGTAAACGGGTTTCCTTGCATAATTTGAATAATAGGACACTGCTAACGTTTACATTTAACATAATAATTAAAGAACATCCCTGACATATTCATGTTTTCTGCAAAGTTCTACAGAATTTGATGTCGGCTGCAAATGGGACATTTAAGAGATGGGATATTGCAATTTTGTGGTTGATTGGAGGACTTGCGATTCTTTATAAGACGGGACCATTTAGTTTGTTAGAGAACGTTATTTGTGTTATATTGAGCAATGTGTGCAGCGCTTTGTAACTGCAAGGAAAATCAATCTATCTCGAAAAAGTGCTATAATATATCATTTGAATATTCCTTTTGAATTAGATTGGAAGTATAATTCCCTCAAAAGTTTTCCATTAGTAATGTTACTCAGTTTTACCTTTCGTTACTTCTGCTCCTATATTTTTTTAAAATTTTCTCAACAAGCTCCACGAAGTAACTAAATTCGTTTGACATACAAAGCAATTGCCAAGTTATTGTCTTTATTGAGCTGGAAAATCAATGAGTAGAAATTAGTTTTTAGAAAGAAAACAAAAACGTCAAACAACGTACATCACTTAAAAATGCATTAGCTTTTCAGATCCTGCTGCTAAAATGAATTAGGCTACATTTTATTCAATAAATTAAAAATAGTTGTTTACATAAGTACTTTCATAATGAATGAAACCTTAAGCCCGACACGTCCTATAGAATAATGCGTATTGAAGGTTGTTTTCCTAATTACGTATGTTACACGACGCATTTATTAGAAAACGGGCATTATCGTGATATAGTTTGCAGCGTATTGTATTCATCTCGCACCGTCACCTTCGTTCAATAGTATTAATAATTGTATATAGAAATAAGCCTTATTGTAATACATTTCCATAATTGTATCTCACTTTCTTCCCATCTTTATTTCATCTACTTCTCTCATTCTCTTTCTTTCTCTCTCTATACCTCCTCTTGTTTTATTCTGTCGCTCTATGTCGCTCTCTGTCACTCCCCTTTGTCTCTCACTCTCTATGTCTCTCTCTCTCCCCCCCCCTCTCTCTCTCTCTCTTTCTCTCTCTTTCTCTCTCTCTCTCTTTCTCTCTCTCTTTCTCTCTCTCTTTCTCTCTCTCTCTCTCTCTCTCTCTCTCTCTCCATCATCACACTCTACGTCGTCCGTTTCCAAAGTAACCAGTAATGAGGCAAAGAAATCGCCCCTTCCCTTTAATTCAACTGTCGATGTTAACATGAGGTGGTTTCAGTTCAAGTTACTGAATAGAATTCTTTATATGAAAGATGCTTTGTTAAGATTTAAATTAGTTACAGATAACTTATGTACATTCTGTAATAACAGTGTAGAAACGATTATACATATATTTTGTTACTGTATTCATACAACCGAAATATGGTCTAAACTCGAGTATTGGTTGTCTCGTAATAATGTACTTATTAAGTTTAGAAATCAAAATAAGTTGTTTGGGTTTCACGGTAATAATAACAGTGCCCTCAACTGTATTATGATTATAGTCAGGAAAGAAATTTTTACAGCCAAATGTAAACAGTGTTTGCCAGTTTTTGAAAACATAATATCAGCGATAAAGTGTTATTATAGCATGGAAAAGTATATATGTAAAACAAATCTGAAAGAACAGAAATTTGTGAAAAAGTGGTTACTTTTTGCAAAGTGTTTCTGATTGTTTATTTCTTCTAAAATCATTTTGCCAACTAAATCTGTGATATTTATTTTAAATAGTGAACTTCAATTTGTAACTGATACCGGTATCTATAAATGTATTTTCTTATCATATTTTGAATGGCCAGGAATATTATTTTGAATTTCTGCATGTAAAAACCAATTCTTGTATACATAATAATGTGAACGATATTATTTAATAAAGGATCCCTGTGGAAGGGAAAAAGAAAAAGAAAAAAAAAAAAAAAAAAGAAATCGCCCCGATGGTTTTCAAGATGAAATATGGCGGAGGGCATTACGTAACGTGGCAACCCAGCATTGTGTAGAGCGAGAATGAGTGGTCTTCGAGAATAATAATTATAATGATGATATTAATTGGATGCAGATACTCTTATTTTTAAGAAGTGTCCGTGAAATGCTGAGGGAGAAGGCACTTGATGCAAGAGATATTTCTGTCATCTTTTTTACCTTCTTCCGTGATCTGGGGATATTGCGTGCAATCTGAATTTAGCTATTGTACAACACAGATTGCAATTTGAACGATTGCCCAATATATACGATGTTTAATATCTTAGAGCTGTGATTTATTGAAATGTAAATATATTTATAAGAGTGTGAGATGGTATTTGGGTAAAAGTAAATTATCAATATAACCGCTCACTATCATAAACACAGATTGACGTCCTCCTGCTATTATGTGTGTACGATCTCCATCTTAAAACAACATGATTTAATAGAGACGTGTGTTTTGGAAGGTCGTGTTAATGAGGAATTGTTCTAATAACGAATATTAATGAGGTCTAATGATGGTGACATGCGAATGACGAACTTGTTGGCTCATGGTAAATATGGGTTCTAAATCCTTCGTTTATTTTAATTAATGCATGTATTATTGCTTATCTCTTTGACGATGTCTCTCGCTGTCTCTCTCTCTCTCTCTCTCTTTCAATCTCTTTCTCTCTCAATCTCTTCTTTCTGGCTCCCTTGCCCTACATGATAATAATTATAATACTGATAATAATGATAATGATAACGATAACGATGATTATGATGATGATAATGATGATGATGATGATAATGATGATGATAATAATGATATAGATAATAATAATAATAACAATAATAATAATAATGATAATAATACAAAACAATGAAAATAATATTTTTTTTAAATGGATTTATATAAAGTGCCTTTCCCAGAGGATACAAAGCGCTCTCCCTCAGTCTAATTAAAAAATAAAATTGTAGATGTATGTTTCCAGATGTTTATAGAAGAAGTCAAGTGAAGTTTCTCAGAAATACATGCAGCGAGTTAGTTCCATAGGCGTTGGGCAAGGGATTGAAAGGATTTGTAGCCAGGCTATGTTCAGGATTTGGGAATGAGAAAGAAAGGAGCTGAAGTAGATTGAACTGAATAATCTTTGTTACTGGAAGAATGAGGAGCTTTTCAGAGGAAGAGTGTTTGACAAAGATTTAAACGTTCGAACAAGATTTGTTAAAACTTTTATCCGGTAATGTATTCTTTTCAGTAACTGGAAACCAGTGTAGTTTTGATTTGATTTGATTTATTGGTTTCTGCATCTTTTGTTTTCTTTTTCATCATACATTTTCATGAACATAATATGGTTTGATACAATATTTTAAGTGTGTATAATTTTATACAGATAATAAACGAAATTAAACAAATATATTAAATGCATTATTAACATACATTAGATGCAGGAGGGCTACAGAAATAAGCAAAGTAGCTTGACGTGCCCGCAGCCCTCAACTTAGATACAACAATCAAAATATAAATAAAAAAGAGTGTGACTTGCAGAGAAGAAAAGGAAAGGGGAGAGAAGGAGCGTTGGTAATAATACAATAAATCTCATACATCTGCTGATTGAATGCAGGTTCATTCATGAATGGATAAATGATGCTAGGTCATGTAAAATGGGGTAGCATGGAACCTTTTCGGTTTTTGACAAAGTATTAGCCGAGTACACTTATTCTATAAAGCCTTAGGAGTCTGCCTAGGTCCTTCTTACTAGTACCTCCAATCAAGCAACCACCATAGTCGAGCCTGGAGAGCACAAGACTGGTGCTCTAACAACATTATGGAATGGATCCAAGTACCTTCAGATCTACCTTTAGATTGGGAAATTTCCAGTTGAGGGTACGACATATTAAGTATAGGTGACAATGTCAGACATTTTCATTTCCCTATCACACACTACACCCAGGTCCTGGAGAAATAAGGATGTGTTGATATTATCGATGTAAAATGAAAATTAACCGAGCCAATTCAAAATAATGGTTGGGTGATGCAGCAATGAAAAACACATGTTTTTGTCAGAATTCAACTTTAATTTGCTAGTGACAAGCCGGGGTTGTACGTCTTCTAAGCACTTTGAGATACGGAATATTATGCACATGCCGCATCCTCAGGCTTGCCAGGATCAAAATGTATGGTAAACATCTTAATATTATCAACACACACATGGTATTTAATTGAATGCTGGCTTACGATGTTACCAATACACCAAAGGGTGGTATGATAATAAATGTGGCCCAATAATAGATCATACCTGCGGTATCCCAATGTTCAGTAACTGTTGTTGGTCACTTCAAAGATCCCTATAATTAATGGACCTGTGCTAGACCTGTTGCTAAGATGCGATCGGAACCATGCAGGAAAGGACATTATCGCCTAGACCAAAGTCATCGGCCAGCCTATGTGTCGAAGGGTCAAGCATTTTCTCTGATATCAATGGCACAAAGTATAATTCTTCTGCAGACAGATGAGTGCAGTCTCAGTACCAATTTGACTCTGTATGCGGACTGCATAGGATGGAGCAAATCATTGTGGCTGACAAAATTGGATAACCGCTTAGAAGCAGCGTTTACAATCAATTTGCCTAGAAATGGTATATGAGAAACAGGTCTACACCTTCTCTTTGTAGAGAAGAGTTCTTCAAGACTGGAGTAATAACAGATGATCTTGGTGTCTCTGGAAACATATACCTGTAGACAATGATAGATTCAGCATATACGTAACAGTACTGGGCCCCGTCTTACAAAGAGTTGGTATTAATCGTAACTTATCTGCAATTGATATCTATCGCAGCTATGCGCATACGTGGTATAGGAAACAGCAAACTTGCGATTGATTTGGATCAATCGTAACTCTTTGTAAGACGGGGCCCTGGAAGTAACTGACAGGTGTCTCTAAAGACCGAGATTTTGGATGGACATTTCGAGACATTTTCACTCACAATCATGATCAAACTGCCGAGCGAATGTAGAGTCAGGTTTACATGCCTTTGAGGATGTATGACATAGATTCTAGCTGTGTCTGTATCATGGACCAACTGTGAAGTCTGTATGCTCACTCTCTAACATGCATGTATAATGGGATCGTATTTTGGCGGGCGGTTGGTAATTTCAACTGACCTCGAAAAAATGGTTGCCAAACGGCCACGGTCACTTTGTTACAAAAGAGAAGGGTTAAACACATGGTAAATCGAAGGCGTACTAATTGCCTTCATAACTGTGCTGCTACCACGGGACACCTCACGCTCCCATTGGAAGATAATGTGTTTTTAATCATTTCTCCATACCTGTCAATCATGACGTTGTCTTAATGCTCTTAGTCATGAACCTGCATCACTTTAAAAACCAAGCTGTTCAAACAACAGATTTAAGGGGTCTGTTTTGAAACATCAGAAGGTTTTAATAACATTTATCAGTGAATTAGTTTCCCAGTATCTCTCTCTCTCTCTCCCTCTCTCTCTTTCTCTCTCCCTCTCTCTCCCTCTCTCTAACGCACATACCCACACGCACACACAGACATTCCATTTAAACGCACACTTAATTAGTAAATCATACACCTAATTTTAATTTTATCTGCAAAATACCCTTTCATAAGTTTCCACCAAGCTTTTGAAAAACAAATCTTCTCTTTCTCTCTCTCTCTTTGACTTCCACGAAATAAAATGGGCCTATCAGGCTTACTATATGATTACGAATCAAGCATCTTTTCCCTCAAGATGTATTATTTTTCGAAAACTAGGTCGGTTCTGAGCTCTAGTGGCGAGCAATAACCTTGGTCGTATAAAACCTCTGACAATATAGATTCCGTTCATAATTCAGTTCTTATACATTATTCAGCTACAAGACAGATGGTCTTCTAATCCACCTTGAAATTTGGATAAACAGAGTATAGTTATTAAATGACTTCAAGATATTATAGGTATATTATAACGTCGAAATAAATGGCAATACCATATCATGGTAATGATTTTTTCCATTTGGTCCAATAACACTTGGTACAGTCTAACACCGAGACTGGGAGTGTTGTCAAATCAACGTTTTGAATTTGAATCAAAATATATAAAACAACCATGATAGCCTTCTGATTGGTCATAATGGCGATAATTTTGATGATTTTAAGTTTTCTTATATTTTTTATTTTCATTTTGTCCATTATAATATATAGAGTGATAATAATGGTGTATGTGTTCCAAAATGTTTATTTACATTCCTTCTTGAATCTTGCATATCTCGGGAGAAATTATCGAAACGTGCTGAATGATCAAGTTTGTCCATTTAGCCAGTTCATCGTGAAATATTCGTTACAAGATAAGGGTTCTCTACACAGCGAACAATAATTCTTGTTTTTATTTCGATTATTGCCCAAACACACACTTCATAATTGATGAATGCAAACATTCATTCAAAATGTCAAAAGGGAACCGTTTGGCGAAGGGCGAGCTAACAAAAGGTAATCGCAAGTACATTCGCAAACAAGTGTTTTCATATGTTATTGAGACCTTGTACCGGCTATAACTGAGCATAATACATTCAAATAATCTTAGCTTACCATCAAGAACCCCACAACTTTTGTAAAGCAGAAGTTCTTAAATGTTTTCATTTCTAAAATAGGTCACACTTGAATAGCACTTAATATATCGCGTTTATAGCCGATGTACATTGTAATTCCTATTAATACCCCCAGCCATTTATATTAAATTGCTATTCGGCACATGATATTGCTTACTCTCCGCTCCCTTGGTAGTACTCTGGCCAGGCGCCATTTTACAAGCACATAATTATTATGTCCCAATTCAACCACATTAACGTTTGCATCCTACCGGGTACCCATTTAACACATGGGTGGAGTAAAGCAATGTACATAAATTGCCTTGCTCAAGGACATCAGTGACGTACCGAGGATCGAACCTATGACCTTCGCATCCCCAGTCAAGTGTTTAGACCACTCCACTATACGACATATCTACGATGTCACTGTCTTACTACGATAGTAGTTTATGTGATACCAGTCTAATGGGGCTCAATTAATTTGATCGACGTGATGAACCAATAGTTCTTTTATTAATTTTCTTTCGCTTTTTGTTGTTGATAAAGTCAACATAACTGGATTAATATTTGTGTGGTACATGAGATGAGAGTGAAAGAGAAAAAGAGGGAGGAGTGAGGGGATGGATGTGTGTCTGCTTGTTGCGTGTCTATTGGGTGTGTGTCTTTGTGGGAGTAGAGAGAGCAGGAGAGGGGGGGACACAGGTAGAGAAAGAGAGAGAGAGAGAGAGAGAGAGGGAGGAGGAGGTTGGGAGACGAGGAAGAGGATAGTATATAATAAATATTTTCTCAGGAATAAATATCCCTTCCTATTCGGATCATTTCTTATACAGCTGTCCTAAATCGCTCCTTGAGAGAAGAAAATGCCAACTAGTAAGAACAAAGTAAACAAAGAACAGTGGTAGAGAATAGAAGACAAAGTGACCGAGACTTCTGTCACTTAATATAAGAAAAGAAAAAAGGCCCCTCCGGTCCAATTATAGAAAATATGCCCTCTAATTTCAATCCGCTTTTAATCAATTAGATTTGGCCAAATGAAAAAAGTGTGCACCCACCATTTTGTTATCATTGTTCAAGTAAAGACCATTAGCAAATCGAATCAGAGTTGAATAGAGGAATATACCTCTGCAAGTAAGCATGCGTATAGTTATAGCACATGCATGTATATAGGCCTATAGTCACTGAAATATCGGCGGAGCACAAGGCCGTGAAAACTGGTCAGGGGTCTGTAAATAGCAGATTGTTTTCAAAAGATTTACAGGGAAGTATAATTTGTTAGCAACATGTTATATGGGTGAGGCTCCAGGTGTGTGTGTTTTATTGGGTATACTACTTGTGGTAATTTACAAGTGTACTCTCTTTAAAAAAAAGAGTGAATTTTCACTCTATTTTCACTTTCTTGGGAGTGACGTCCGTGATCACTTGTTTAGGAGTGAAAATCGATTGATTTTAGAGTCTCTCTAAGAAGAAAAGAGTGAATGTTCACTCTATTTTCACTCTATTTTCACTCTCCAGAGGAGTGACGTCCGTGATTTTGAAAATTCACTCTTTTTTTTTTAAGAGAGTAAATATAATATAGATAAGGAACAAAATATGACATTATGGTGCCTATAGTATGAGTTCACAATATTTTGGGATAATCGCCTATTGTACAATGGTATAGAAGTTAGATAGCTAAAATTTGATACATACGTCATCAAATAGTTTACTTCATATGCCGCATTCAGGTGTAAAATAATCACACAAGCTGTTTCAATTTTGCCACATGCTCTCGCTTCCGGTTCACGTGGTTGTGAACCTGTGACTCAAACGTCATTAAATAGTTTACTTTATACCGCATTCAGGTGAACAAAATTAATAATCATACAAGCTGTTTAATTTTACCACATGCTCACGCTTCCGATTCACGTGGCTGTGAACTTGTGCCTTACAAAAAAGCATTTTGTTTGGCAGCACCCGGTGTTGTTTTTATTGAGGCAATACAACTTTTTAATTTACATATAGCGTTGGTTTAATATGAAATCATTCAACCGTACATGAAAATTGTATGGGGTTCTGTAACTATGAATTTGGGCAAATAAATATTACTTGTGCCACCTGACTGCCCTATGAATATAATAAAGCCTTTGCAAATGTCAGATGTTTTCACTGTGAATTGTTTAATACTATAATAGCAAACAAGTCCAATTCCCTATATACTGTTGCCTCACTGTACTCGGACTTTAGAATTTACACATACTTTATTTTACTTCGTTGACATGTTGTCATGGTCCATGAAGGCATCGTTGTTTAATTCATAATTCGATTACTCGGTTGATTGATTAAAAAACTCGAACAGGGTCATTGAATAATTATTGTGGAAAATAGAAATCGGTAACCAGCGGGCCCTGAAATATGCTTTTATACACACCACAGTATAAACGGCTCGAAAAATTCCATATTGAAGTTGTTGATCTTGGCCATACTTAGTGATATGGATAATGCTTTAGGGAACTGTTAACGAGCAGCGTAGCGTGGGTCAAGAAATTTCGGGGGCACTGATGGCCAATGGTGGTGGGGGGAGGCATGTGTGTCTCAGCAGATGTATGACAGGCAATGGAGCAAATTCCTAAGTCGGGGGTGTATTCGCCTCACTTACACCTTTTCTTCCCCTTAACAAAAACATTTGTTTCACCTCTTGAACATTTAAGGGGGCGCCCTACGTAACTGTTCTGGTCACGGACACAGGTCATTAGACCAGCAGCCAACAAATAAATTGAAAGGTTGAAGGACTTGATCTTGGAATATTGTACTCCATGAAGACAAGGGACATATACCATAACAAACAAGAAACATGTCGTGTATTCATTTAGAAAATAAATTACCAGAGACAAAGAGATCCTTTGTTAAAATACAAATGACACATGAGTTTCCCAATTACTTCGTGTAATTGGAAATGTCCAGTTATTAAAATACCTCAAAATTATCATTTTTATAAATATTCCCCCCCCCCCCAGTATCCCTTGCACCCCTAAATGCTGCCCCTACTCTTTACCTAACCTTCATTGAAAGTTTATATGTTATCGTTTACATAATGGATGCACATCACCGCCATTTGTTTATGATTATTCTTCCTGCGATGCACCCACCACTAGGTATCGTCGTTTCGAAGGGTATTTGGGTATCGCCTCCGAGTTCAGGAATTGGGAAGTGAGCGATGGAAGATAAATTTGATTACATAATTCTCTTTTCCCTCGTAATGAAATTACCCATTGTAATTGAGTGGCGGGATGCATTTATTGAAATGATTTGTGCATTCACGGACCAAGGGCATCTCTTGTTCCACCATCTTCTCTTCATAATCACCATTCGTTAGAATTGCCTGATGAGAATTTCGTCTGTTGATAGCCAGAAGGCTGTTAACTCTCATACTTTTACACAGACCTTTTGGTCGTCAACTGACGAAATCATAAAGGAAGAACAACGTTTAGGAAATTAAAGGTGGATCTCTTGTATGCATTGCGCTATCTTTATTTATCTCATTATACTTCTTGTATTATCAAGGCACAAACTACTATGGATTATTGGCTCAAGATAATCAATTATTGTGTCATCACTTTTTCATCTTAAAAGAATGATCGTGTTGATGTTAGTCGAAGTGAGATGGCTGTAACATGAAAGGTGTACTGAATGTTCAAAAACATATTCTTCAAAACTGAATATTCACAACATGTTAGCTCTTTAAAAAACTTTATATTCCAAATTTACTATATTTGATTATTAATGATTTTTACCAATTGAGAACAAACGACTCCATCCTCAAACGTGTTTCTTATTTTATTGTTTTCCTTCAGGTTACGGTCACGTGTCACCGTTAACATGGAGCGGTCAACTCTTCTGTCTATTTTTTGCTCTGTTTGGTATTCCTTTTACCTTCTTCTTCCTCGGTACAATCACATACGTTGTCAGTAAACCCTCTCAGATGCTGCTTGACTACCTCACTGATAAATTTGGTAAGTTTTCTTAACTCGGGCTATCTCTTAAAATATTCAAGTTAGAAAGATTATCCATAGTTCCATTGATTAATATTAAGTGATAAAATTAACCTTTTTCTTATAATTTCATCTATTTATTCGTGGTTGCCTTCTTAGTTTAAGAACTGCTATAACATCTTATTAAGTTGCGATAGTTGTAAATCTTTGATTAAAATAATATTCTTAATTTAGATGCAATAGTATAAGGCAAGACGTAATGATTGCAACCTATTTTAATTCTAATTTAATTTAGATTTTTAATTTTGAGATTAATCTCAGTTGTAAATCTTTGATTGAAATAATATTCTTAATAAAAAACAAAGTTATTAGCACGCCTCATTCGCAAAAAGAAATCTTGAACTTTGGAAGGTGAATTTTAAGATTGGCTTTTGTCAACAATGCCCATTTGCATCCACCATTTTTCAACGAAAATTATAATTTGAAGCTCCCCTATACTCATACAAAATTAAGGATTTGTAAAATTTGTCTCCAAAGAAACATTCCTAGCAAAAAGAAAAGGAAATACACGATCGGGTCAAGATGTTAATGCAATAAAAATAAAACAAAATTACATCGCACCGTGTTAAGTCTGAATAATTGATTTTAAAATAATTACGGTCCCAAACCAATCCAGGGTTTTCACACATCACTACTCACACATGGGAGCCCCATGTGTTCTTTTCTAGCATTAATTACAGGTGAAATGAAATTAATACGGATCCGACGACTCTAAAGTCTGCGTGCATAATTAGAGAAAAGCGACAATGTCTAATTCATGGCTTTACGCATGGCATAGAGACATATGGCGTTTTCATCATTAGATATTAGCTCCGGTTCAATAACCGAAGTACGTACACATGAAGTCACATTAAAGTAAACTCTATTATATTCTGTAATGTCCTTATAGTTTTGTCCCATAGTGAAGGTCGTGGGATCCATAAATCCATATTCCTTTAAAAAAATAATGATAAGAGGTTATACAACGTAAAATCGACCGGAGGAATAATCGTCATTAATTTTTTTCTGAATAGGTCGTTGGAAAGAGGTGGTTTCCTTTGTTATGCTAGGTAGAGTTTCTTTTACTTTAGTTTTCTTACTTTGTCACCGTGAATTATCCATGGGGTCTAACTGATTTCCATTTTCATTCTATTCAGATCATGCTATATTGAAGGCTGTAAAATGGGTTCATGAACCAAAACGATGTCAAATACTTAAATAGTTTCTTGAGCAACAAAATCAAATTAGTTTTCTTTCAATTACTACGAAAATAAGAAAATTCAATACGTCATTTACTTTCATAAATTAATGAAACCGGAAAGAAATTACGTGTTGGGACTATTGTTCTTCTGTTTCTTGAAGACATAATTATAAAGCGCAAAAGAATCACGCAAACCATGAAATTGTTACTGCCAATAATCCTAGATTCAATCTTCGGGCTCACTGCATGTTTCTACAGACTATTTCATAATGAATTCTGAAAATTTTCTTTCTGGTTGCTGAAAGTGAATGACAATTGCTATAGCTTCAGAGAATAAAATTGCTCTCATGACTGTTTAAGGCCGCGTTCATGCTTGATTTTGACGGCCAGAATCAGGCATTTGTTACGTGTTTAGTTTAAAACACGCTTGCGTTCATGCTCACTTTTGTAGAATCACCGAAAAACGGCGATCACGAACGCCGATCGTAAACTCACAAAAAGATGCGTTTACAATTGTAAACGCGTTTAAATGGGGTCAACGCACTGACCTCTAGTGGGTCTACGTAGCATGCACAGTGAAGGTCACACAATGCCACACAAGGAGAATTGCCTGAGAAGTAAGCATGAACAGCTACACCGTGGAACTGCGATCACGATGAGCGTTTACGATGAGCGTTTCAGATCGCTCATTCTACCTTCAAAATCAAGCATGAACGCGCCCTAAGTGAATTCTAAGCGCTTTAGGCATGAGATCGACGAGAAAAAGAAATGACTACACTCGTTTGAAGATTTATTGCCCACTTTAACCCGCCATAAAGAAGGGGTCATAAAACAAAGTCACCATAATGTCAGTGATAATTTAAATAGGTTGCTCCAGGGCCCCAATACAGTTAGCTTCCAAAGTTTATGGCTTATAATGCGTTATGATTTTATTTGGATATCTTATAGCCATCGTATGTGTAAAAAGAAATTGAAAAACATGGGGGCGGAATCTTGTCTGGACAATGGGGGTAGGGCGGGGACAGGGGCGGGATGAGGGAGAAGGTACCTTATAGATCCCCGCGAGGCGTAGACCCATTGCAATTTTAAGACCTTTTTTTCTGCATGGACCTTCAATGACGAAATCTTATTTTGTTAGGTCTTCACCGTCTTCGGTAAAAAATGTTATATCGAGTAAAAACAAAACAAACTGGCATATACTGAAAACAGTCCCCCACCAAATTGATAACCGCATTCTTATCAGTCATAATGAAAATACATGTATTTCTTATGTTCTTAAAATTTTTGTTCCTCTTCTCCCCCCCCCCCCCCAAAAAAAAAAAAAACTCTCTTTATCCTCAAGACTATAAAGAATCGGGTCTCGGCATCCGGGTGTGTCATCTCTTCATCCTCTTCGTTCTCATCCTCGCCCTCTTCTTCCTCATCCCGGCCGCCATCTTTACCAGCCTGGAGAAGAGATGGAACTACTTCGAGAGCTTCTACTTCATCTTCGTTTCCCTCACCACTGTGGGCCTAGGCGACTTCGTTCCCGTCACCGCCGTCAGGGAAGGTAGCGCCTACGAGAGCACGCGCTCCATCTACTTCATTTGTGTATCACGTAAGTCTTGACTCCAATTTTATCCTTACGACAGGGGGAGGGGGGGGGGGTGCTTTCTTTTGTATTAATACGTATTAAAGTTTTAGAAATACATGGGAAATCATATGTATCTCCACCCCCCCCCCCCCCCTACCCCCCACAAAAAGTGTTGATGTTCGTGCACCTCTTCACGGGTGTACAAGACGGGGGCTGGGTAATTCACCCACAATAATTATTATGAAATTTTCAATATTCTGATTACTGTTACTTATAGTTATTCTAACCAAATCAAATTTTCTGTATCATTATTTTGCACTTTTACCAGCTAGTCTCAGTAGTCTGTATGTAATAATACGTAATACGGGACGTAACGTGTGTATGTGGTGTCCGATGTGCTAAAAGTGGCTATGCTTTTGTCTTTCTATTTGCAACTAATATACAGTTTTGCTGAATGGTCTAGCATGCTAATTGAGAAATAATCCGTCTACATAGGCCTACCTACCCGGTTGACTTCACTTTCATAATCATCAAATTTTACTTTCCATAAAAACGAGTCGTGAAATGAGGGTAATTTTATTAATGTCTGTAATGAGGTCAGTGAACACTTTTTTTGTCTAAACCTGTTTAATTGAAACAGAACCACACAACCCTTATCAGCATCAACGCATTACAATCAAGTCTATGTCACTTCGTGAACCATATCCATAGTCGGCCATTTTGGATAATGAAAAATCTAACTTCACTACGTAGAACTATACACTTCACTTCAATGATCTCACACTCAACGTCACAGATCTCAAATTTAGAGATTTCATATGAATCACCGAGTGATCTGTGCGCTTCCCTACAATTCTCCTTAATTAACAACCCACGCATTCGGGCCCTTATGTCGCGAGTGACATGTCCAGGATTTTGACTAATATAGGGGCACGTACCGAACTTTGTCAGTGCATGTTTTGCCAAATTGTGAGTTGGGTGAATATTAAAGGGGGATACGAGTGCAAAATCATATTATTTGTTACATTATTGTAATGAAAGTAACTCTTACGTTGCTTTAGAAAAATACGAATTCTATTACTGTGATTGACATTAATTGCTCGTTCCTACTATTTTAAAGGCTATTATAAGGTTGTCTAACTTTTGGGACCTGCATCTCACAAGAAGAGTTTTCACCATATGCCCTTCAATATTTACCACTCCTATTAGTTAAGCCTTTTCATTTTATGCATTCAAACAAATTGATATAAGATTCTCACTTTCTCTTTTCTTTTCTCTTTTGATATAGAGTTCATGTATACCATTTATTTCGATTTTGTAAAAATCATTGCAAAATTTGAAATAAAAATTAATGTGCAATATGAACAATAAGCTAAATCTGAAACTCAAACCTCAATATGTGTATGCATTCCGGTCTCCGGATGTTGATAAAAGTATAAGAAGGGGGTCATGCCTTCTGACCACACCCCTTCTCCTCTGGTTCCGCCACTGTTTTAAGTGCACTCAATAAAGCGATCTAATGATGACCTGTCAGGCTTCAAGACCTATGGATTAAGTCTACGTCATTAGACAATTCATATGGGCATCGCTGCTCGCCTAATTATGAAATCATCTTCGCACTGTTTGTAGGCCTTATTTAAGCCTGCATCTCATTAGTGATAGTGTTTCTGTTGGTATATCTACAATACCGCTTCTGATCGTTCACTAGATGTGATTTTAAACGAATTTTGACCACATAATTACCGAACTAGTTCGTAAAGAGCACACGTTTATGGCTCGACGAAGGTGTTGATTTCAACCCATTTCCCCTCATGATGAGCAGTTTTCTTTGCTCTACAGTGTAAAATTATATTCAAAACATTACATACTACTACTACTACTACAACTACTACTACCACCACCACCACCTCCACATATACTACTACTGCTACTACTGACAATAATTGGGCAACATGTGCAAAAACTCGAAATGTACACTACTTCTGATTATGCAAAGAAAGAAACAATATAACATATTTTGCACTATCAAATTTTTTGTTGGTGTATTCTCACAATGTCAGTAGAACAGAGTTTTACCAAGCCTATACTCGGTCGATACTCGGTCCTTTATTGTTTCTACTGTATGTTAATGATATCTCGAACTCAACTACATCATTACAATATATTATATTTGCTGATGATACTAATGTGTTTTGCTCCAATTCCGATTTTCGATCACTTCAGAGAATTCTGAACACCGAGCTACCTAAGCTGTCTTTGTGGTTTAGGAGCAACAAATTGTCTCTGAATCTGAAAAAAACTAATTATATTCATTTTCAAAGCAGGAAAAATGCAACTGATAAACCTATACCAGAAATAGTCTTGGATGGTGAATATTTGGAGAAAAAACAAAATACTAAATTTCTTGGAACTATCATCAATGAAAATCTGAAATGGAGTGATCATGTACATTACGTTTCAAAGAGAGTGTCACGCACTGTTGGTTTACTGTATAAGTTAATACATTATGTGCCTTTGAATATTCTATATATGCTATACAATTCCTTGATTCCTCCTTACATGTCTTATTGCAATATACTGTGGGCAGACTCAAAAGTATATACTGATAAAATGCTACTTTTACAAAAGAAAGCGATTCGTGTGTGTACCAATGCCAGATATCGCGATCACACTGATCCCCTATTCGCGAGGTTAAAAACTCTGAAAGTAACTGATATTAACTTTTTACAAAAAGCACTGTTCATGTTCCGTCTACATAATGATTCCCTACCTTCCCACTTCCCACCAATGTTTTGTTTGAATAGAAATATTCATACATACCCAACCAGACAATCAAATAAATACCATTTATGTAATCCTAAAACAACAATGGCTATGAAATCTATAAGACATTCTGGTCCGGATATTTGGAACTCACTGTCCGTTGACATCCGTAACTTGAAGTCAGTATATACTTTCAAGAAAAGTGTGAAATCAATTTTATTGAGCAAATATTGACAAATCTCTTAAATTAACACATGATATCATATATGTTTGTCAGCATTTCCTTGATATAGCAGGAAAATCCCCCCTCCCATGCACCCTCTATCCCATTTTTTTTTTTTGGGTTGCAAGTCACTGTTTATTTTTTGTTATTTTCCCCCAATTATGTTCTGTAATTTACTTTACTTTACAATCGTTATGATTTTAAATGTTTCTGGGCTGCAAGCGTATCAAGCTGTCACGCTTAGGCTGTAGCCCTTCTGTATCATCACCTCTTCGAGCGTATGTATCTATGATTTACTGAATGTGGAAATGTAATTTAACTTATGTTTTATACTCATGTAAAGACATTGTCACATTATTGTTATAACCTATATGATGATTCAGTAACCAATAAATATTTCAACTAATATTTCAACTAATATTTCAACTAATATTTCAACTAATATACCGCTTAATGTGTTTTGAAGCTGGGATGACCTGTGTTTGTTCGACCTTTGAAGCAGAGAGCGACGGAGGAACATCCCGTGCAGGATATTCTCATATAAACTTGAACGTTCATTTCCTTGGCACGTATGTCATCTTGAAGTTTTGAACCGAGTACGTTAATGTTAAATACATTACGTTCGATGGTTGTTAATTTTTTCAGTCATGTGCCATGGAAGATTCACTAGCTATTAAGTACTTAATGGGCCGTGTGCATACTGACGATACGCATATTGCAGACGACAGTTATCAAAGTGCATCGATATCGAAAGGCTATAACCCTTATCATCGTCTTCTTCATTTACAGAGGAACGTTGTCTACCAAAAAAAATTGCTGATATTTTAAACGTGATTTCTGTCAAAAGTTCTTTTCACAGTATCATAACTTATTTAGGTTTGGCCTCTTATTTTCAATTCAAATGACATTTAACATTTTTTCGTTGCCCATCGACTTTAATGCTGATGTTTTATAAGCCCTTTAATAGGGAAAAAACCCAAGTATTATATTTGGCATTAAATCTTGTAATAATTTTATATGACATCGTTCAATGCTGCTATTCCGTTTTTTTGTTATCAAAATACCAATGCAAAACATCGGCATTTGTTATTCTTTGTTTTAATATTAGTATATGCAAGAAGACCAAATGATTGTGATTTATGTACACAAATACAAATAATTGTTTAAATATCTATCGATTTCTAAAATACTTGCTCAAATCGCCAAATAATAAGCCCTAAAGAAATTAAATTTAGTTTCAGATGCAAAATATTTAAATTTATACGCATGTACATGTAGGAAGGAGGCGATGTTCTTTAAAAGCACACGGCTTGTGATGGAGTCGCCCTAGAAATATATACATGGAAAAGGATTGGTACAATCGGTACAAGCAAATCGAAGAAAAGCAACGAACACAAACATAATTATTCAAGCTTTTCGTCTTTTACACTCATGGGCGTAAATCGACCAAATCCTTCGATGTACTCTGATAAAAGAAAGACAAAATGATTTATTATGTCTGTATTCCTTGCTACATTCTTCGATACATGCATAGTTACGCACACTATATAATAATACAAAAATAACATTTATGAATATCTTCAAGAAAAAGTAATGAAATAAAAAGTCATGTTAAAAGAAGAGCTCTTTCCACATTCACTTAAATAACAGTCAAGATTTCCATTGAAATCAGTACAGTACATAATCTTATGATATGGGATTAGTGTATCTTGGAAGCGTACAGCCACACCATTAAACCTTAATTGGCATAATGGACACGCACTCTCGGTGTTTACACATTGTATATTAGAGGAAGGCCCTGCCCCGGCCTTGGTGCCACTCTCGACCGGTGTCATGGTTGTTTCTGTGTTTGTCCACCTATTACAACGTTTAGCTAATTACTGCTTTTCTTCATTCATACATGTAGATGATTGGATTCGAAGGTCACGTGATGTGGGTGTTTTAATGGCGTACTCTTAGCTATCTTGACATGATGACGATTGTAGTCCAAGAGTGTAATACACGTTTGGACTAGGAAAAATTGGCGGTTATTTCAGCACAGATTGTTGGCAATATACATTCTGATTCAATTTAATTCAATTCAGTTCAATTCATATTTATTTCGTTTCCAACAGAAAGATAAACAAAGGTATATACAATCGTTCATCAGAATGTTAACCTGTTTGTCACAATTTCTACCATACGATTCCATACGTTTTCTTCCCTGCTTTTTTCTCTCGTTTCTATTCATCAGAATGTTATTAAGTGATACTGATTTTTACACTTTATTCCCAGCACTTAAATTTCTTCCATGTAACTTTTATTTATTTTCTATTTATTAATTTCCCTTTCATCAGATCATATTTTTGAAATAAATGGCACACCATGGGTCCAAACATAGAGGAGGGGTGGGGATTGGGTAGGTGGAATAGGTAGACCTGTAAAGGTGGATGAGCAAGCCAATGATGTGCCTCTTCCTTTCTTTCTGACTTTTTTTGTTGGAGGGCGGGGGGCTATGATGGGGGCGGAGCTTCACTGCAGGATCTTTGATATTTATAATTACTTATGATTTATATTTTGAAATATTACATAGGCCTCTACAATGCTACAGTACTAGCTTATATCAAGTTGAATTTATGTTTCGTATTTTCCATGCAGCTTGTTGATGTTGAATAGTCTAGTGCAGAATATAAAATCAATCTAATTAATATTTGACCTCGAAAAGGGCCCTTGACTTTATTCCAAACTATTAAAGAGAGGTGATCTTTGATATAATCCTTTATGTGATATGAAACGAACTTGAACCGCCGTGAGCTTTTTGTGCTGGTGGTATATGCTCATTGTTTTAAATGCATTTTCTTTTTAATACAGGACGATCTATGTGACAGGAAGATATACCGATTTGGTTTGCAATATGGTTATCCTATATAAAGCGAATGAAACTGTCCTGAGAGAGAGAGAGAGAGAGAGAGAGAGAGAGAGAGAGAGAAGAAGGAGATTGATTGATTGGTTGCTTATATTCTATTATACCAAACGTTAACATTTCTTTAGGTAATATAGAAGTAAATAATCCTGAATCAAAGTAATTAACATTTTGAAAGAATCTTCTGTAAATCATCAAATACGGAAATGAAAAGTTAAACTTCTTAAAAGCTGGACTTGTTGTGTCTATAGATATTGTAATTTATGGAACAGAATGTTGCATAACATTCCACACTTCATTGTCTACATGATACACATACACAAAAATTCCAAAATCGTTGAGATAGATTATCAATGTAATCATTGTGCCGTTATAGCATTGTGCTGATTAAACAACCAAAACTGGAAACACCACTTACACAATATCTATGCCATTAATTTTGTGTACCGAACTAATAATAGAAATCGCTACAATACACGAAGGAAAATGACGCCATATGGAACGAACAAAGAAAGGAACATCGATTTTATGCAACCTTTTTTTATTTTTTATACAAATATTGTATTAAGAATTAAATCGATAAAACCATAATAGTTACACTCACGCACTACCACCCACACTTTAAAATTGCTATGTGATTAAAATCTAAAACGTATTACATTGATATTTCATAATTATAAAGGTTGCAATCCCGCTTTTTAAAATGAAGTTGCTCCTGGAAATATGATTACATTGACGAAATACAATATGTTTTTATTTTCATTTTTTGATATACAACTTTTAGAAAGCAATTATTGTTTGACAAAACAAAGTCTCTAAATGGTGGCTTACCTGATCTATATTGTGTTTTAATTCTTTATACCTTGTATGTCAAGAAATGCATATGTATATATTATGCATATGACTTTAAAGAAATATTAAAACATATGCATTCATGTTGCCTGAAATCAAAAGACAAAGCTTATCAGAACTTAACATGAGCTTTAAACATACAACTGTATAAAATCACTGTTAGGAGTTCAAATTTCAATACCAGCATATTTTAGTAAACTGTCATGTATATGCTTAAACGCTCTAGACCTTCCTGACCTAACTGGGTGCGTGGCAGCTGTGCTCACTCGAGTAGATATTTCACCTATGGCATTCAGTTGTGTAGGCCTAATGGTAAACACTACTTGCATAAATTTATCAAATTAAACATTTAAGTATGAAAGCAATTTACGACACTGCTTTGTTTGCCTGCCATTTCATTGATAATAATGCATGTATAGGCTAGGGTGCTAAGCATTAACCTTTTCATTGATTCATTTTGGTGAAAGGTGTTACTCCATAATTATCTAAGTAACCCCTAATTATATTGCAATATTGCTATCTTTCCCCTCATCTATCTGGTAGAAACACTTCCGAACTTGCGTCAATAATTACAGTTTTATATTATTCAAAGAATTGCACAAAAATGACAAATTCATTAAACAAAAAACACAAACCCTCTGGTATGCCTATTGCCTACGGAACCCTGTCTATGTTTTTAAATGCCCAAATAATATGTAGCCTACATTTGCAGAGGAGTCCTTTTTGGGTGCATGGGAGCACTTGCTCCCTCCAGTTTTATATTATTCAAAGGTGAATTGCACAAAAATGACAAATTCATTAAACAAAAAACACAAACCCTCTGGTAAGCCTATTGCTTACGGACCACTGTCTATGTTTTTGAAATGCCCAAATATGTAACCCACATTTGCAGAGGAGTCCTTTTTAGGTGCATGGAGGCATTTGCTCCTTCCCAATAATTATGAGGTTTTTTTAATAATCTCATATGCCATGCAGTGTATGCTTCCGAGTATTGTGTCTCCCAACCCGTCAGTTGATGTTGATAATAACAACAAGGGTGGTGGAGCTTTTTTCTTCAAAAGGGGACATCAACCAAAAGGGCGTGGCCGGGGGTGGGGGGGGGGGGGTTCAGCACCTGCAAGGGGTGGATACGCAACTGCAATCATTAACATTTAAACGTAATGTATCACCTTCATCCAGGTTAATTTGTTGTTATTATATGGTCCATATTTGATTGTAATTTTGTTATGTTTACAAAGAACATATGATCAGCCCCCTCACTCATGACCCCTTCCCATAAATAAACACCTGCTCATGCCCCAGTCGGTAACATATGTTCACTATCGACCAAGGTCACATGGGCGGGGACAACGGTCTTGGGTAATGAAACACACACCCACCTGTCTGCCTAGCTGTCGTGTTTCGGGTCAGAATCCGACTGATACAAGCACAGATTGAGGTTGATGTGTGTAATTAATAGGCCTTTCAACAGTGAATTATGTCACTCCTATACCACCTATAAGACGCCAGATTGCAGACCGTGTATGCGGTGTACAATCAAGCTGTGCAAGCTGTTACAGAAAATATCGACACAAAATCATCCAAGCAAGCAGACATAATTCAATGATTCATATTTATCGCCTGTGTTTTTTATATTGTAATTTATTGTATTATATTTTGGTTTGTTTTGTTCTTTTGTGCATTAATAAACAAAATACTTGCGCTATTAATGGCACTAATCTCAATTTGGCTAAGGTTTTCTCAGTTCGTAAGAAAGTGGATTAAGCATATAGACCTATATCATTCGTCATGCTTACATTCTATACATAATACTTGCTGTTAATGCACCTTTTTAAAGAGAGCATCAAATTGCAAGACATTAAATCAAGAACGAACTTGGGGTAGAACGATTGTCTGCCTTCCGCTGTCTATATAGAGCATGCACCTAGTTGTCCAGTATGTTAACATCTAAGGTAGACAGTGACGTGTAGCCTAAGTCTTGACCGGGGGGGGGGGGGGTAGGGGGATATTCTTACTAGCTGAACGAAATACGTAAAAACGAACGTCGTCAAAAGGGTACGTCATCTTCTTTGTGACGTTCCTGTTCTACCCATCTCCATTTTCTCTAGCTTTTTTTATTTCAATATTTTTTTCCTCCTTTTGATGGGTGCTTCTTTTTCGGCGCCACATCCCTAAATGGAGATCTTTCATTAATTCATAAGAACTACCTTAATGCTGTAAATGTAAACAGAAATATTTCAGGTTGTAGATAGAAATTCGAAAGTATTTATGATTAGACATGTTGTCATCTAACGTAGATTTCTCCCCAACATTAGTGCAGTGAATACTCAATGTCAATACCGAGCATCCCGTTGTAGTTGTGTACTCTCGCCTGACTGCACCAATTGTTTTTCAGCAACATCACATTTACCAAAAGCACCATCAGGCATCGCAGCACCATTATTACCACCATCAAACACGTGTGCCATACTATAGTGCAACACACAGTAGCGCCATCCATGACGAATAAGAATGAGCACCTAGGGAGCCTTGCAAGTCTTATTCATGCCGTCAGAGAGACGAATAATAATTTGACTTCTAAAATGATTACGCACCATTAAGACAGTGTCAAGCGAAGGGGGCCACAAAGTCCGCTGGGGAAATACAACGTAAACAATTAAACAAAGTATAAATAACTAATGCATCAGAGCAGAAGGGGTAACGATCTATATTCATGGAGGGGGAGGGGGGGGTAACACATTAGCCTGGTTCATAAAAAGCCTTACACCGCAAATCTCGTTTTTTATGGGGATAACTGGAAAATAATTTAAGGGTGATTGTTGACCCTGAAATGTAACCTACTGTAAAAATACACAAATTCAAATTGGTTTAACTTTGATTCTCGGATGATTCTCGGACAACTAACCTCTGGACCATCACCCCTAGTAGTTGTTGGGGGGGGGGGGGGGTGTACTCATGAGGGAAGTTGTGTTGGAACGTAAAGATGTGCGGAGTCTCGGGGGGGGGGGTCATTGTCAGTGGGTGTTTGCCCGAGTTCACGATTCGGGTTGAATATCCTGATGTTTCTTTTTTTCTTATTTTAAAAGAATTATGAGAGATGGTATTTAATGATTTATACATATTTTGGTATGAACATGAGTACACCGCTCCAGAGTATACTTGCAGAATGATCTGAATATAGATGGGAGATGGTTTGTCCGTAACATTCATTAATGTCCCATGTAGAATGATCTATCTCCGACAGATATCGCTAGAACATGCAGGGTATAATTTTATTCAATTTTCACCGCATGACGCATATATTTTGATCAAACACAAACGATCCATCATCATCATCGCTTGTAAATGAACTTCATGCTTAGCCTGTCTTTCTCTCAGTCTCCCCAGTGTTTAATCGTATCAGGCCTCTTGAAAGATAGGCCTACATGATTTGATGTGATGTATGGGCCATACATAAAGGGACTGTTGTTATCAAATGCTATGTTGTTTAACAATATTCAGTCAGAGAGTTCGCGTGGGGCGACACCATTTCGTCTTTATGATATGTGTCGGCAACATTAAAATTCCAAACCTAAAAGAAACAAAAGTGGCATTCTTACCATTGTCGGTGAAATTCTTTATCTGGTGATCTTTTTTCAGCCTTGTTGGCAAAAGTGAAAGTTTTGGGTAGTTTAAATTTAAATCTTGGATATCTTTCAAGATAATATGCCTTATTTTATTAGGCACAGGCAAAAGAACATTTCCCTTTTATATATACTAAATATAATCGTTGTGATAAAGTGATTCCTGATTTTTTTTTTCTCTCTCTCTTCCTCCTGGTTCAGTCTACCTCCTGCTCGGTCTGGGGATGATGCTGCTCCTGGTGGATACCGTCATCAAGATCCCGCAGATCCAGCGGCTCTGGGAGATGTCCACGCCGGCCTCCTCGACCACCACCTCAGTCAGCTCCTCCAGGAGTTCCTCCCCGGCCCCGATCCACCGGGAGCTGCCGGTGAGGAGGAGCTTCGGGAGCAAGAAGAAGTCGGAGGAGGAGAGGGAGCTGACCCAAGAGGCGGCTCCCATCAGCCGCACTTATGACGCCATACAGCAAAAGGGGGGCAATTCATGAGATGAGGAGGCGGTGGCGTTGATGCACTCCGCAGAACATCGGTAGAACATCATCAGTGGCATTATGGGACGAAACAAATTATTAAGGCCTTAATGTACAGTGCGTCCCAGAAAAAACGAAACCGAGAAGTATTGATGTTTTATCATAACTTTATCACAACCATAATTAATGAATGATACATATTTGGAAAGCTTAGAGTCTTCTCTTTCAGTTGATGCTACTCACGTGATGCATATTTCACGCATGAGTGATTAAAAGCAATTTGAAGGAAGGAAACCAAAAAGACATTTAGCGGGCGGTATCTGAATTTTGAAAAAAAATTCACATTTCTATATAGAAAGTTGAGTTTCTGCCCTTTCATATGACACCTCAATCAGGAAAAATGAGCCAGGGATAACAAAGTTCTGTTTGTTTAAAGTAGCCCTTACATTTTCATAATTTTATTAAACGAATTCGTTTTCACTGGCTGCCTGCCGTATCAATAAACGAAATTAACAAAAGACTTAACTCCGTTTCGTTGACAATAAGCCGTAGACGAGAGTCTTCATGCATGGCTGATTGTCAACGAAACGGAGTTAAGTCTTTTGTCAAATCTGCTTTTTGCTACGGCAGGCACCCAGTCAAAACGAATTCGTTTGTTAAAATTATGAAAATGTAAGGGCTACTTTAAACAAACAGAACTTTGTTATTCCTGGCTCATTTTTCTTGATTGAGGTATCATATGAAAGGGCAGAAAATGAACTTTCTAGAAATGTGAATTTTTCTTTGAAATTCAGATACCGCCCGCCAAATTACTTTTTGGTTTCCTTCCTTCAAATTGCTTTTAATCACTAATGCGTGAAATATGCATCACGTGAGTAGCATCAACTGAAAGATAAGACTCTAAGCTTTCCAAATATGTATCATTCATTAATTATGGTTGTGATAAAGTTATGATAAAACATCGATACTTCTCGGTTTCGTTTTTTCTGGGACGCACTGTATAACAGCTCCACAGAGAAAGAGAAAGAGAGAGAGAAAGAAGGGAAGAGAGGGAAATAAAGAGAATAATATATTGAATTGGAAGAGCGGGTGTATGTGTCTGTGTGTGTTATGTGTGCGTGTGTGTGCGCGTTTGTGTGTTAAAAAGAGAGAGAAAGAAAGTGAGTGAGTGGGAGATACAGGTACACAGCTATGTGTGCGTGAAAAGGGGTGTGGTTGTTGACGTGTGGGCGATTGTGTGGGTTTGTATGTTGATTGTAGGGAAGGAAAGAGGGAGCTAACTAAAGAATATAATATATGGCTTCACCATGTTAACGGTCTACTGCAGGCACATGCAATTCATATATCACACCTGCACTTTTGTATAGGTCATTTAGTATTAAAAAGAGATCAGTTTTATAATCATCGTCACTATCACCATCATCCAACTTATCATTGTCTTCGTCGTTGTCATCGTCGTTAGCACTGACACCATGTTCGTTAAACATCATCTCAAATCTATTGATCACAAGCATCGTCTTCATCACTGCCAACGTCACCGCTGAAATCGTTATTGTTAGTTCTTCTTTAGACAAAATGTAGGATAGATTTCTTTGTATTAGGATTATTTTCTTATTTTAAAAACTATACCTTGAACGATTCTTGAGTAAAATCCAAGCAAAAGACATGATTAATTTGCGAATAGATTAGTCCTGTCAAGGTAAATAATTGCTTAAAGCTTAAAATAAAATAACGTGTTAGCTATGAAGTTTTTAAAAATGTCGATTTTTTTTTTTTTTTTTTTTTTTTTGGTGTGTGTGTCGACATTTATCTGCTATGTAAGTCTGTGCAATAGAACCTATCTCAAAGGGGGAATTTTGGGTTATTCCTATTTAAACTTTGCCTACGTACTTTGATGTGTATAAGTTTTAACTCTATTTCATAAGGCGAAGAAAGAAAGAGAAACTAAGTTGTTCTAATATATTTGTTAAAAATATATGGTTATATGTTTAGTTTTTTTTTATAATAATAATTTATTAGTCATCCTATTTGATCATGCGTAGAAGATAGGTTCGCAAATTGGAATAATGATTATGTTTTATTATACTCACCGCAGTGTATCGTCAGTTTAATTTTAAATAAATAAATATCTTCAACAATATGAGTATAAGGAATTTAATAATCTCAGAAATGTTGATATATCCTCCAATTTGAATTAGTTATATTACAATTAAATTAATTAAAAAACAGCGATATTTGATCAAATTCTAAGTTTAACACCGTACACTTTTTAAGAGCCCACTCAATTTTCCACATTCTTTCTTCACAATACATGTATTGGGTATTTGATTCTTTAAGATGTCTGTGCACTTGCTAGTACATAGTGATGAGAGATTAATTCCTAAAGTGATACATCAAAGAACAACACATTAAAATCACGTCAAGTGTACTTTTTTCACTTATAAAGCAGTTTGATATTCTACAATATGTTGCCACAGTGATTTATATATTCACTTTGTGATTCAATGCCAAAGATTGATCAAAATATTGTTCACGTTTTAGTATATCTCAATGTCAGTCATAATTATCCCACTTATTTAAGTTAGATGTATGTCATTAATTAATTATTTTGCTATTTTATTGCTTTTTGGTGTTGCTTAACCCTGTTTTATGCGGGCATACATAGATGCACAATATGCAAGTCCAAAGGCTTAAAGTATTGCGAAATTGTGTGTTTTGGTCAGTCACATTCATTGAATTTCACATGTCTTTCCTCACAAAGATACCGCTAGCACCACCAAATACAAAACACGTATAATTTCCGAACATATTGCATGTTTGCGAAGGTTAATTGTTTTAACAGATTAAAAATCTAATTTTCTCTATTTCATTTTATTTCATATTTATCCAGTTTTTTAAATTTTAGATAACCGATTTTTATTTCATCTTTTTCTTATTCAGATATTATCACAGATAGGTATAGTTATCTTCGATAATAAAAACATGTATGAGAGAAAAGTCGTAAGGTTAAACAGGGAAATACAGAGGTTTGTTAAAAAATAAATTGAGAAAACAAACAAATTGTGATCTTAGCAACTTAATACATGTAGCACCAGTGCAATATTATGTGTTTTTCCTGAACATTTTCAATTTGCGAACAAAAATATGATGGCCGATATCACTGAGCAGCGTAACAAAATTAATTGGCGTCTTGGGATAAAGATAAATGAACACACCATCGTCAACCTTCCAATCCAGGCATATTACGTAATGCAATATCCCTCATTTCCAAACATATTCATTTAGAAAATGTTAGACTCCGTTCATTGTTGTAGGCTTTAACCATTTTTATCGTTGGTCCTTTTAATGTTTTGGCTTACTTGTTGGGAAGTCTATTTATACACCTCCTTTCTATTTAAAACGGACAGTGACGGACGCCCAAGCTTCTTTTACGTAAATGTTAATCCCTTGAAATAAATTAAATCCCCATTCGCTCGAAGCCAGACAAACAGGAGTGGACATACACTACTGGGAACAATGGTTATTTTCTATTATGATAGCGGGTTTTCTAATTATAGCATCGCTCTTCTAATTAGTGAATCTTCGAAGGTGACTATTGCCCTTGAGCTAGATAATATTGTTTGATGAGATACTAATGGTGTAAAAAATTACATCTATGCTAATTAGTAGCATGTCGGGCAGGAAGTAAAAAGAAAGAAGAAAAAAAAAACGCGAGAGCAGTGATAATGATATATAATCGTTGATTACTTACCCCCGATAATATTTGCTTTCGTATTTATTTCAAATGTACACGGTTTTCCATTAATTTTGAATTAAACAAAAAACTCTTTCCATGTAATGATTGTGACCATATTGTTTAATCTTGATAGAGATAAAGCTGATATCTTTTCAGATTGTTATTGATCTCTTTTCATTGATCAATAAGATTCTGAGTATATGTAATCCAGATAATTGTGTATCCATATACTTCTATAAGGTTAAATTATTTTTGTCAGCTGTGATATTGTAACGATTGTTTCAATGACGCACAAATGTCATTTTATCAATGAGATATAGATGGAGAGCAATTTGTTTCATTTGTAGTAAAATTAAACCTATTTTGATCATTATGATTGTAGTCTAGAAACGATGTTGTACTCATGACAGTGTCTTATATAAGGTTTTCGCACGGAAAGACATCGGTTTGTATGAATCATTGGCGAAGAAAATAAATAAATATGGAATGTACATGCAATATGGATTTGTGATTTATGATAATTAAAAAAAATATATATCAAGATGATTTGACAAGCTTGGAATCATTTTTTTATTTTTACCATCTTAATGCCTGTATCCTTTGGGTCTTTTAAATATCATTCATCACTTTGTAACGAAGCTCAATATAGTATATCTTTATTCATAAACCCCTTGTCAGGGTTGTGAATTCATTGTGTTCATAATAGACTGATAAGAAACGTGTTCGAAAAGATTCTACCAGTCGAGGAAAAATTCAGGTATAGCAGTGTTACATACTCGACGCAGTACCTCGACATAGTTGCGTTTTATTGTGAACAGAGCATACCCTTCTCCGTGCAATAGAGTGTGTTTTGCACCTCCTCCCCCCCCCCCCTCATTTGTCTAAATTGTACCTGTCTTTTTAATCTGTATTTATTTTGTAGAGTCGCCTCGATCAAGAACACAGGGTTGTGCATAATTAAATGCAAAGTCTAAAGACCTTGTATAATATTGTTCCATCAAAAGCTTTTTTGAAAAGTATAACTAGTATTTATTCCTGTTTGTTTGCGTTGGTTCGTCTACAGAATAATTTTGGCCTAAGCACCAAAGGCCCATTTTCCGATGACATAATCAACCATTGTATAACGTGCCCTAAAACAGATGAAAATAAATCTTACAATTATTTAAATGCTCATTGTCCCGGTTAACAATAATACAATTCATAGTGAAAAATAAACGCAAAAATACAATTTGTTTGGAAACACAAGGAAATAGAATAAATTTTCATTGAAGTAAAATAAAACGAAGTTGTGTTATTTAATTGAAAAAATAGAATTGTAGAATAATCGGTGTGTAATGAAGAGTACACTGCAGGTAGTAAAAAAAAAAGACATGAAAGTATTTATCATAATAAATTGAATGACAATGGACTGTTTTAACTATTATTTGCAATGAATATATTACAAGCTGTATTTTATGCCTTACTTTGATAATTTTTTGCTGGTGTTTGTTCGATATTTTGTAGACAGAATGTGCAATATTTATTCCTCTTTTATCTGTTGTTAATATTTCACCTTCAGCATTTTGCTATTTGGCTTTTTAGTTTGTACTTTTTTTTCGGCTTCTTCATGTTTTTGGATATTTTCAGTATGAAGTGATATATTATTACTGATAAAAGGCTGTTGTATTAGCTGCTGGAATACATTGAATAAAATATATATATGACACAGTATAATGACTTTTCTGTTTTCATGTTCGTGATTTCAATTATGATGAAATGAGAGATAAACGGGGAAAAGGGAAGGGGAAGAGAAATAGGTAGAGCGAGAGGGGGAGAGAGAGAGAGAGAGAGAGAGAGAGAGAGGGGAGATAGGTGATGGAGAGGGAGAGAGAGAGAGATGGGGGACCCATGTGTGATGGGCTGCCTACTTCGACATAATTATACTCATTTTGTACTTTGTTCATTTAAAATTAATCTTTTTTAATTTGTTTAATTTCAAATCCTATTAACTGTGACAGTTACAATTTTGGTTAAAAAATTGACATTATTATCTAGAATTTATTTCAATGGCCATGATCCCCGTAGGCTATTTTCCGACAACGCATTGAGAAATTTGAGTTGCACTCCTGCTCAGGAACGCAGCATGATCTTTCATCATTTACGAATATCAGATGAAAAAGTGATTCTCAAATTACACATAGTTTTCGTAATAATTGCATTCTGTCCTCATTTCTTCTCTTCCACCTTCATTCACGTGGCGTTTGGCATCATTAGATTATCACTATTAATTACTGCGATTGATGACTCAAGGGAACAATTATCCTAAATATCATCATCATCATCGCATCTATGAGTAATGTGGGTTGGTGGCTCGGCGTGAAGCGTGATAGGTATTCTTATTATTGGTATGGGGCACAGAATGGGCACCAGTGCTACCCCCTGCACGGCTGCACCCCATAGATCCGACCAATATTACGTCAACAACATCGAACAAAGATGAGCTGGTTATGAACAAGATTTGAAAAGAATGCTTTTGTGGGATTTTATGATCCACCATTTTTTGACCTTATGGAAGATATAACAGAGGGAATCGTGATTTGTGCTGAGATTTATTGTACCCGTGAACCATCTTTTTAAAAGTATCCCAAAAGGTAGAGATGAGTTTTAAGATTACACTTTCATCAAAAACAATGTTAAGCTGAAGCCATTAATTAAAGCATTCTTTCTTGAGGATTACATATTTATGTGCTCGTAAGCTAAATTGATTGAAAGTTGATTTGATTATGTGTAATATATTAGATGATTAGATTTTTCTCCCACATGGAATTTCATCCACATTTCAACTCAGGTTTCCTCAAGAAAAGTTCCATAATATCTATAAGACTTGACGCGGGGTACTGATCAAGATTTGCGACATCTTGAGATTCGGCTCCTCCTGGCTCGATCCCTTTGATGAAACCCCTTCTTTCTTTCACCCCCTTTCGATTATTAGGCCTTTACAAACAGCTTAATTTCATCGAAATGAGTAACCAAGCGTGCGCTGGGTGCTGTGATTACACAAAGACATATGCAACCAAGGGGAGCGGCGAAACATCTGTCTCGACAAAAGAAACACTGAAGTCGCATAATGTTTCTCTGTAAGAAATCACAACTTTCCGTGACCTATAATATAGGGACATCGGTCACACGTTTTGAAAATGAAAGGGGTGTGGGCATAAACAAATTGCAGACAGAAGAGCAAAGTTGGAAATATAAATAAAATATTCCTTATGCATCACTAGATTATTTAAAGAAGGGGCGAGGGGCAATTTGTCTCTCATAAAATACATGTATTTCGAAATACAAAAGCAGCCACAACTGCAGATAATAGTTTGTGTTAGTATTAGAATCTTTTTCATATACTCAATTTTAGATTTGAATTCTCATTTCCTTCTCAAAATAAGTATTTTCCCCCTTTTTTTCTTTCTTCGTTGTCTCCCTGATCACCGTAATGATATTTACCTCTCCTGGGCGAACGTCTGGAAACCCTTATGTCGGTTATAGGACAATTGCCCCCTTAGCGATCACCCCCGACCAATTACCAGCGGGAGAATTAACCCCCTCCCCCAAGGAAAACTATCCCCGAAGATTAATCCCCAAGGGCAGCCCCCCCCCCCCTCCCCGAGGACAATCACCCCCCAAAAAAAATATTCTGCTTTTATTAAAACCAAATTATTATTGTAGGGTGGAATCCTCCTTTTATGAACAGGGAGTAATTTTCGGGGAGGGGGGGGGGGCTGTATCTGTCCTCAGGGATGGTTCTCCCCCGGGTTGCCCTTGGGGGTGTATTTGTCCTAAGGGGGATTTTAAGCATTAAATTGCTTATTTGTTGCATGGTGAAAGTGACATTACTTATTTGTCAATACGTTTACTGTCATTTGTTTTGCTGCTGTATTGATAAAATTTTACATATTGACTTACTTTATGTCGTTGGCATTTTGTTAATTTTAACACCCCTATAATTATTTATAAACTCATTCTTCGACGCCTGGCAACCGAAATATAACTATGCCTTATTAAGGATCATGCATAACTTATAAAAGAGCGCCCCTCGAAACAATTTTCTATGTACAAATCAAACACTCGGACCCAAGTTGGCATATGAAAAATGAAGGCCCTTCAATTGCTTCAAGGAAAGAACAAAAATGTTTGGTAAATTTCTAACATCCCCTGCCAGACCGTACTCCAAAATAATGGTCTAAAGATGTCGCCCTGATTTGAAGGGTCCGGGCTTCTCCCTTTTCAATTAAACTTGGGTGAGAATTTTGAATTGAGATCTTGCACCTCATTGTGATAGTATCTTGACAAGCAAGACATGAATGATTTGTCTTATTGTTTTTCGTTCAAGATTTTAGCCGGCATCATACGTCACCCTTCGCGCTTCTAGAATAGAAACCATTCCCCCGACTTTTCAAGAAGAGAGAGCAAGACGCCCTCACACACCAAGCCTGGCGGAAATCATCAAAATCGATGGATAGGGCCAAAAAAACATAACAACATCAAGGAATAATCTCTCTCTGCCTCTGGTATCTACTTACACCTGGCTCAGAAGTGGAATATAATTCATTAAATTTCACTTAAATTAATTAAGATCATTAGTAAAAGCCAAAGCAGGATTTGCAACGAAAGTCACAACTTCTGAATAGATGATATCATTGTAGTGTATTGTGGAAAAGTTTTTTTTTTTTACCAAACACACAATTGAATTGTAATAAAAGTTTTATGACTCGTCCATGATATTTTACAGACAAAAACTATATATTAGGGAAGATGATTGCCATGCTAGAAAGGAAATATTGAGCTTTTTTAACCATTGGTTAAAGGATTATTTATCAATTGAGAAGACATTTGAGAGACATAAAGTGACAAAGAGAGATGACAGGGGTCGAGATCTGGGTGGACGTGGGGGGGGGGGGGGCGGCAGGGTACACATGTTCTTTTATATTTTGAAACACTTCTTAGATCACACATTTATTAATACATGTATAAACTGCAAGGTGAGATGGTGAAAACACAACTTAAATGAGAGGAGACAGCAAATCATGTAATGATGTGATAAATGGTATTTTATTCATAATCTGAATATACAAATGAATATGTATTGCATAACTATGAATCAGGTCAAATAACCATCAAGGATGATATCGGGCCAGGGACTGGTTCTTTTATGACACACAATAAAGGTGACAATAGATATCTCTTCACACACTTTGGTATTTTATAAACCTGAAAATATAAAAGCGATCAGTTCTTAATGTATGACAACTGTCTGATTACAATATTTCACACTGTGCTACTGTTTAAAAAAAAAGGGGGAAAAAAAGAAAAAGAAGAGAAAACACAAACACCTCCCCCCCCCCCCCAAAAAAAAAAAAAAAAAAAAATGTGACAAAAACATATTGAAATCATATTTCAGTGAAGTGTGAGCCATTAGCAATGCAGTACATGTCCTAGGGTATGGAGGCATTTAAACCCAGCCCTACACAAAAATAGTAAGTTACTATCTTCTTGAATATCAAGAGTGTACCCACTGTACTCAACATTTCGAAAGTGACACATCCTTAATAGATTTTAAGTATACCTACCAAAGACTACCCAAGTGGAAACACAAGAGAATTTTACTTTACCAATTAGAAGAAGTTACTGAAGCGAGCGATGATTTTTCAGTTATCTTAATATTACCAGCCAGGATAGCGAAACCTATTGTCCGAAATCTCCATGTGTACCAAAAGCCCCTTACTCTATACTTAAGACAATAACACTCGCACATGTAACTTTAAGTAATCCATTGCTTGACATTCAAACTACTTACTAGCCCATTTTGAAGTAACATTAATACAACCTAATGTATAAAGAAAGAAATGACAGAGGTAATAAGTAACACTTTGGTATCCAAAATCAGTTCATCAACATCACTATCAATATTGCATCTAGATTCTTTACATTGCAGGTTATTGGGCTGCATTCTACACTTTGCCTATTCTGAATGCACTCAAAGTGCTATTCAAATGACATACCAGATTCAAAGTGACTAAAATTGTAAAGGGGAAGTACACACTGATATTAAGTTGGTTTCTAATAGAAGTAGAAAAATAAGAGAAATTGGTCAGTGAAAATTTGAAGAAAATATGATGATAAGTAAGAAAGTAATGAAACTCTGAAGGTGTGATCAATCAAAAATTAATTGGCAACTCTGTGACATATCTTGTGAGCCCTTGTTGCAGACTTAACTACATCTTTGATCATGATCCTGAATACATCTCTTTCCATAATTTCCTTTGGATTTTAGAAGCCCTATAATCATGTTTGGGTAAAAAACAGATCACATATTCTAGCTCAGTTCTAGCTGGCAATGGCTTCCTTCCTCCTCCGCTGCCCTTCAGTGTAGAGATAGTAGGCATCTTACGCCTCCTTAAAGACGTTGGTATAGGTTGGTGAATGTCAGTCAATCAGACCCATTCGTTTCCTTCTTGCGTCTCCCTTTTCCTTATTGGCTTGTAGTCGTAAATGATACTGTGGTTCAAATGGGGTAGAAAGTGAAGCTCAAAGGAATTAAAAGAGACTTGTGCATGTTCTCTCTTTATAATTTCACTGAATATGCCATCAATATTTCAAAAATGAAAACAATTTTTTGAAATATAATGCGTGAATCAAAAGTCAATTCCCTCAGAATGAGTGATGCACTAAATATCCATACAGCCAGTTTACCTTTGCTTTACCTAACAGCCATCACTTATTCATAAGGCAATGATAACAATAATAATAGGGATTGTAATAATAACAATAATAATAAATATTAATAATCACAATCATGATATCAATAATACCAATGTTTTCATTATAAATCTCAGCCCAAATCATATTGACATGAAATTGAAATCCTCTTTATTAAAAAAAAATATTTAAATGGACCCACCTCTTTCTTGAAGCATTTGTTCATGGCTGTATTGTACTCGTCACATGCTCCCACAAACTTTTTCAGGGGGTGCTGCAAATGACAAGAACATGAAATAATATGTCACAAATTACAAACCTTAAATTAAAATCATGTTACATAATTAATTACAAATCATACATGAAAAATTATGTAGATTTGGACAAAAACATCCTTATAATCCACATGTGTACGGACAGGTTGCTTACACCTACAAATTGTTTTCAAAGAGAAATAAAACAAACAGCTTTTTCTTCAAGATTTCATGATCTCTACTTAAAAGAATTTTATAATAAATTGAAAATTATCACAAAATGGAGTGAAATCCACAATAAAATGCAAGCACTCAATTCTGTCCAGACACACAACACAACCGCTATTCCCACATACCCCCTCCTCATGCTTGTAATGTTTTGATGTAGATCTGGCCTGTTTTTATTAGTTTTATCTGTTTTTCATTTCACTTCCAGTCTTCCACATATTCCAGCCTCCAGGAACAGGATGATCATCATCAACATGATCATTCCAATCTCTTTGAATTGTCTTTCTAAATCTAATTATGAACTACTAATAATTGACTTATTTACCTCTTTATGACAGTCTAGAAGTTGCCGAATGATACCATTACATTCATCAGTATGTAGATGTGATGACAGATCTGGATGCATATTCGTTTGTGCTTCCTGTAACTACGTAAAATTCAACAATTGATAAGAGATTCACATGAACTTGCATCAGCTGCAACATGAAAAGTGACGTACGGGACTAGACTGTATCTTATTTTACGTATTAGGCTTACGCAAGTACAGAATTAGACTTAGCATCGAGGCTTTTTGTATAATATTTTCTTCAAAAAGAGTTTAATGACTGTAGAAAAACTCTCAAAAATAATTTTACATTTTATTTTACAATTTTTATATCCTTACGCGTTGATTTCAATGTATCGAATTATATCTTTGTTGGTTGTTACTTTCTTTAATAACGATAAAACATACTGTTACAACATCTACCTTCATCACCATTCCCACACGTGCATTTCAATAGGACTGGCAAAAGAGGTTTTAAAAATGGCTTTTGAACAGGCACAAGCTACTGTTTCGTCGATGTTACATGGTATAAATAGGTAAGCTTCGCATAAATTGTTCAATTTGTAAAATACCATTCACAGAAAATGATGTATTGATATAGTAAAACACCTCCAGCTGCAGCTGTAGATGTCAATGTAAAATTCACATGTAAAGTCTATGGAGCTGGAGTGCAGTGAGTAGTGACTCTGTTGATGAGACTGTGGTTTACTGCACTGACTGTTTAGATCTATGTCTGTGCATGTGTCATTGTGCATAGCAGCATAGTTCCAGAAGCTTTGGAATTCAAGGTATTCAAGGTATAATAAATGTGCTACATAGCCATTTTGTTCTTAGTAACCTTGTTTTCTGAGTAGGTCTGCCAATATTGAGTGAGATTTATGTCCGACTGAGACTAGTATGATATTAAAGAGTTCAATGAATAAACATGATGTGGTTTGCGAATTGAAGCTTCATATTCAAGTAGTCTAACTTCAACTTGAAAGGCAAGCTCACCCAAAGATATAACTTTACTTATTCTGAGATATTTATTTTATTCTTGCCCATTAATCTACAAGATTCCCAACCAAAGTGTACGAGAGACGCAAATTAAGGCAATAATGTTCAGTTTCTCAGCACGACATGGGCATTGCCATTTTCTTGATAATGTGAAGTCGTTTATCAAGTAAATTACTCAAATTTATAGATGCTTCCTTTCCGGGTACGTGTGTGTGTGGTCATAAAACATTTCATTCACCTTCTATTATCCTTTGTTCTACAATTGTCAGAAGCCAAAAACGCAAATTGCATGAATAAATGAGTGCTCTTCTAGGGTGAATGTTTCTCATAAACTCATAAACGAAAAAGATTTGTCAACTGCTATATTTTAATATTTTTTAATAAATGGGATACAATTCAAAATATAATTTCTATCTTCTCAGCTCTGATTCTTCCTCATTGAAAAATAAAGGTTATGTTATTGATTTTAAAAGTCTTCCAACTAAAGCTTTGTGCATGATACATGTACAACTTCAACTGGTACGTCACATTTCAAAGAAAATGGCTGCATCCGTGTTATGCTAAAAGGCATCACATCATGCCAAGAATTTCTTTATTTACATATCTCTTTTACATTTTTCGTAAGGAATATTGTACCTCAAAGGGAAGGAATACATCTCATTTTTCAAAATACTTACTCTTATTCTTTGGGGCGAGGTTTCTTTTAATAATTTGGTAATTACAGAGGCTGGGTGTACACTATGAAATCTTTAAAAAATGAACATGAGCAGGATCATAAAAGCATGAATAAAAAGTGACAAAACTTTTTTCTAGCACTCTGGATTTCCAGGTCAAAAATAGCTTCTCCATGGAGCGCAGTCCATATTGGTGTCCAACAGGGTAGTGTTTTTTTATTTGGGAATGATTTTAACGATGACATTGGCAGTAAGCCAGTAATATCAGACTATTTGCAGATGACGCCAAGTGTTGGCAATCGATTAATCATCCTGAGGATGTTGTTGCAAGGAACCATCCGCAAGCTTGAGGCCTGGTGCCCTGGTCGTCAAGGGTATGGCAGCTTAAATTCAGTCATGAGAAGTGTCAAGTTGTGCACCAAAGTTGCAGGAACCCTCAGCATCAATTCCAGATTCATCTAAGTGATGTTATTGATCAACTTGAGGTTATTAGAACAGTTGATGAGGAAAAGCATCTTGGGGGTTTACTTTTCTAATTCTATTTTTTTTTCTCAGGATGTACATAAAGTAGCTGCCAAGGCAAACAAAGTACTTGGCCAATATGCTCTTTTCTCACCTGACAAAACATGTGTTTGTATTATTATATATGGCCCTTGTCAGACCACTTCTATATAATTACTGTTCATGTGAACTCACAAAGAGAGATGCAAGTAAGCTTAAGTCTATTCAGAGAAGAAGAGCTACCACATTGGTGTCTGAAGTGAGATCATTGCGATATTCTGAAAGACTCAAGCATATAGGAATTTCATCCCTAGAGTACAGGCGTGAACGGGCATACAACTGTATATGATTCAGGATTTCAGGTATTTAAGTTGCTGAATGATGATTTGGAAGACTCTGATCCAGCTGCACTCTTTGTTCTTAACGATCAAGTCACTGGAGGACACAAGTTTTAAGTTCTATAGGAGGAGATGTCGCACCAACAAAAGATTACATTCTTATTTCAAAGGGTAGATTGTAGTAATTAATTTGCTCATATTAATATCCATCCTGATTATGATTGCTTAACCAAATTGATGGATATGTTATTCTCTTCCGTGTCAGATGCCTGGTATATTTCCTATTGTCTTTAATAAGTTTAATTGTATATAAGTAGATATTTAGTTTGTTATAGTTCTCTCTAGATCTTTAAACATATAATTACTTATTGTGTTATGTCTTCATTGGCCTGATCTATTTCTCCTTTTTTTATGCGAGCAATTATCTCTTTAGTATTGTTTAATCTATTTTTTCCTCTACTATTTTTTATGCCCAGGTACAATCCAGAAAATCTTGCTCTACTGGAGAATTATGTGGAAATCCAAGGGAGAGAAAACCAATATGATCTGGAGGCAAATCTTGCTATTCTCAAGCTGTAAGTATCAAAGTCGGATAAATGTTAGTACATGTATATGACATGTTACAGGCATGCAATTACAACCGAACATGATGACTTTACTTCAGACTCCAAAGCACACTGATAACTAAGTTGTGGTTTACAAATGGCTTTTAACAAATTAAATATTAGGGTAAAAACGTATTGATTACTGGTATTAATTTTTGGGTGAGGTCCGTCTGATTCAAAAGGAAAAAAAGAAAGAAGAGAAATGGACAAACATCCAGGAGTTTGTTTTCCACATAGGGTCATAGAACATCAAATAAAGTTGATGGTTCTTTTGATATCATATTTAGTACAGAATGGATGAGTAGGATTTATTTTCTGATTCTGGCGAGGATATAATTCGAGGTAGATCTCTAGTTTAATAATTCTTTCGAAAATATAAATATTAACATTCAGTGATACTTGGTAAATTCATACAGTGCTCATTTCCCACAAAGATATAATCAAAATGACAATTAGTTTGAAATAATGTCAACGATTGTTTTCTCTATTTTTTACCATCTTCATGGCCATAGGTACCAGCTGAACCCATCACACTTCAAAATGCCAATAGCTGCTCTGATCTTCCTCAAGGCTATGACCAACCTTCCACACACAGACATCATCCTATGCAAGTGCCTCCTGGACAGTGATGTTGTATCCTTTTCAAAGAAAGTGCATAGGCCTACCTGTAGTTATAATTGTAAAAGGTCACCAAGGAGACTTGTTAACCACTTGACTGCTCACCACTTACATGTACGTGCTTAGTGCATTGCACTTTCAAGACCGTAGCACTGCATAAAGCCTAGCCCTACTGTGTAATTAGCACTGCAATGATGTTATACAGGTCTCAAACAGTAGATGGCGCTCTTCAAAAAAAATACCGGCTTTTTTTTTTTGTACAGTTTTTGTACAGTACAAAAATGCTGTAGCACAGGCGGTCTGAACGCGTTTTAAGCCCAAGCAGTACTTGTGCCAACTATTTTCAACATTCTATCTATGATGTTTTAGATACCTGAAGAAAAGAAGGGGGAAAAAAAAATTAAGGCTATTGCTCCAATCTGTCAATACCCAAGACCATGGCTCAGTACAGGCAAGAGAGGTTTCTACAAATCATGCATAGTGCACACCACACACTGGTGTCCATTATAAGAATACTAGTCACACATGGGAGTACCGGTAAGGATCTAAACTATTTTCACCTCTCCCATGTTCACTATTCCACTTGAAGAGAAAACGCTTCACATCAGCTTTATACCATTGATTGAAATGTACTGGTATGTTTTTTTTAATAAACCTTACAGGTAGTTATTGCATAGGCATTGATGGAGAATTGCCAGTTCCTTTTATAACTTGACACATTATCTGAGAGAAACTTTGTCAGAATAATTTATCTGAGAGAACGTTTGGTAGCAAATAGAAGAAAAACAATGCTGGTCACTTTAGCCTTTTGATTTGATTTGATTTATTTATTTATTTCTGTTTGATTTTCTTTTTCTTTTTTAAAAATATGTAACAAACAAAAAAAACATTGCAAATTTACACATGAAAAAAGAATATATGTGTAGAATAAAGTAAGGCTGGCTGTAAACATCAAACAGGAGGGTTGACAAAGTAAGCAAAGCTTGATAGCATGACTACCCTCAAAAGATACATAATAATACAAATATGGAGGAAAAAATATTGGTAAAAGGGGGAAAAGACAGCAAAATATTGCAAGTGTCTGTCTTATACAGTATTATAACAAATTGTAATGTTTTGTGCTATTGTGTTGTTTATTGTGCATTGCCATTGGGATTATGAAGGTTATAAGCATGAATTAACTACACAAAAATGAAAAACATCAAAGTCTAGGAAGAAGAGCAATTTTACTTTGATGGAAGTTCAACTCCTCAGCCATACTCTTCTGAGACAGTGCTTATTTTTGGGGGACGTGCAGAGACCAATTATTAAAAAAATATCAGCCTCTGTGTTGTTAGATTTGTTTCTGTTGTATTTTCCTTAATACTATACTTCTAGCAACAAGAGGAACCATTAGCATCCATCTGCTACTTTGCAGGATTATTAGAAACTTGTCAGTTCAAAGAATTCTGGGTAAGTATCAATAGTTTCTATTCATGTAATTTTTAAATTTCTCTTCAAACTACATGTATATGTTAAGTATCTCCAATTAATTTTCATGAAGCATAATGTACATAAAGAGTTCAATTACTATTGATAGTTTTGGTTTCTTAGTGAAGTATTTTATCTAGCAGTAGTAAGGTTATTCATCACTCATGATATTTCATCCAATGTCATTATGCTCCTGTTAAAGCTCATGAGTTTTGGGCAAGTCCAAGGTATGTCCCATACGTTACTAAGTATTATTGAACTTTATAGTATTACCAAGTATCATTGAACTTGATGGCTGCACATGGATTTAAATAAAAGTGTAATGTTATAACTTATTTGATGTTTTATCTGATTCAAGCTCTATTGGGGCTATCGGCTTGATACAGTCATCAGATATACCGAAAATCTTAGATGTGGTCAGTACAAGTATGAGACAAAATACGTAGTTTGCTCTCGCCCTTTTTATGATAATAAAGATTAAATTATTAATGGAAAGGTCCCTTTACCGGTATAACATGCTACAGGTGTATTATTACAAGTAATTAGTTTTTTGTATTTTTTTTTTTTAATACCGGTAATGAAGCATGGAGGTATTTAGCATGAGTATATGACTTAGATTCTGATTTTTCCACAACTATCCACATAACAATTGATATTACTGCACCCTAATTGTCAAGTTTCCATCCATGTTCCATGTACCTCAACAGACTAAGTACGAGTCCAGGACTACAGCGTTACAGACTGTTGCTGGTTTCCATAACGCCATCCGAAAATGTAAGTAACTAGTCTAAACTCCTGATTAAAGAGGGATTTGTAGATTCAATATTTAGGTTAGCATTCACGTTCCCTTTGTTTTGTGTCAACAGTTGTGAGCACGATGTGGTCGGATGAATAATGACAATATTTCTTGTTTGGCGAAGCTTCTTATAAAGTGATTGTCAAAGCTGTAGTTTGTTTTTATTGCATCTTTTTTGTCTTTTGTAAAATGGCATATGTTCTAGCAGAGTTTGGGTCATTTTCACAGATTCAGGGGGTTGAGAGTCTGCGATATTCATCAAGACTAAAATATTGGGTTAAATTCTCATGCAGTACTGTAATCAATTGTTCAATCAAGTTTGCATTTTTTGTTAAAAATACATTTGGGATTGTTGAGAATTTATTCTGTGAATTATTGTTCACTATGTAAGCCTTGTAGATAAAAAAATCAAGGAGTTATCCGTTAACCTGAGTGTATGTATACTTCACATTTTTTAATTTTTTTAAAACAGCATTTGCTGCATGTAAATGTAATAACTTGAGAGCTTTTGTAGACCCATTTATCAATGCTTTCATTTTGAGGACATTTCTAGTGATTTTTTACAAGTTCTTTTTGGCATTTGAATATATCAGCTGTGTGGATCGAATTTAATTCATATAAACATGGAATGTTATGTCAGACACGCCTCCGTAAGCTTTCTTCAATTGCAGCTTTCGTTTAAAAGGCAAGCATGGAATATCGATACATACATAAGCTTTTGTATCTATTTGAAATGAACAGAGTAAAACCAACTACTGCACATTTATATTTTTGCTCTACTGCAGTTTGCTCTTAAATTAAAGTTAAAATTGAATTTTGAAATTGGGAATTATGTTGGGATTAAATTTTTTGTTTGTTTGAATTACTCCACGTCTGCAGTCATCTGCCACGTGATCAACAGCACCTACCAGACAATTGAGAAGGTACAACTTGGAGAGCTTCTGGGAGTTTCTGACGACACCGAGCTCAAGCGGTGGATGGCCAACTACGACTGGAAGGAGCTCGATGGCGGAAAGGTCTTCATCTCCAATCAGGAGGAAAGTGTCAAGACAAAGAACATCACAGAGAAGATCGGCTTTGATAGTAAGTGGGATTATTTCACGATGTTGTTGGAATAATAAGAAATGGAATTTTAGAGTTAATATTTCAGTTTGTCTTCTTGGTTTAGTGCAAGCAGAGTGCACTCCCAAAATCATTGTCTAATTGCATCAAATAAGTGACTGTTGGTGTAAAACATGTGGTCATTTTTTGTACACACCGTGCCATTATAAAGGTTAACTTGTACGTATTCATATTATATTTCTAATGCATTCAGAAATGCAATAAAAACTATTTTTCCCATTGGTAATGATCCAAGTTTTGCAATAGTTTACTGTATGAAGTATATATAAATCTGCTAGTACAGCTAGGCAAATATATTTGTTCAGGAAGAGTTGTTAGATATATATTTCAAATATTTTCTAATATTACTGGGTACCGGTACTGGAAATTACTAAATATCTATGATTTATTTTCTTTGTCAATTTATTTGCAGATGTGGCTACTGTTATGAAGATATCCCAGTGACGTGAATGGAAATAGGAACATGGAACAATTCATGAACTTACAGAATACTAGACTATTCAAAAGGTAGTGAAACAAACTGTAAATGACACACATTTCGCGAACCATGGAGCTAAATTATCTGGATTTATGACCTTGATGTGACCTTCTCCAAGTTCAGAGCAACATTGTGATGAATTACATTGTATAGACATCTGATTTTCAAACTCATCTTGGGAATTTCTCTTCTTTTCTTCACTACTGGTATTCTGTTGTTTTACTATTTGTGTATGTGTAAACTCATGTTACAATTAAGTAGGTCACTTCAAATCAGCATCTTTACAAATAAATAGATGTAAATATAATTTTAGTTTAGTTCAGTTCTCGTCTGTAAGATAATTCATTTTTTCTGACTCTACAAATTTATAATAATGTTGATCGTTAAGGAGTGCTAAAAACAGAAAGGTACCATGGTGCTTACAAATTTCAGAATGTGAAGAGAAACATAAAATACATAGACTCATATTAAATCACATTAAGTTTAGAGGGAAGAAGTATGTTTTAAGGGACCTTTTGAAAGAGGCAAGTCAGGTTAATTCTCTTATGGAAAGTGGGATATCATGTTGAATTAATACTGACAGTCAAGAGCAATGGTTAAAACTATTGCCCCATGGTGATGTAATAATACTTCCTTGTCTCAACATGAAATTAAGAGGTTACGGGGTAGAGAAGTCAGACATAAAGGAATAAGAAATACATTTGTGCAGGCATACATACAAACATATTTATTATAAGATAAACAAACCTTGCAAATATTTTAAAGTTCTTTAATTTGAAAATATACCATGACTTTCCTTTTCAAATGCTGTTAAATACATGTGATAACAAAACATAATGTATGTATACACAATAACTATGGTATGAAATACATATGTACATGGACTGTATTTTGTGGCAGTTATCGCTTTACTGATAATGATAATCCATTCTCAACGGCACGTCCTAGAGCTTAAGCGGTAGCCTCATTTTAGGGCAGAATCAGCTTCAAGAGTTGTTATAATACCATGAACAAAACATCTGAAAGCCAATTGATTCCGGAAGTTGGTGTAGTACATGAACTACTGTGCATTTCCATTTGATGTTTTATTTATTTTAGGTACAGACTTTCATTGATCTGAAATGTAAAATTATTATTATAACTTTAGTAAGCCTTTTACCTAGGTGAATTTGTTGAACAACAAGTTTCATTCCACAATAATTGTTTCTAAAGTGTAAAATTAAAACCTGATATGACTCCACATTTTATTTAAAAACAGTAAATTGTGAGACTGTCAAGTTTTACTTTATGAATGCAAGGAAATAAATACACATCCTCTCCATTCAAAAAAACAATATAACATGGTTATACATGTTTTGTACATGTATTAGAAAACAGATTACTTAAAATGTTGCCAGATTATAACTATGTGTATGTATACATGCCCCTTCAATCCCCCGTATATTTCAGAATAATATTCATAGCACATCAATAAATTTGTACAGAATTGTGTCTGTATACCTCTCAAACTCAACACATCATTGTAAAGAAGTATTCATTTAATATCCAGGTTGTACAAGTGGAACCTTGATTCAAATGTTCTGCTTGAGTACTAATGCAATCTGTGATAAACAAGAAAATTCAGACGTCTTTGAGACATTCTAGGAGACACAAGGATTATTTGTGGCACTAGATTATTAATAATTGTGTCGGTGGTCTTAGTATTGCATGGTTATAGGTTCAAGGTGTTTCATAGTAAACTACTATTTACATGTGCATTATAAATTTAGAACCAAACTTGGCATTTGTCCACTTAAAACAAACATAAAACAATGTGGCAATATTAACTTCAGAACATTTAGTTACAATGAAGCTGACTTTAACTGTTGTAGTATAAATAACATACCGGTAGCAAATAATTTATGAAACTTACAATTACATCACTGCAAACTTTGAGAAAATAAATCTACATTGCAATACATGTATTATTCAACTAAAAGTTAACCATATACATTTAATGTTAACAAATAAATACTAAAATTGTACATTCACTGTAGTATTCCCAATTTTATGCTAATGATGCTACCTTATAATATCAAATGTTTTGAAAGTCAGCTCATCTACATTTTTCTCGTTGGAGAACACTGCCTTGTCGATCCTGGACTTTGGACTTCCTTTGGTTTTCAGCCAACTTTTCCTACAAGGACAAAAAAAAGAAATGCCAGAGTGAGAAATTATGGTTTCAGGTTGTGATATTTTTCAAGGGCCATCTGTACTAGTTTCGCCAGGTTTTTTTTAGACAACCTGCAAGGTCATTGACTCATCAAATCAGCTCTCAATTAACATAAGAAAAGGATAGACCAACAGGCACTAATTAGGAATTGTTTGCTATATAGAGGGCGCAAGAAGTAGTATAGTGGGCCTTTAATGAAAGAAACTCGGACTTAAAATTCATAACACTGTTAATCCAAATGACAGTACATGTGTTTACAAGTACATGTATACTAAATGTACAAATTTAATATCAATTAATCACATATTTAACTTCATGTGATAAGAAGCACCAAGTCATATTTTCCCCCTTAGAGTACAGAAGAGTAAAGACAAATTGTTTTCGACATCCTTTTTCCAAAAATGTAATGTTTTTAATGGATCCCATGTAAAAGGCCTTTGTTTAAAGTACTGCAAATATTAATTTAAACAAAAGAAGAGAGTGCATAAAAACTAAATGTGACAACTGCAATTGCTAAACAAAATGTGTGCACATAAATGTACATTAATACTCCATATTGACAATACCTAAAAGTAGTTATAACCTTACACACATAAAAGAGATTTGATTTCCTATGTCTGGTCAGTGGTCAGTCACAACTCTCCTTTCTTTAATTTCATTTTATTTTTCTATAATATTGTATTCATTTATTAATTCATTTATACATGTTTTGTTTTGTTGGTTGGGGGAGGAGAGGATAGTTAAACCCATCAGCTGCAACTTCCTAGTCTACTAACAATATCAACGTTTCTGCAAAATAAAGGTTTCTTGGGTCTATTAGACATCACTCACATCACTCTGATTTTATCCACATGTCCCTGTGCTTGTCCTATGACTGTTCCTTTGCTGGTGTTCTGTGCCCATCCTGTGAGGGCTAGCTCCCTTGCTTTCCTTCTTGTATCCTGATTGGGAATTTAAAAGGTTGATATTACGATTAGCAAAAGCTATCTCCACTGCATGTTATGGCTAATGATTGAACACAAATTAACAACAGCCTCTTAACAAATCATGACACAAAATAGGGATTAAACATTTACTTATTGTATGTAGCGGATGCATTGTTTTCGGGTTGTCCGTCCGTACGCCCCGTTCTCGTGATGGCATTATCTCAAGAGCTGATTGATGAATTACCATCAAACTCGAGACATGTATGTATCTTGCAGACCCACTGAACTGATTAATTTTGGGGTCATTTTATATATACAACATGGAATGAAGTATGAGGTTGGTTTTAGTAACTTTTATAAAGGAGGGAAGTCAGTTTTCAGGAACATGCATGATTTTGGGTTATTTGATTAGATGTAAACCAACTGAGCATAAGAGTTAACTTATAGAAGAATAAACAAACTAGATGGAATTCGACTGCGCGCAGTCGAAAATGATGCCTCCGTTATAGAGCAATTTTACAAACCAAAACAGAAAAAAAAAATTGAATTCACATTCAATGGTAATCCATTGACAGGTTCTCAGAATATTGTGATTACAAGCAATTTCTCATATACATATATGACCCTTTGATCTTTGACCTCATGACCATAAAATCTACTCAGTTCATTGGCTCTGCAAGATGTTCTGAGTTAAATAGTAATCCATCTGTCAGTTCTAATGAGAATGCGTTCACAAGCTATTTTTGCATACATAATGGGCCCATGACCTTTGACCTTTGACCTTATGAACCAAGAATCTACTCAGTTCATTGGCTCTGCAAGTAACAAACATGACCTAATTTTGGTATGAATCCATCAATCGGTTCTTGAGATAACACGATCACAAGCTGTTTTTGCATTCATAATGTGCGCTGTGGCCTTTGACCTTTGATCTACGTGCTCCAAAATCTAATCAGATTGTCTTCCTATAGTGATACACACTATCATTAAGTTTGAAGTTTTTACATCTCCAGTGGTTCTTGAGATATCATGATAACAATCTCAATGTATGGAATTTCATAAGTTGACCTCTGTGACCCTTGACCTTTGACCTACGTGCTCTAAAATCTAATCAGATTGTCTTCCTATATTGATACACACTATCACTAAGTTTGAAGTTTAAATCTCCAGTGGTTCTTGAGATATCATGATAACAATCTCAATGTATGGAATTTCATAAGTTGACCTCTGTGACCCTTGACCTTTGACATACGTGCTCCAAAATCTAATCAGATCGTCTTCCTATGGTGATACACACTATCCTTAAGTTTGAAGTTTAAATCTCAAATGGTTCTTGAGATATCGCGCTAACAAACTCAATACAAGGAATTTCATAAGTTGACCTCTGTGACCTGTGACCTGTGACCTTTGACCTACGTACTCCAAAATCTAATCAGATCGTCTTCCTATGGTGATAAATACTATTCCCGAGTCTTAAGTTTAAATCTTAAATGGTTCTTGAGATATTGTGATAACGGTCAAACGGGACGGACGTACGGACGGACGTACGGACGGACGGACAACCCGAAAACATGATGCCTCCGGCACCACCTTCGGTGGCGGAGGCATAAAAAGGATACCCCGTAAGCAGTATCTGTATTTGTACATGTATACATGCACATACAGTTCAGCAAGCTGAAAATATCACATTTTATTTCAACTCAAACACAAGTTTTGTTGTTATTGCTGAAAAGAACTTTTCCCCATTTCGTAAAATAATTATAGAAAAGACTTTATACACTTTTGCTGCAAAATTAACTGCCTAAAATATCTAGAAAGAAGAATATTCTGTACATACATGTAGTCTATATCATTGTTAGATTGTACAATGTAACAAAATTCATACTTTTTTCATTTTCCTTTGATTGTTATTGTTGACAATAAATAGAGTCATCCCAAAAGGCCAAAAGTTCAAAGATAACACTATTTCAATTCAATATTTACTTACCCTTCTGAAGAAGACACCTGAAAAATAACCACAAAGTAAAAAGAATTAAAAAAGTTAATTTCGCTTTTAATAAGGAAAGTTTTGCCGAGTTTGCTGTATCTTAAAAGCAATACATTTTTTTCAAATGATTTTCTATATTTGATTAATTATTAAGCAACCAATTCTACACTTTTCTGAACTCTGAAGCAGATGATCATATTTTGCTGTGAAGCAAACAACTCCAGAGAAGATTCAAAACTCACAAATATATATCTTATTTGACATAAACAGTCTCATGTAGTTAGTAAGATCTACTTCAACAATGAGAAAAATGATGGGTTAAGTCTTATGAGATTTATGAAATAATGCATTCAAACTTCTTCAAATTGCCGTTTTAAATCGACTGCCAATCACACTTTTCTGGGTATAGGTTATACTAGTAACATTTTATTACTAGCTTGTACTTAATTATTATAGGTACAATTATAGTCTACTAGTCTACAGTTATTAATACTCTCTGAAGACCTATTAATTTTCTATTTAATGAGCCTGGCTCTGTGCCTGTCTGGCCCGAGCCACATCAGACTGCACTGGGGCCCTCAACCTTCTGTCTGGTTCATACATGCATCCATGCAAATTAGGCTTGGGATGGAGATGGTGCACACTTGCATTTTGTGTGTGGGTTTGAAATCCAGTGATCAGACTTTACAGAGGGAGGGAGATTGTGAATTGATGAAAGCTAAAGAAAGTGAATTGAAGGAGTTCTTTTATGCACAAATTACTAGACTAGTACTAGTACTAGTAGTTACTAGTAGTACTGGTACTAGATCTAGTAGTAAGTAGTCGTAATTCATTGGTGCACGTGCATGCTGCTGTCACCACCGGAATGGACAGCCCGAGTCGACGCTACGCTCCTGAGGCGGATCGTCTCCTCCCGGGCCTCCCACTTTCATCATTTCCATTTTTTCGGGAATTTACTTGATTAACTTGTGTGCATAATTTCAGAAAATGTTAAGACAATACTTCACTGTTGTAATTTCTTTGGTATAACCAGTTTTACCTTGAACTTTCCCAAATATCTCGAAATCTATTGACCTCCAAACGATCTGTTTTGCCGAAGCAGACGCTCCTGTCGCCATGTTTACAATCTTGAAATATTTCCTACCCTCGTTCATGCCCTTTAGATAATAAAAGTTAGATTTAACCATCATAGAACAAAAGAACAACATTTTAAATGATGAATATAATATTTATTAATTTATTAAGATATTCAGAGAAACATGTTATTTCAAACAATAAAGATTGTAGTTTTTAACTTTATTGATTAGATCATTGCTTGTTATAGTTAAATCCATTTTCTTTTGTAGGGAGAGTCAGCATGAAATTGTTCTTTCTGTCTCTTATATTTTATGTATAATGGAGCACCAATGAATTTAAAATGAAGCAAAAATAAATTTTGAATGGCAAACATTTCTTATAAAATGAACAATATAAGAAAATAAGCTCTTAGTTTGTGAACCATAATCATGGCACAGTCATTATAAAAATATGAAACCTGCAAACCATATCGACTAGTCATGACGTGTGTAAAAACATGTCAGCCTTGTGAAATGGGCAAATCATTGTAAAATCTGAGCTGGAAGCTGTTATTCAATCAAACATTGCATTCACCATGGATGAGCAAGACGGGAAAGATCCCCGCTACCAAAAAGAATTGATTTACAACAAATTGCTACCGTACTCCTCGGAATTTGAGGAGGAATCGGAGAGACATCTGACTGAAATCAAAACCAATTTATCGCTTGCTGTGCAACTTCGTGAACTTCGCCCTGGTGTGCTGTTTTGGACCGGGAAGTTTTCGGCGTAAGTTGACCTCCTTTTCCGTTAGGACCCCTCGCTTCTGCTGGTAGCCGCTAGCTGCAGCTGCTAGCTGCTTGCATGTTTCACATTTAATACAAACACTCAATTGCTCAAACAGCAATGAAGAACCACACACGTTAAAGCTTGAAATTGATATGATATACCTTGCACTATAGTTTTGAGAATTACACTTCATATTTATCTGAAAATGTTTTTAAATTTGAGAATTGAGTCCAGCTAAACTAAAGCCTGGTAATTTTTAAAGAAACAAAATAAATTAAGCTTAAAACTAAACTAAAAGTTAAATAGTTGAATTTTTAAATAGTAAAATGTCATTAACCAGAAACGGCGGCGCTGGTAAACTGACAAATCGCGTCCTGAAAAATAAGGATCGTCCGCGTGTTGGCGATGCTAAAAACGGATTCCACGATGATGCTCCATGATGATTCATTTCTCATTGAATTAAATGCAGCACAGAGACTTTCACATTATGAACGATAAAACTGGGAGTATTTTAGCTTTTTAAATTGCCAATCAGGAACCCTACACCCGTAGAGCGCCAAAGAAAAACAAAATGTCCACGAAAGTGCGGATGATCCTTACTTTTTACAATTTTAGGATGCGATTTGTCCCCGTTTACGAGGATATCCTTGTTTATGCGGACGATCGTCATTCTCATGCCAGCGCCCCGACTGTGAACTGTTGGCATCACAAAACAATTATTAGATTTGAGTTTAAAAAATAATTATGTGCTCTGTTGCATTGGAAACAAAATTGTAAAAAATATTGATGGGACGTCGACTTATAAATATAAGGTGATGAATTGTTGACTTGCCTTGTTCAAGATATATATAGTACATGAAATGTATTTTAAGTAATTAGTTTTTTATACATACATGTATAATATCAAAGTCGTAACTCTCCAGCAATCAGGAATCCTAATGAATTAGTAAGTAAATTGAGACACCTCTCTTCGCTTATAAGATAACCTTAAGATAACCAATTACTTAGCAATGAATTGGTCACTTGGTGGGTCAAGGAACACTAAATATTAAAACTGAATTTTACCCCCTAGGTATATACGTTATCATGGCCGAAAGTTCAGCAAGGAAGAGCATGTGGCCTTCATCAAGCTCTATCTGGAACTTATCAACATTCCAGATTTGGAATTCAAGATCATGTCAGAGTTTGCCAGAATTCTCAACATACTTCTCAAGTAAGTTGACTAGTTGACAATATTTTTTTTTCTTCTGAAATGCACCATATTTAATTTTGGTAGATCTGTCATCCAGCCAGAGGTTTATCAGGAAGGAATTTGCATAAACAATTTTAATATGGAAGATATCTAATGGATATCGATAGTAAGTAGGATCCAGCAACTCAGTATATTGAGAGAGGGGGAAAAGGGGGGGGGGGGAGGCAGGAATGGCGAATTGCCTTTTTATTTTTAAATACATATTTTGCATAGAAGATAAAACAATCAAATTACGAGTTGCTGAAAAGTTGGAATAATTACAGTGATTGAAGTGATCACTGACACATTTTGTGTAATTGGTGATTCTTGATTATTCAAGTTAATATCAGGATAAAGCAAATTTGTTTGATTATTTAGCAGTAGGAGCGTGCATACCGGTAGTCCCTTTACAATGACAAAGCAAAATTGATGCCCTCGGGTTGTTTTATCCTTTCACTATGGAATGTTCTTATATCTTCCACAATAATGATGTTGCAGCTTATTGCAAGAAACCATATTGGATTCACTTACTGTGACCCCCCCCCCCCCCCCCCCCCATTGCATTCTGTTGAAATCTTTCGTTGCCAACAAGTGTGATTACTCTTATGCCATTCATGACCTTTGATCATTATTGTTGACATTGTCAGAAGATGAATGGGTATATCCCAGTGAGAAGGCAAAATTGAATAACACCATTTTGATTTGATGTTGGCTGAATCATATATTTGATCATATTTCAGTGAGAAAGCAATATTGAACATCGCCATTTTGAAATGAAGTTGATTTATTAAATCTTTAAAGTTTTGGCCTTTTGCCAAATAAACCAGATTTTGTTCTTCCATAGTCACTCACTTTTGACGGATTAGAGTGAGGTATTTGTAAACTTATGTAAACAATCAAAGAGATTACTCATATTGTTTATTGGTTCAACTAGATATCAGTTTAAAGATAATGTCAATAGTGAATGGACTAATTCAATATTTTGTGACTGCTGTTATATTTCCCCGAGGCCAATGTTGATATGAAACTGCACTGGGGAAATTTGTAATTTGCAAGTCAACATGTATGAGGGTATGTTTCTATTTCATGCCTTGTTTAAAACTTTTTAACCAATTCTCTGTTACATACTTGCCTTTGTTGTGTAAGGTGCTCTGCAACAATGCCTAATATTAATTTCCTACACATTATTGTTCAATATCACCACATAATTGCAATTTAACATACCGGTATGTGATACAGGCTCACAAATATCCCATTGTTATCAATGGATAATTTATCCTTATCAATTATTAATTGATGTGAATAATGATTTTTTTTTTTTTTTTTTTTTTTTTTGTGGGGGGGGGGTTCATGTTATAGAATGCATGTGAGTGACTCAAGTTGAAACATGCTCAAGTGATAATTAAAATATTTGAATTCTTAGAATGTCCTGATACATAAAAACAATGTTGACTGTATAGTAAAATAAATCATTGAAACAAATGGTACCCCTCTGCCTTCAGGAAGCGAAGTTTGCTGTCACGGGAGGACCTGCTTATACCCTGGCGACCCCTCTACAAGATTGTTGAAAGGATCATGTACTCACCATATGAACCATTGGGCTTAGAATGGTATCCACAGTAAGTCAATTCAAGTTTTTTTTAACTTATTGATGTATTCAATAACTTCATCCAACTGCCCAGTGTAATCTTGCAGATGAACATGTATGTATTTATTAGTTTGTGAATATTCGAATAATTGCGTGCTGTTAACTGTAGGCATTCATCAATGTGTTCAATGCACACCAATCTTGTTATAGTAGCATTTATATTAAAATCAACAGATTTTTACATTGACATTCTGTCATTTTCTTCTAGATAACATTAAGTTTAATTTACCATTTGTCCATTGACGTAAAGCTATTTTAAAATGGAGTGAAGAAATTATGCCTCTACTAGGTAGAGTTTACTAAGTCCCCCAAAAATGTACCGGTACTACATATTTTCACAATTTAGCAACATGCCACAATGGAGGTATAAATAAAATTCACTTGAAAAAATCAATCTGTTTGTCATTCTTATTTTGTCTTCATTAATCAATGTCTATATTTCTGTTGAAATAGACATAGATTGTTTGATAGACGTGGCTAACCGGTGACCATATGGATCGTGGTATCACTTACCGGTAAATATCAAATGATATTTTGTCTTCATTAATCAATGTCTAAATTTCTGTTGAAATAAACAGATTTTTTTTATAGACCTTATGGATCTTTGTATCACATAAATTTCAAATGGTATCGGTAGTTATGTTGAGAATAGGCATACAGTCTCTTTTCAGATAATTTTATCTTTTTCTCCTTTCTACATTTTTTATTCAGCACCCTGGAAAATCGTCTGAAGACCCTCATGCGGATGTCCAGACCGTAAGTGTGTTGATGCACAGAAAACTGTCTCTAATTATGGATTTATTTTTCATAGAGTACCATTGAATATCCAAGAGTACCGATATGCTTTATTGATATGCCTTATCATCTGCCACTGAATGATGGTGATGTGTGTATCTGCAGTCTAAAATCCAGAGGGGGTAGGGGTGACACCAGGGGAAAAAATACACGGTGGCTCGGGGCGAATTAGCCCCGAAGTGCCCCAAAGAGCCCCCCAAAGTAAAAAAAGAGCCCCCAAAATTTGCATAGAGTTCAATGCAAAACGAATTCATGCAAGCAAGCTTAAAAAGTAGCCCCCGAATTTGTTTAATTAATTTTTTCCCTGGGTGACACAGTTCCCCCAGCCATGTTTGAGAACTTCAGAAGAACACAAATGGCATGTTACATGGGGAAGATATAGAGTTTGTGGGTAACCTCATTGATATTTTAAAACCAGATGTAAAGGGATTTAGGCAAATATGGAAATACTGACACTGGGACATGGCTGAAATGGTGAAAGATGATAACATCAATTTCTAAGGCGCCACGGATTTATTCAACTTGCATTCGGAATGCATTCAGAATGCCCTTGTAATCTTTCTGGAATGTATCCAGAATGCGCACATTCTAGCCACATTCCCAAAAAATCGATGCGACCTGTGCCTATTGTCTAGAGAACAAAGGGGCATTCCAGAATGCGCACATTCTGTACGAATTCTGGAATGCATTCTGGAATGCCCCTTTGTTCTCTAGACAAAGGCGCAAATCGATCGACTTTTGAGAATTGGGCGATGAAAAAGCATGCCCGAGACGCTGGCGATTAATCAGAGATGCGTGATTTCAAATGCGACTATACCTCATAAGGTTCGACAGCGCGGCTCACTTTTAGAAGGAGTAAGAACTATTTCTAATTATCTTTTTAAACAGGGTATAACATTCGTTCTCTCATCTTCTGATTTTCTGAAGTTGATAACAGCGAAAACACGTTGTCTCCTAATTGAAGGGAAAAATATCTTGGAATTACGTTTCCATTTCCCAATAAAAAAAAAGTTACGATCGCTTTATTTCTTAACCGTTAAAATGAATTTTTACGCTACGAGCTGGTTTTAATACAAGTATTTTCCTGCTCGAAAAAAGATTGCATTTATATAAAATAAATTGTTTGCCTTGTCAAATTTCTGCCGACAGTGTTGTAATATGAATAAGTATAATTTTATATAAACAGCGCGGAGCCACTTTTAGAAGGAGTAAGAGCTATTTTTATTCATCTTTTAAACAAGGTATAACATTCGTTCTCCCAACTTCTGAAACAAAATATCTTGGTATTACGTTTCTATATTCCCATAAAAAAGTTGCGGCCGCTTTATTTCTTAACCGGTAAAATGAATTTTGACGCTACGAACGAGTTCTAATACAAGTATTTTCCTGCTCGAAAAAGATGGCATTTATATAAAATAAATTGTTTTCCTTGTCAAATTTCTGCCGACATAGTGTTGTAATATGAATAAGTATAATTTTATATAAACAGCGCGGAGCCACATTTAGAAGGAGTAAGAGCTATTTGTATTCATCTTTTAAACAAGGTATAACTTTCGTTCTACCAACTTCTGATATTCTGAAGTTGATAACAGCGTAAACACGTTGTCTCCTAATTGAAGAAACAAAATATCTTGGTATTACGTTTCTATTTTCCCATAAAAAAGTTGCGGCCGCTTTATTTCTTAACCAGTAAAATGAATTTTGACGCTACGAACGAGTTCTAATACAAGTATTTTCCTGCTCGAAAAAAATTACATTTATATAAAATAAATTGTTTGTCTTTCCAATTTTCTGCCGACATAGTGTTGGAATATGAATAAGTATAATTTTATATAAACAGCGCGGAGCCACTTTTAGAAGGAGTAAGAGCTATTTGTATTCATCTTTTAAACAAGGTATAACATTCGTTCTCCCAAAAAAGTTGCGGCCGCTTTATTTCTTAACCGGTAAAATGAATTTTGACGCTACGAACGAGTTCTAATACAAGTATTTTCCTGCTCGAAAAAGATTACATTTATATAAAATAAATTGTTTGTCTTTCCAATTTTCTGCCGACATAGTGTTGGAATATGAATAAGTATAATTTTATATAAACAGCGCGGAGCCACTTTTAGAAGGAGTAAGAGCTATTTGTATTCATCTTTTAAACAAGGTATAACATTCGTTCTCCCAACTTCTGATTTTCTGAAGTTGATAACAGCGAAAACACGTTGTCTCCCAATTGAAGAAACAAAATATCTTGGTATTACGTTTCCATTTCCAATAAAATGGTGCGGTCGCTTTATTTCTTAACCGGCGAAATAATTTTCTGCCGACATAGTGTTGGAATATGAAAATTCTCTTTCAAGCTCACGCGCGACAAACTATCAATTCATATAACATGAAAATCAATGAATTTAATAAATAAAAATATAACATTACCTACTCTCGTTAGATCCTCTTTCAAACTCACTACAACTAACTCACTACAGGTATACATATACCATTTTGTATTTTTGGAACATTGAGCAGCAAATTCGAGAAATCTTTTTTCCCCACTTTAATTTCATTGGTGGACTGATTGATATGGGCTGTCTTTATTCCGATTTAATATGATATGTATATACACATCTTTTTCAAACTGAACAGTTCGTTTTGGAGGAACAATATGACAATTCAAGAAATTCATTTTTTAAATGCTCTATGTATCCTATTTGTGTATATTTGCATGCCATTAAAAAATATTGTCATTGGCGTTTCAATCTTTTTTGTTTTAGTAATGTCACAATCAATGAGACCGAGAGTTATAACAAGGATAACGATATAGGGGCAGTGATGAGAGAGAGAGAGAGAGAAGCGAAAGCAATTAAATATCGAGATTCTGATATGTCTATTGATCTTTTGGTGGATACGATGAAAAGGCATGAATGAAGTAGAAAGTTGGATTGATGACTGTATCTTGGAAATGTTGTAATCAACACCCAAGTTCCAACAGACCGCGATATTTATGATTGTTACGTCGCCTCCGTTCTGAGGTCGCCGACATGTGGCGGGAATGTCATAATAAATCTGTCATTATTTGAATGTCCTTGTTGCGACTGGTAAAATACCATGGTGAGGAGCAATTATTTCCGATGACAAAAACATTTGTGTATTACAAAATAATCCAACATTTTAGGATTGTGATAGGCATACGGCCAATTTACACCTGTAATCTCTCTCTCTCTCGATAATAATAAATCCATCTCTATCTCGAATCAACACTGTCTCCTTGTTATCTAAAATGAGGCGTCATGTCAATCAACACCAAACTTTAAAACACGCGTATATTTGACATTGTTACGCGCCTTTGTTTTGAGAGCGCCGACATATTTGTGGCGGGAATGCCATAATAAATATGTCATTATAATGTATGTCGTTGTTGCGCACATGTCATGTTGTTGTCCACATGCCATGTGGCGTGAGATAACATCGTTCAATTTTTAGAGAATACAGTTAGATTGGAAATAAGAAATAAGAAATCTTTTTACTTCTAATATATATAATAAAGACTACAATTAGATTTCACCATCTCTTGCATTCTCTTTCTTTCCCTCGTTCTCTGCACTTCCCCTCTCACTTAATTTTCATCTCCCCCCCCCCCCGCCACTCTCTACTGATCTATATATGACCTTCTCTTTATTTGTTTTGGAATAAATAATCACACCCTCTACAATTTTTATGAAATTTCGTAAAGAAATATGAAGTAAGTTTTATTTATAATTAAAGATAAAAAAAAAAAATAAAAAAAAACATTATTTCTAAGAGATGGAATTAAAAAATTAGAGTGGTTTGATAAAGTAGGTGATGTAAAAAAAAAAAGGGGGGGTGGGGGGTAAAGTAGGATAATGTGCGCTAAACAAACAAATTATACGCAACATAAAAGCACAGACCACAAACAAAATAATGTGCGTCTCGGTTTGGAAATAAGATTATTCGCATGTGCTTTTCTTCAGGCGCAGACGCATGGAGGGGGGGGGGGGGGGCGGGGGCAAGGCTGCTTCCTCCCTGGCCAAAAAAACAAAACAAAAACGGACCCCCATCCCTGCCAATAAAAAAAGTTTAAAAATAAGATGGTAACCATAAATATCCACTCTCGCTTTTTATCTAAATGTATCATTTCATTAGTCCTCAGATCTTTCAACACCCACCATCTCTTGCATCCTCTTTTTTCCTCTCATTTTGATCATTCAGATTCATCCGCATTTTCATGCAAAATATTTTCTTCATTCTTTCTCAATCTTTCTTCTACTCTTTTTACCATCTTTAATGAGGCATCATCTCAATCAACACCAACGTTTCAAAACACCGCGTATATTTGACACTGTAACGCGCCTTTGTTCTGAGAGCGCCGACTCAGAACATATTTGTGGCGGTCTGGCGGGAATGTCATAATAAATCTGTCTTCATTCTTTCTCAATCTTTTTCTACTCTTTTCACCATCTTTAATAAGCTGAAGAAAAGAAAGAAAATCAAATACAATATCACCGACGCTTGAGAAATAAATGGTGAGAGAGAGAGAGCTACAAGCGAAAACAATTAAATATCACTGATGTTACCGGTTTGCCGTCGGAAAGAAATAAAAGTAAGTCCATAAATGCAACCGATCGCGGGAGAGACAGAAGCGAAACCAATTAAATATCTGTTGATTTCAAACAATTCTTATGGTTCATTCTATATCGAAACTATTCCGGCACGCAATATCAAGAAGGTAGTCGCTGCCGATCGATATCGCCTTTGTTCGGATGGCCTATTCATGGAGCATCGCCTTTGTTCGGATGGCCTATTCATGGGACATTCCAGAATGTACCCAGAATGCGCCAATTAAGACGTTAATTACCGCATTCTAGCTACATTCTAGGTACATTCTGGAATGTGGATTAACGAACAATAGATTCTGAATAGGACATTCTACATGCATTCTACATGCATTCCGAATGCCAGTTGAATAAATCCGTGGCGCCTAAGTGAAGGCTTGAAAATCAAATAAGCATTTGACATAAATTTTGTTTAAAAGAAGGAGTATAGGTGAGTACATTCCAATGCTAGATTTAATAAATTTGGGTCTTATTAGTTTATATTGAATTGTAAAAAGGGAACTAATTAAAACAAAATTTAGTATTACTTTGCAAAACAGAAATTATCAAAGGTAGCAACCATGTTTATCTACATGTAACACTATAAAAAACAAAACATGTATTAGATTTAAATGTCGGTATGCATTTTGTAAATTCAAAGTCTCTCACATGGTGCACCCGCAAGCCTACTGTATATCTACATCACCATGCAAGCCGCCACTTACAAGCAGCAACCAAATACAAAGTCCATCAAATAGAATTAATTTCAAAACGGAAAAGATCAAATGGAGCAACCATGTTTATCTAACAATATTGAAACAACATGAAAAAGATTTAAATGTCAGCATGGATTTTGTAAATTCAAAGTCCTTCAACTATTTGATATGTTGTATGCATGAAGTACGGTAGACAAAATAAAATCTGGCTTATTCTTGCAACCATGTTTACCTAACACTAAAAAAAAAACATGTACCCCAGTATTAGATTCAAATGTCAGCATGGATTTTCTAAATTCAAAGTCCTTCAACAATTTGATATGTTGTATGCGTGAAGTAGACAATATCAAATCCCCTTATTCTTTTCACCATTACAGATACTTCTCAGTTGACAGTACTAGAGAAATGCTAGAGGAATGGCGCCCTCTATTGTGTCCGTTTGACGAGACCATGGCCAAGGGTATCCATTACATGGAGTGCTTTCTCCCAACCCTGCTTCCACCAGAACAACACCAGCATGGCTTCAAGTGAGTACATTGTTTCAGGCTGACAAAGGCTCTTGAAAGCCTTGTCAGTTACAGTGTAGTTGCATTTTTGTAGTGATAATAACTCAAATTGACAGTGCTCAAATGGCCTCAGTTACAATAGACTGCTTTAGAGTAAGCGTTCAAAAATGTATCACAGTCTACCTTAATATATCCAGGATGAAACATACTCAGTTCTAATAAAGAACTGGCTTTTTTGATACTCTGGATTCTTAACGGGTGTATCTCACTGAGCAGCGAATGCCTATGAATGTTGCAAATTTTGGCAGTTGGCCACTATTAGCGACTGTAAGCAAATGATAGCGACAGTATTAGCGAAGATTAGCAACTATTTGCCAATCCTTTGCCACTGTTTGTGAATGTTTGGGACCTTTTACGAACCCTGGCGAAACCCCAAATTGCTACATTCGCAAGCATTCGCTGCTCAGTGAGATACCACCTTAAAGGAGCATTCCAGCCAGCATGCTTTTTACAGGTGCACACTTGCTAATCTACCCTTTTTCACATTCTTTTCCTTCTGTTTACCAACAAATTCTTAGATAGGATAAAACAGTGTAGATAAAATGTAATTGCTCAAGGTTATGTGCTATGCCAGATTTTGAATTTTTACTACCAGTCAAGTGTTCAACTAACCAGAGATAACCAAAACATAACCACAAAGCCATGACATAATCAGGATTTTTTTCTCCTTTTGTTAGATTTCCTGAAATGCCTTGTAGGTAATGATAGACTGTCCCATCTACATAGATCATACAGCTATATGTTTAAAAAAATCCATGTAAATACAGGGATTATTTTATAGCTTGGTGTGTCATGAAAAATCAACCTAATGCAATTTTCTATTTTGTATTTTCTGTGTAGATGTTGTAACCATAGCATTTATATACTCACTCAGAGAGATTGCTAATTGAATGTCTTTATCTTGTAGGTTATGGCTGGATGAAATGATCAGTATATGGAACAATTCACAGAACTCTCCGCACATAGAATCAGTAAGTACATACGTATCATCAACATTGCATTCTAAGATGCATTCTAAGATGCATTCTATGATGTATTCTATGATGCATTCAATTAATTGTTCTCACTATGGTGACTGCAACGTGACACAAAGTTGCCTAGATGATGAATTCAGAAATGTACTTTTGAATTACCAAATTTGAACGTTGGGTGTACTGACAAATCTGAATTGCTTTTTTATCATTCAGATTATTTATTTCAATGTTGATTTGGCATATTAAAGGTATTTAAGTCCTGGGACCTGTTTCACAAAGCCTATTTTCAGTGACAAATCTGCTGAAAACCAATCAAAAGCAAGGATTTCAGTAGCTTACAACAAAAACTAGCTAAATAATCAAGAGTTCCCATACCATGTCATGGGATTCATGCCTTCTTCCTTGTAATACAAGTCCTTCAATTATATTTATGTTACTACGTATAAATTGTATTGTTTGAACATATGTCAGATATGTTGTCATATTGATTTGAAGAAAATAAATGTTAATTTGAATTGAATTTAATTTAATTGAATTGTATTGTATTGTATTGTATTGAATTGAAATTAATTCAATTGAACCAAGAAACTTATTTTGCATCTGGTTCTGAACCATCTCATTACATCTGCTTCATATATTCCCACCTTCTCTTCCCCCTCATATTAAGCTCAACAACCAAGTCCCCAAATCTTTATTACAGCATTTTGGGAGTGTGCTGTGACTAATGTTGTGTTTTCTATTGCTTTTGACAGGCACTAGTAGACCTATTTTCTAGATTAGCTACAGAGAATATAGGATACATCGACTGGAATCCACATATACCAAAGGTGAGTTTCAAGATATTTTCATATTGGGTTTAAGTATCTTTTTTTTTTTAAACTGAGTATACTTGTTATTTGAGATTGCAGAAAAAACAAATTTGAGTTTCAAATGAACAATTTGTTGCTGGATGTTTCAAAAGGAAAATACAGAATGGAAATTGTTAACATGTCAAAACAGTTTATGAACCTGTTGAAGGCTAAGCTCGAGACAACTTGGGTTAGGGTCTATGGAGAATATTTGTTTTCCAAAATCTTATAAGATGTCATGGGTTAAACCGTTATGTGAAAAAGTCATGATGATTTATTTTTATGAAGAGTTAATGCTTTTTTTTTGGGGGGGGGGGGGAATGTAGTTTGCTGTATATATGTCATAAGACTATTAACTGGTCCAAATAAATCTGAACTTATTGAATATCGGTGCCTTTTGGGTTACAAATGCTCGCAAATTAAAAATAAATAAATCATGGTATGAGACTGTTTGAACACTGTTACTGCATGTACATTGGGAACTTCAAAATATTAAATATTGTGGATTAACCGGTACAAGTTAATCTGAAGTTCTGAACTAATTCAACGCCATTTTTTTTCTTCTTCTATTCTTTATGTCTTTTTTTTTGCACAGATATTCACATGTTTCTTGAGAGGCCTTAGTCTACCTGTCGGTTCCAAGAAACTTCAAGTAGCACGAAATGGGAAGGGTTTTGACGTTGGACCTCTTGCAACGTGGATTGTTTCAATGCTGGTAAGAAACAAATCGTGAGATTTTCCCCTATGTTTTAAACATCAGATTCTAAGGAATGATCAAATATGGCCAATAATGATCAACCAAAATGTTGTATTGTAAAGTTTTTTTACAATTTAATCAAAAATGGTAAAAGCAAACAAAAAGTTATCTTGGCATACAGCCTTCTTCCTTTTTGTCATATATAAAGAATTCCTTAATCAAAACAATATTTTATGCTTAATTTGCATTGTTCTCTCTCTCTCTCTCTCTTTACAGGGTCACACAACAACTTGTCAAGACCACTTGCATAAGTTCTTTGTAGCAACAGATTCATACTTCCATCCCTCCAATACTGGAAAATACTCTGTGAGTACATTTGCTGTTCTTTTGTTTTTATTACTTTATGAGAAAATATACATAGTGAAGAAGAATTAAAGTGTAATAATTGCCTGGAAATGAATTTGTGTACAGGTAGATTGTATTAAACCAGCATAAAAAACCACCACCCAGATTTAAATAGGTTAACTGATTTACTAGGCAAATGAAACAATTAAGATAACATAAAACTGTGGACTTCACTTGGTGTCCGTGAGATCCCCTATTTCAAGTGAGCGCATACAGGTGCCTACAGTAGTGTACTTACATTAATTGAGAGTGTATTTTAATTCCAAAATCCCTTTACAGAGGTGATATTTATTGCTCATATTTTGAACACAGTGTTACAATATGGAACTTCTAACATACAAAACATTTTATGTCTTTGTGATTGGTACACTTTAATTTAGAGATTGAAGAAGAGTAAAGAAGAAAGCTGGAATACACACCAACACTAAATGTTGCATCCCATGAAGTAACAGCAAATGCAGTATTAATGAGTACCTATCTGAATGTTTGTGTTGTTTAATTACTTTCCTAGAAATCCTAGCTGAATAGCATTTCATCTGGGTGTTGGTGTTTTAATTTCAAAATGTGTATGCAAGACTAAACTGTTAAAACTTGATTACCTTTCTCTTTATTTCATTCCTGCTCCATCAGTTCAGCCTTCAAAGGATGCTTGGTCAGCTATCCAGTGAATTTGTCAAGAGATTACACAGGTGAATATCATCTTATAAATGATTGTACTTGTACTTGTTTTTTTTTTACTTTGTAAAGCGCATAGAGAAACTTCTGTTTATTACGCGCTCAACAAATATATCTTTATTATTATTATTATTATCATTAATATAACCAATACAGATTCTAGAGATATATTTCCCTTTATTCTATTTCGTTTGGGTAGTTTCTATTATACCATTGGTTAGCTTTCTAAAGCCATAAACATTAAATGCAAATTAACTAGGACAATTAATGACTTTGGGTTCTGGTTGTTTTGTCAAGGAAATTGATTTAAAATGCAGATATGCTTTATTTTGATGCAAAATCTGGGTAGGTGAAAAGAACCTTCTCAACGTAGTCCATAATTGTTAGCCTATTATACCCATAAAGATAGGCCAGGGCCCTGTTGCATAAAACTTACCATTGATGGTAACTTTGCCATCAATGGCAACTACCATGGTAACAGGGCTCAACAGCCAATCAAAATCAAGGTTTCCATGGTAGTTACCATTGATGGCAAAGTTACCATCAATGTTAAGTTTTGTGCAACAGGCCCAGGTGAATGAAATAGTTTAATCTTGTTCATACTTAATTATAACTTTTGGGCACCTAAAAGCTTGTCAATGGCTTTGCAGAAGCTGGATGTATGGAACAATTCAACTGACATATCAACAACTGATGTATGCAAGCTGGATACCATTATAGAAATGCCATACAAAAGATTTGTCAATGGGGGCCCGTTTCACAAAGCCTTTTTTCAATGACAAATGACAAAAATCAGTGACAAATCTGCTGATAACCAATCAGAAGCAAGGATTTCAGTAGCTTATAACAAAAACTGTCTTTTGTCACTGATGACAAATTTTGTGAACGCCCACCTGGTTTCATTTGAGTTTCCTGTGAATGTATCATTGAATTGGTCTGTACTGTCCTTCATTTGTCCAATATCTTTTTAGAGAGAGGTATAAGAAGCCTTCATGGCAGCACCAGATCCCTGATGAGTACAAGCTGAAAGAGGATGACATCACTGCATTTGTTGAGAGCATCAAGGCTCCGGTCTTCCTAGCCATGTACAGTAAGATGGGTCACAGGGATGCTGCCTCAACCCTGCACAACCTGGCGTTGCTGAGACCAGAATTGGTCATACCAACACTGCTGGAAAAGTAAGATATATTTCCTCTGTTTATTCTGTTTTTTCTGTTGTCCTGTCTTTTATGGAGATGCCATAATGTTCACTTTGTCTCATCATGCCTGTCCATTCCTATCTCTCACCCCCCCCCCCCCCCATGTATTCTCTCTCTATATCTATCTCCCTCTTTCTCCCTTTCTCTCTCGCTCTCTATCTCTCTCTCTATCTCTCTCTCTTTATCTCTCTCTCTCTATCTTTTTCCCTCTTTCTCCCTTTCTCTCTACCCCTCTCTCTCTATATCTATATCTATATATCTATCTCTCTCTCTCTCTCTTTCTCTCTCTTTTTCTTTCCCCTCTCTTTATATTATTTTGTAATTTCTTTTTCAACCACGATTCTCTATATCCTTCCTGTCACACATACCAAATGTTTCTGTATACCATCACCCTTCATCTGTAAGGAATTATTCTGACAATACTCTGTAAACTTGGGAGATGCAGTCATTCGAGGCCCACATGAGTTTTGTAGGTTAATTTCCATTTGGTACAATACAAGATGGCGAAGTAAAATTCAATTTGTACATCAAAAAAAGAGAAGTAATACCATTGTTTTGTTGAAGTCTTATATGTCATGTGGTACTCTGCAACAATAGCAATCCCCCTTTAGCACTATATATATATATATAGTTTCATGTCTCCTTTCATATGTATTCACAGGACCTACAAGGCTTTAGATACCTTGACAGAGCCCCACCAGTTGATAGCCACAGTGAGCTGCGTGGTGTCGGTCTCCTGCACCATGCTCAAGGGGGGCAAGTGGCTTCCCGATGGCCCCACTCACCTACTACCTCTCCTCCATGCAATGCTACCTGGTATCGATCCCAACGACTTTGCCAAATGCATGGTAGGTAGTCCTGCTTTATCTTGCGTCTTTTCCAAATGCTAATCTTACAAGCAAAATACTGCATGTAGTGAAGTCGCACGTGTTGGGGAAAACTTGTAATACCCAATTATATCTAAAGCACAGTATTTTGTGTTTAACTGGATTTATCTGTGTCTGTGAGAATATCTAGATTATTTGCGAAAATAAATCAGCTCATAGCTCCACTCTGACCCTTTATAGGTGAGGGTCATTTTGACTACTGCAGTATCCTCAAATTACTAATCAGGAGATGGAGAGCATTTGGGCAGACGTTTTTACTAGTGTGTCATAGGTCAACTTCAAGTTTTTCAAATTTACCAGGCCCTCGGGGGGGGGGGGGGTGACCGACTCCCCTCTATGTTGGATACACCCCTTGGGTAAATTGTAAAAAATCCACCTAGTTTATAATTGGCTGTGTTTTTAACAGTTAATTATTATTAACCCTCTGTTAATCGTCAATGATTAATTTAATAATGTTTATTAGAGAGCTTCTCAACCACTTTTAGAGTGATTAACTCTTATTTCAAACTGCATACAGTAGAACCTTCACTTCAATAATTGATTATTCAGGAACCATGTAGGAATGTGGTTCCTATGAATGAATGAGTATAATGCTAATGAAGTTTCTTACAAAGACTTTGCCTTTGCTTGAACATTAGGTCACACTACAAGCCATCTCTACCTTCACCGTCATGGTACCAATAGTAGACTGCTCTGAGGCTTCCCTGGTTAGAGACGACATCACGGAACAGGAGAGGGAGCTCTGCTCAGCAACAGCTACCTTTGAAGATTTTGTGCTTCTCTTCATGGACAGGTATTTCATCTCTTAAGAAAATTGTTTTCCTTTAGAAATTCTCCAGATGGTGTAGCATGAAAGGAAAATTTGATGGTCAAATCAAGACATTCAATTGTTTTCAAAGATTTGTTTTCACTCTCATCTCTTTTTTGATAAATGAAGAGAGAATGGAGTAACTTACATGGAGAAGCAGAGACAGAGAGGGAGAGAATGCCAGAGTGGAAGAGCAAGAGAGATGTAGAGATGGAGAGAGTAAATGAATAAAGAAAACGGACAAACATATATGGATGGGCTTGAGATAGATGGATAGATAAAGAGAGAGAGAGAGTCTGGGATCTTTGATGTTCTACGGGTTTTTGCAGAATACTGTCTCTCATAGCAGAAATGTAATAAAATTTGCCTTTACTGCATATGATTTTCATCCCCCATATTTATTGTTATTATATTACTCTATCTGTACTCATGCATTTTCCATTTGTTCTTAGATGTTTCAATCTGATTGAGGCATGTTCCATTGAGCACATACGAAGCCAGGACAACGATCAAGAGAAGGTGAACCACCAAGAAGCCATGGTGGACGTAGGATTGTCTTCAACATTCAGTACCATCTGCTCCCAGAGCTCACCTCAGATATACAAGGTCAGAAACAATGTCATGGTTTATGGTAGAAGGTCAGACAAATGGCATGGTTTATGGTACAAGGTCAGAATAATGTCATCGTTTATGGTACAAGGTCAGAAGAATGTCATGGTTTATGGTACAAGGTCAGAAGAATGTCATGGTTTATGGTACAAGGTCAGAATAATGTCATGGTTTATGGTACAAGGTCAGAAGAATGGCATGGTTTATGGAACAAGGTCAGAAGAATGGCATGGTTTATGGAACAAGGTCAGAAGAATGGCATGGTTTATGGTACAAGGTTAGTAGAATGTCATGGTATATGGTACAAGGTCAGAAGAATGTCATGGTTTATGGTACAAGGTCAGAAGAATGTCATGGTTTATGGTACAAGGTCAGAAGAATGTCATGGTTTATGGTACAAGGTCAGACACGATGACATGATGTGTGGTGTAGAGATAAGGAACATGGTTGGAGGATCAGGAACTATGCTATGATGTCATAATTGAAATTTAGAAAGATAGACCCCCCCCCCCCCAAGAAAAAAAAAACATGATTTTAGTCCATTTGTTTGCATTTGTTAGAACACATTTTTTGATTGTGTGAATAGCCTATACTTGAGGTATGCACGTAACACAGCTGAAACTATCAACGTGAATGTTTCTTTTAGCGAGGCAGCATTTAAAAGACTCTTAAGAAGATGTACAAGACAAATATTTGCAATGGCTGAATTTCAACATTGATAAAGAAACTAAATAAAATTTCTTTTTGTTGACATGGGTTACCCTTTAATATCTTACACCGACTTACTTTACTCATATGAATCTAGAACAATTTTCTAGCGCTGTATGAGGCACACTTCATATTTTTTGTTGTTCAAATATCAAGATTATCTAGTTGTAACAAATGTAAAGTGATCTAAGTCTGATCTACATTCAGGAAATATTATAACGTCAGCTCTTTATTGATCACATGAACAATATGCTGACCTCCACCATTTTTTTTCTTTGTTCTCACAGGCTGCTGTCAATCGTTTGTTCCGCTATGTTTCATCGTCTATCCTTGAGACTAAGGTGTCTGGTAAAACCATTGCCAACATGTGCAGGGCAGCCGCTAAGGTATGTTCATGGGAATAGGCAAAGGTTTTTAAATACAGCAATCTTGTTAACTTTTGCAGTGAAAGAATGTCAGTCGACATTTATTCACAGTTGCTGCTTTTAAATTATTTTCTGTTCAATGATAACCTGATTTAATTCAGCGATAACATGGTGCGAAAAATGCAACACTGTAATAGACACCTTGAATTATTGTCATTTTTGTGTTAATTCAAATAAGGTCTGTTAAAATAGAAAATGGCAGCACAAGAAAACACTCTCTATGATCATAGACTCTAGAAGTGAATATCATACTTCTCATATTCTAAGTAGAAGCTGAGTATACTCTATTCAAGTTTTGGCTTCACCGTAAGTTTCTAGATACAGATCAAAGAAAAGAAAATTGTGTAATCAAAACATAGGCAACTCTCTCCTTAATAGTTCAATTTAGGTTTCCCTCTTAATGCTCCACTGTAGCCAGAAGTTCCTAGATAGAGATTAAAGAAAAGAAAATAATTATGTAATCAAAGCATAGGTATTTAACTTATTGCTAGTTCAAATTAGGTTAACCTTATAAAGGCCACACTGTCCTACTTGTAGCTACTCGCTCCCTCTATATAGAAGACAATGCCTAATCGGTGACCATTGGTCCCCCATGATCCTCTTTTTCTTATGTTAATTGAGAGCTGAGTTGATGAGATAACCACCTGTCCAATGACCTTGCAGAGTGGTCTAATCCCTCCTATAAACTAGTACAGATAAGCTTTAAAGGGATCGTTTAACAATGTTAAATCTGAGATACACGGCCCTACGCGTTATCAGTGTCTGTGATATGGTGTAATATTGAAGCCCTAAAAAAATTGTGCTTCAAAATGATCAAGAAGTGCCTCAAAAAAGTAAATATCTTTGAGTGACCGGTTTTACCATACTCTTTTTCCCCAATAGACTGTAGTGTTATGAAAACCGTCGGGCGAACGGTTTTCAAAATTTGTAATTCCAATCATAAATATCTTGATAATCAGACAAGCGATCAGCTTGTAAAAGTCATGGGGTTCCTGACTGACCTAAAGGTTTATAATTACCATTGCATCATGAGCTAAATCCAGAATTTTGTTTCAGAATCTGAGACAAAGTTACCGGATCCCTTTAATGCATGAATATTATTTGTTAATATCATATTGTAGGTGGATCCCAAGTACACTCTGTCAAAGTTTGTGCCTCACTGCAGCAAGAAGATCCTGGATGCCTTCACATCAGAAGAGGTCCAGTTGGAAGAAGAGTTGGACAAGGAGATTCTCTTCAACCTCCAAGTCCTCTCAGAGGTAAGCTCAACATTCTGGTCTTCAGGTTGTATTATGTCATTGTTAGTACATCTTTTATTCACGTTGAATGAATACAATTGCAGTTTAGGAGGAGGTTATATGTTATTTAGTCTTTGGCCGAGACTCCTCAGATTTGTAATGAGTGGTAGCTCTGACAAAACATTCCTTGCTTACATTCTCAATCAATTTTTTATAAAGATGGTGATCATGATAGGTTATAAAAGAAGGCAGAATTTAAAGATAAAGTCCAGTTCTGGTAAAAAAAATGAAAATTAATTCTCACAAAATCAAACGATTTTGATGACTCCAGAACCTTGCAGTGCACACCAATACTTACATGCTACATGATCAATTTTTTTCTGATCCTTTCCACACCTTTTCTTTCACAATGCAATAGCATTACCAGTAATAAAGTTTATCTTTAAGCCCTGCTTTATTTAAAGTAAGTGTTGTCTATGCAAGTTAAATTATCATGTAAGTTAAACTATAAGTAAGTGTTGTCTTTGCAAGTTAAATTATCATGTGCTTGATATTTTGCAGGTTATACGAGTTCCTAGCGAGGTTGTCCTCAAGTATAAGGTCACCCTGAAAAAGGTCCTGAAGGCAACCCTTCATCTGACCTCTAAGAAAGGTTACGAGCTGTCCTGCCAGCTACTCAAGCATTGGCTACGAGCGATGTGCCTAATGTATCCTAGGGAGTACTGCAGTATAGCAGAGGGCTTTGACAGACCACTCACAGAGTACCTGCCTATCAGGGTAAGACTTCCCTTGTTATTGATTGAGGCATTCATGTAGTAGTAATTGATTTGAATGTTGTATTTACAATTTAAGGAACGCTGCAGTGGTTATTTATGTATATTACATCTTATTCAGTTGGCTATAATAATAATAAACCATCAAATTGTTTCTTTGCCTGTGATGTAACGAAAATCAACCTGTTTTTGGCAGCTTGATGTACCTATGGTCCAATGGGTAGTAGGTTTAAGCCCTCTCATGTTTTTCGGATTCACTTCTTGATACTTTAGTAATGATGCTTCGCATGTATATTTATGAATAATTGAATAACAAGTTAATTTGTTTAATTTAATTACAAGTTTTGACAAAAAACCTTGATCCTATGCAATGTTTTATTTAATTACAAGTTTTGACAAAAAACCTTGATCCTTTGCAATCCTGTGACATGCCTGATGGACCATTTAATGTATTTTTAAAGTTTTTGAAATGGCACTGTTAGAATTAAATACCTTTTTTTGATAGTGCAAGCAAAGATACCTAAAAATGGTCTCAATGGTGACAACCAAGATGGTAAAGAGGGTGATGATGATAAAGATGATGCTCACACTAACATCAGTCATAATAATGTCAATTATGATTTTATTGTGGATGATAATGGTGGTTTCTGAGGAGGACAATGATAATGACAATGATTGACAATATCAATTATGATGATGGTAATGATCATTGATTATGATGTTGATGATGATTATTGTTACCCTTCTGCTGCTGATGATAGAAAGTGATGATAGTTTATAATGACCTTTTTCTTAGGACTGGGCAAGGTGTGGTGACATTCACAACCTGGGTGTGAAGTGGCATATACCCTCTGATGATGGAGTAGCATGCGTGAAGGAGCTCTTAGATATCTATTACAAGCCAGAGATAGAAAAACTACAGAACTACATCAAGGGGGAGTCTATAAGCAGGTATGAATGAAAACCAATCAATCATCCTGATTAGGCTTGAGTCGGTACGGTCGATCACACCGGGACCCGACCGTTGCCGTCGGGTCCCGGTTTCGTTTTTTGAGAACCGACGCTCCGAAAAAAATAATGAAATATGTAAGAAATTGCAGTTTTGCACACCACTAAAATCATTTCACCTTGAAACTTAAGTATTTAATTGTTACCAATCATATTCTAGCTCATCCTGAATCAATCCGAACTGCTGATATAAATATGGGTTGCAAAGCAGTTCGCCCCATGGGGTTGTTGTTGCCAGCTGCTAGCTAGCTACTGTACTGGCCGGGTCTCTCGCCAGGATTAATAAATCAGGTTGAAAAAAACATTAATGTTTGAATAATAAAACGGCTTTCTAAAAAGTACTTCTTTACAACATACCGATCGAATAATTTTTAAAAGACAAAATGGATATTATTTCTTTGATTTTGAACACCGCATGCTTCTTTTAAAAGCTGAAAATTACTTGGTAATCACAAGAAGTTCGATACGGATAGCTGTTGCAAGGCAAGTTCAGACTAGTCTCGGAAAAATGCGCAGTGCTCCTCGTAGTTAGCTGTAATCCGTGCCAGAACGAACACAAACAAAGACGTGATCGTAACGAGAAAAAAATCATTAAAAACTACGAGAGCACAATTGGAAAGACAACTACTCAAAATTATCGTAAGCAGATACATAACTTGGAGGAATAATACAATAGTTGTCCAAGAAAAGCCACAGAAATAGTGATATTTAAGGAGTTACTATAGGTACAATCATTATCGGAATGGGCCTGCTGATATGTCCGAATTACACGTTATTTGGTTTCTAGCCTCGTGTTCTAACACGAGGCTAGAAACCAAATAACGCCCTCTATGGTAAAAAGCAGTATAACAAAGGATTCGAGTATTTGCAGCAAGCCTCTTGCGATAAAAATGTACCCAGTTACTCCTCGATTATCACAATTTCTTTGGCATTTCTTGGGCGATTATTGAATTCTTTGTCCAAGTTATTTATCTGATTATCGTAATTTTGAGCAGTAGTTGTCTTTCCAATTGTGCTCTCGTAGTTTTTAATGATTTTTTCTCGTTACGATCACGTCTTTGTTTGGGTTCGTTCTGGCACGCATTACAGCTAACAGGGAGCACTGCGCATTTTTCCGAGACTAGTCAGAACTTGCCTTGCAACAGCTATCCATATCGAAACTTCTTGTGATTACCAAGTAATTTTCAGCTTTTGAAAGAAGCATGCGGTGTTCAAAATCAAAGAAAAAATATCTATTTTGTTTTTAAAAATTATTTGATCGGTATGTTGTAAAGGAGTACTTTTTAGAAAGCCGTTTTATTATTCAAACATTAATGTTTTTTTACCCGATTTATTCAACCTGCATGAATAAAAATGGCGGCTCGATCGTTGTCTTTCTATTTTTGCTCCAGTTTTTTTAATTTTAGAGGCACGATAATGGCACTAAACATCGCCAATCATGGATTAAAATAATGTCAAATGGAAGAATATACCGATCTGTGCCGAGGTATGCATGTGTTGATTTATTTGACTGATAAAAAAGGTCACTTTTAAGGGACATACTGATGATATGCGCTTTTTATAGAGGCAAGTGACAAATCCTGCGAGCTGATTTCGGGACACCGGGTCCCGATCGGTGCAAGGCCGTCGGGACCCGGTTTATGAAAATCCCGACATGACTCAGGCCTAATCCTGATGCTTGTCATAGATTATGTTTTTCATGCCAGTTCGGACTACAATACAGAGGTTTTAAAAGAATGTTGAATTGAATATGAATCTACTAATTTTGTGATTCACTTCCATTAGCTGTTGAAATAGGAAAGATGTGCATGGTGATTTGCAATCAGCAGTTACACTGAATTTATTTCAAAACACATTCATAAATGGAGTGACAGTGAGAGATGGAGTCTGGTCTGAGCCTAGAAAATGATCATTGCCATTGACTTGGAATCCCCCCCCCCCCCCACCCTCACCTGGAGGAAGAAAATATGAGAATATAAGAAGAATATGTAGCCATGTTAAAGCATACTCATACAAAAATGGCAGATTACTTGAATGTTCTGATACTGATAGATAACTGTTATTAGTAACTACTCTACCAAGGTCATAGTCATAACCTTGTCACTTTGATTTCTCTTTATTTTACCAGAGAGAAGCTACTCCAGAGCCTTACCATCTTGTTCAATGTACTGACAGGTGCAGGGGTTCTAATGCCCAAGTGGAAGAGGCCCTCCATACCAGAGCTGTGAGTGTTTCCCTGCTATACATACTTTGTAATTATTCAGTTGGTAGAGCACCTCATTTAAAACGGGACTGCACTACTTGTAGCTACTTGCGGCCAGGCGCGTAGCCACGGGGGGGGGGGGGGGGGGGGGGGCACGTGCCCCCCCTAAAATTTCCAGGATCGGTTGAAATTTTGTAGACCCCTTTTTTTTACCTAGATCGATTACATGTATGTGCCCCCCCAAAACATCAAACTCTGGCTACGCGCCTGCTTGCGGCCTCTATATAGCAAACAATGCCTAAGTGGTACCCGATGGTTCCCCATGATCCCCTCTTTCTCATGTTATTTAGAGCTGATTTGATGAGATAACCATGCAGGGAGGTCTAATCCCTCCTGGTCAAACTAGTGCAGACAGGCTTTAATACATGGCACACAATATGTGACATGGACATAGTTGTGGCATGGTGCAGTTCGCTTTCGATTTTAAAACCTTTTATGAGCAGTGAATGCAAAGAGACAATTCCAGCACACTTTTATGTTCCTAATTGGGGTTACAGAATGTGATGTTTCGTTATAAGTTATGAATGAAAAGGACGGTAAAAAATGAATTGCTATAAAAAATTTGGCCTGAAATTTCCAATGTCTTTCAATATCTATCAATTTTTGTTTTTAGTATTGATATTGCATTTCAGATTATACCTTCTACTTTGTTGTCTTATTTCACCTAATTTATAGCAAACTTCGTCTGAGCTTTAGTTACTCAAATATGAAGCATGAGGACTTTGGTTGTGTTTTAAATTATGTTTACAGTTAACATGTAGGTTTTAGTGTTTTGGCTTGGGCTAAAAGTGAGAATTCACCTAGTGTTAGAAAATTACTACAAAGCTTTTATATCTGGAGTATATGTCATAAAACCTCTACCTAAACTTCTGAATTCTCTGCACACATGTGCTGACTTTATATGTTATATATGTATATTATTTTAGGAGTCAGAGTCAGGTTGATATGCACACTCTAGATAGGACATTAGGATCAACGGACAAACAGAAGAGGTTTGAAGGCATCAGAGAAGAGCTAGCTCAGGTGATGCATGATCTCCTTAATCATCTCCTAGCAACAGGGGAAGATGACACCAAGTCCATCATACTCATCATCAATGTAAGTACAGTGACATCACTTTTAATTCTGTTTTAATTCCTTAAAACTGTAAAGTCATGGTTACATCTTTGTAATAAACCTTCATTTAATGACATGAGTTCAATTTTACAAGTGATGTTGGAAAAGAAAATGGGAACACACACACACACAAAAAGCAATGATTTTGAGTGCTCAGTGTCAGTGAACAAATTTATATTTTTTTTTTCCAACTCAGGAGTTTAGTGTAGAATTGGAGTATTCTCAGTATTACAGATTTTGAAATTGGTGCCAGAGCGAGGATGACACGGTATTCATCGTACTCAACATGGGTGAAAGTTCAGTAATGAAAACACATTAGTCTGTACTAAAAGTAGGGTTAGCTTACCCAAAAGTGATATTAAGAATTATTAACCGTATCAGACATCTGAGCAGGGCAATTTTTAAATGTTATTGCCCTCAAGGTTTGATGGATAAGCCAACAAAATTACAATATTTTAGCCCGCTCAGAAAAGTCAACGGGATTTTGTGTGTAATTTGCCGGTCAATATGGTTATACAGTAAACCAATGAACAAATATTTTAGCCCGCTCAGAAAAGTCAATGGGATTTGTGTGTAATTTGCCGGTCAATATGGTTATACAGTAAACCAATGAACAAATATTTTAGCCCGCTCTGAAAAGTCAATGGCAAAATGTGTGTTAAACTAGTGAGCAATAATATAGAGCCAGTTGTAATTTACATCGCGCATCAGCTACTGTAATTTACATCGCGCATCGTGTATAAGAAAATGCACACTTTGCGCGAACTCTATTGTGACGTAACAATCACACCCTAGGCAAACTGTTTGCAGTGTATCGAAAATCTGTCAAACACTGGATGAACAGTGCTGGTTTGACAATGTTTTTGCAACTTCTAATGCTAGGAAACCCTGTGTAGCCTACATAATTTAAGAGTATAAGATAGTAAGAGTTTCTTGTTTGCTCTAGATGTCTGATGTGGTTAATAATAGTAATATTGACTGCCTAATTCAGGGCAATACGACTTGTCATATATCACCCTCACCTTCGGTTCGGGCGATATATGTCGTATTGCCCAGAAGGCAGTCAATATTACTTAAATATTTTGAGACAAGGTATATATGTCCAAAATGTAATTATCATTAAAATTTTGGTTTTAAACAGCCCGTTACAAACATTCCATGTTTCCTGCGAGTATACTTGCTTTATGAAAATGAAAATAATGAAAGCACTTGGGCAAGGCAAACTTAACTACATGAAAAATCTCTAAAATCGTTCTAGCAAGACAGTAGTGATCAATATCTCTTGGGTGTGACGAAAACTACTAAATCACTATTCACCAATGAAATAAAATTTAGTGACAAAAACAGCATTTTTATACAAGATTTATTATCTCCAACCTCTTGACCACATTCAAACAATGTGGCATTTATTCTCATTCACAAGAGCTATCTATCTTATAACTGTTAATTGCATCAAAGTGAAGGATGCTTCATTGTCAATGGGCCTTTGGTGAAAAATTCCACGAGGTAGTATGGACTCCTGCATTCATCCAACGTGTTTGTTTCATATGCAGATCAACAATGCTCTGATGTGGTACATGGGTGCAGAGAAGAAGGACTTTGACAGCCGATGGAAAGGATTCCTCATCATCAAAAAAGCCATGGAAGACAGGGTAAGCCTCAGGGTGGTGGAACCGGTTGAAATATTACCTCTATTTACTAATTGAAATTGTTAACCCTGGTATTAGTTCCTGCTACCACTAGTCTAGTTACCCATTTACAACATTCATGTAGAGAAACGCAATAGTAGTTCAACACACTAACCAAACAAAGATCCAAACTTCTGACGTGCCAGTGAATAATGATAGATTAATTGTTTTATATAAAACTGGGAAAGTTAATGGGTACATGTACCTTGAAGGATCAAATTTCCTGAAATTAAATCAAGTGCAATACCTTAGCTGCCCACCTGAAGTTTATGTGACAGTTTCAAAAGCACACAAATTCAGTGTGATTTAATTTGTACAAAGGAAAAAGTTTTATTAGGAGGATTGTTGAAATTCCCTCAGCATCTTCTTTGTCTTTGTTAATACTAGTATGGTGTATACATGTAATCCTGAATGTGTTTGTCTTTCTTTAATGATATTTAATCTTAATTTAATATGATATTATTGTGATTTATATCGTCTGTATTATCTTTCTCTCATCATCAGTTACATGGGAAGAAGAGGCACCTGCGAGCTCTGTTGATAGATCGGGTGTACCTCCAGCATGAGATGAGGATGCTGGTCCAGGCCAAGCATGTTTACACTGATCTTGATAAACAGATCCATAGTGATCTGTTCACACTGTCAACAAGCAGGTACAGTGAGGTAAGAATCAGTTTAATAGTTGAGACCAAGCATGTTTACACTGATCTTGATAAACAGATCCATAGTGATCTGTTCACACTGTCAACAAGCAGGTACAGTGAGGTAAGAATCAGTTTAATAGTTGAGACCAAGCATGTTTACACTGATCTTGATAAACAGATCCATAGTGATCTGTTCACACTGTCAACAAGCAGGTACAGTGAGGTAAGAATCAGTTTGATAGTTGAGAAATGTTTTAAATGTAAGAGATATGAATGGTGGTGGTTATTTTACCTGACTGCTAAGAAAGCATAAATGCTTGTAAGTAAGCAACCAGACGGCCGATGGCTTTAGGTCCTCTCCGAGGGACCTGGTAATGAGGATTAATGCCTTACCAAAGGGCACTAGCGCATCGCCTTGGTTTCGAACCCGGGTCACCGGAATACGAAACCACTGCTCTACTGACTGAGCTGTTGTGCCTCCTGTATTGAATGTGATGGTGTACAATCCAAAAGAATTGTTAGATAAGGAAATGCATGGGTGTAATTTAGTCTAAACCTTAAAGTAAGAACAAATACAAGCTGACGTGCTTCTCTAATTGCATACAATGATGTACAAGTATGATGTGGCATCAGTAGACGTAAGTGAACTTTAATGGGGGAGGAGCTGAAATCACCTTTCCCACTGTGTCATTTGCTTCAGGCTTTATTGCATCATAGAATTGTTAATAGGTGTTTAGTTAGGTTATAATTGTAAGCCTTTTATGATGTTGAGGTTAGGGTTAGGAAAGAGTTTGGTCAAAGCTTGAAATTCAGTGTAGGATACTGACTGTAGATCAATCATCACTAGAGTGTGTGTCGGAGAAGTGAACTTGGTTGTAATCATGTAGTGAAGCTGTAGCCAACATTGATATAATGAGCTGCAATGCATTCACCTTTGTCTGTTTGTCTTCCTTGTGAATGATCCAGGTGCGTAAGAAGGCCCAGATCATGCTGTTCAAGATGATGGATCACTTTGTGTCATCAGTGAGGCTAATCATTCCCAAGGTCTTGGTCAACCTCAAGCCAGACACAGACATCCCACATCACCAGTTCAAGGTAAAATATTCAATTTATATACATTTTTTGTTTGCCCCATTCTATGCCCCTGATTCAGTTGGCCAATTCCTTTTAATTTTGATATTGGTAAGTAGCGGGATATACACTCAACTTTTAAGCTGCTGCCAATTTCTCTATTCCTCCAGTGGAGGGATTAGCAATATCATGATGATTGTAACTACATTTATGATGCTTTTCTAATGGATGCTTTAGCCAACTGGCTTGTGTGTAACAATTAGCAAGTGATACTATCTTCCACCCAAGAATTGTGAGGGTGTACTTAATTTTGGAGACAAAGATTCTAGTCTTTTTCCTGAAATGGAAACAGGCACATGCTTTAAGAAGTGTGTTTAAAAAAGAAGAAGTTAGTTTATTCTTTATTTAACAATGATACAGAACTTAAACTAAAAATTTGAGTCGTAGAAGTTTGTTTAGAGTAATTTTTTGGAGCAGGTGGAGCAGGTGGGCTTGGATTTATGATATCACAATTTGTGTTCTGCTACAGGGAGCCCTCTATGTTCTAAGTGGGTACAGCATGAACAGCACCTGGGCATGCCTGCCTTACTGGTCAATCCTGAAAGACGTATGGTTAGGACTGGTCAATGCTGGTCACTCTGAGAAGCTGTCCATCATGAAGGTCTTGGCTCAGGTCATGATGAAGATCAATAAGGTCTTTGACACGTCGGCCATCACGGTCAAGGTTTGTACCCAACAATGTATCTCAGTTTGCGAAATATAATATGCATTTTTTCAACAGGTCATTTTTGTAATTGCAGTGAAAGTGTTGGTCAAGTGCCGCTTGAAGAACTATTATATTGAATTTTTATGAGTTATGATACAGTGAAACCTGTATAGATAGACTGCCTTAGGGACACATAAAAGGAGTGGATCTTCACAAAATATTCCAGTTCAAATATTGTCTAAGTTGTAAGCAGTTTGTAACACATTACACCTTCTCTATATTATTTCTGTTTCCTGTATTTATGAAACTCAAAAAAAAAAATGTGACAGATTTTTTAGTATGTGCCCTTCTGCCAGGCACATGCACACAATGAAATGGCCAATATTTGCAGTATATTAGGAAATCAATTTAACTACTCTGTCTTTTCCGTACTAGGTTTCAGATGGGGCCAGGAGCAAGGCCAGTGATTTGGTACAGGGTTTGAACATCAGCATAACACCTGAGAAAGAATCAGCATCAGTTCAGAGGTTACAGGAACACAATCAAAGCAACATGAGGTGAGGAGATTATTTCCAGAAGAAATTACCAAATTCCACATCATCAGGATAGCAGTAAACAAATGAAAAGTGCACTACCCACAAATGTTTTCTGTTAGTCTTCTCACAAGAAAGAACAAATTATCTGCCGATAAAAATAAGTAAAATATATCTACCCACAATTACAGTATCTACCATCAAACTTTTAATTAGGTATTTGCATTTTTAACATTCAATAGTAAGTGTGTAGTCCAGACCTCTCATTTGTAATGTAACAGCCCAGAATGGAATTGGAGGGGATGAGACAATGATCAACTTTTGAAATGAATGAGGTCTGTGTGCTTTTGGCACCTGTAAAGATGATAATGAGAATGCACAGAAAGTGAGATGGAATATTGAGCAGGTGATGTGTTGATCCACCATATGAACAATCTCTGTTGTTTTTCTTTGAATTTTGATTAAATCCTTTATACTTTTATTACAGAGTGTATAACGAGCTGGTAGCAGAGCTGGTGGATCTAATAGAGCAAGGCAAACTGTAAGTAAACTACTCCATAATGAAATTTACCAGTGAATGATAACACATGGATCAAAACTTGAGTAGTATGCCTGGATTATTGATCGAGATAGTTTGATGTTTGTAGTTTTCATATTCATAATTCATATTCATAATTATGGCACAAATTTTAGTAGATTACATAATTGTCATCACTTTGTTTATCTTTTAGGTTCATTCTGCGTTCGATGCTATTTATACATGGTTGATAATGTATTATTTTGTTAATTGACGTCAATGTGTTTAAACAGAATTTAGAGTTTACTTAAGATTTGATTTAGTTTTGGATTTAATATCAATACATTTTATTTGATTTGATTTTACATTATAAGGTTGATAATATTCCACTTTCTTCATTGCATGTGTCCTCTAGGCGATGGAAGTTTTCTCAAATGGCGGCAAGCCTCCTCCGCCTTCAGCTGAGGGTAGACACCCCTCCACCCATCCCTGTCATACGGCTCTTCACCTCCCTCCTTGTACATGACACTCTTAACTTAAGAAAGGTAAATGGTGCTTCGATTTAGAGCCATTCTGTTCTTGTGAATATGATCATTAGGGAATAGTTATGCTTGAAAGAGAGGAGAGGAATAGTTGAAAGAGTGGAAAGAGAGAAAAGAAGAGCAAGAGTAAGATTTAGAGCGGGAAAAAGGGACCATTTCATGAGGAAAATGTTCTTTAATTATAAAATATTCTCCTTTAATTAGAGGGGAAGTTATTGAGGTTTTTGTTTGTTTTGTTGGCTGTTGATGGATCAAGATCAGATATAATCTATATTGTATTGCCAACTTATCCCTTACAGAGATATTATCACTGGTGTGATGAGAGTTTATTTCTCCATCAGTACTGATTCATACATATCCTTTATATTACTTGCTTTTTTATTCAATGAAATAGCGTTCAGGAGTTGGTAACTCATTATGAACAAATTCTTTGAATGTTTGATATTTGAGTGCTTTATAAACCAAAGGATAGGTAACATTATGCAAAAAGTGAAGTGAAATGAAGGTCTCTATATACATCTTGAAACCATTCATCACACAAACATTATTGCATCTATTCTTCTATCCCCCAGCTTGCCATTTCAGCTATGGGTGCAATAATGAAGCAACTGAAGCGTCCACACAAGAAGGTGCCCCTGGACCCCTACGCCACAGCTGGGTGCCCCGCCCCTCCTGACAATGCCCTACCCAACCCTGGGGAGCGGCCGGATAACAAGTGGACCCAGTACCAGTGTGACAGGTTACCTACTACCCAGGAGAAGTGGGACCAGTGTGTGTTCGTGGAGAAGACCCACTGGGGCTACTATAAATGGCCCAAGTAAGTTGCTTGACCCACTGGGGCTACTATAAGTGGCCCAAGTAAGTTGTTGCCTGAAAAGCCAGTTGATGACATTACCTTGGATGTTCGAATGAGTGGCATTAACTCTTTTGCTTATAATAATAATAATATGTCTTGTTTACCCAGGGTAGCCTCATCAGTCTTCCTGAGGGCCCTGCAATCATTTTATTACCCGGCTTTAACCGAGCTACCATTAAAAGGTGCTCAAGCATTCAAGGAATTTCTTCCTACCGGGTATCCATTTACCTCACCTGAGTAGAGTATGGCAAATGTAGATTAATGTCTTGCCAAAGGACATTAGTGCCGCGGCGGGACTCGAACCGGGAACCATGCGATCCACAGTCCGTTGACGTATCCACAGGACCACAACACGTCCACAGATAAATGTATGCTGGGAGAAAAACAATGACATGACGGCGTGAACATTGATTGATTTAGTGGCAGATCAAAAAGGGAGGGGCACAGGGGGCAGTGTCCGTCCCTCCTTCCCTTGATCTTTGGTTTCGATTTGGTATTGGGTTAGGTTTAGGACTCCCATTAAGTTTAGTGTGGGGTCCAGGGTTGAAGGTGGGAATGAAGTCAGTGTTACACATTGACCACAGAGCAATTGTGATACTAAACCAATGTCTGACATTCTGACTGTGATCTAACACCCTTAAAGGCATCAATTAACAATGTTAAATCTGAGAAGTAAAATTCTTTGAGTCACCGGTTTTACCATACTCATTTTCCCCTATAGACTGTAGTGTTATAAAAACAGTTAGGAAAACCAATGTTTAAATTTTGATTTCCATGGGGTTCCTGACTGACCTAAAGGTTTATAATTTTCATTGCAGCATGAGCTAAATCCAAGATTTTGTTTCAGAATCTGAGACAAAATTACCTAATCCCTTTAAAACTCTCTCTTTGCCACAGGAACATGCAGATCTACGCCCAATTCGATGAACAGCCCAAGCTAGACCGTAGCAGAGAGGAGCTGTCGGAGACGGAACAGATCATCTATGATCACTTCAGCAATGCAGAGTTTGTAGAGAAACTAGTAGGCTACCTGTCCTTAGAAGATAAGAAAGGAAGAGACAAGTTTGACAACAAGAAATACATGCTCTTCAAGGTAAGTAATGTATGGGACGTTGCAGGATCCTTTTTTAAGATATTGCAATGTAATCAGATATAGAAAGGTGAACATGTAAAATCCTTCTGATTAGAATTACTAAAAATCCTAATCAGAGAAAAGCCCCAACAAGCTGCAAATCGTAGTGGTGTTGGACCAGTGGCATCTTATGTTAGAAAAAGGGCTGTTTCCCCATTGTACAGGACCATAAAACTTCAACTCATGTTGCCCCAAATACCATACTGGGTAAGACATACACTCTTGCTTCTGAATCTGCTTTTCACTTGGTTGCATTGTTTTTGCTCTTAAATAATTATATATGAAATATGACTTGTTGGTAAACACAATTGCTAAATTGGGAATTCAACTGAAAATGTTTGAAAATGGCTGTTAACAAAAATACGAAACAAAATCATGAATGTTCTCTAAAAATTATATAATTCTGTTGTGGGATAGTTAAATTTGCTGCCTGAAAAAATATACAGGTTTTATACCAGCAGTTTTGACCAATGCAAATGTATTAACTGTAATCTTAATAATTGTTTGAAATGATGATGTATGTTAAATTTAAGTATTCATTGAAATCATAGACCCAAGATGTATCATTGTTCTGTTCTAATTTAATTTTACTTTAAAACCCTGTTGTTTTATTTCTCAGGGACTGTTCCGTAACTTTGGGGACACTTTCCTGCCAGTCTTCCAGCCCCACATAGAAAGGTTGTCCAAGGAGGCACTGGAGAGTAGCCAGCGGAGTATGATGGAGATGATGGCTGGTGTTATACGAGGCAGCAAGCACTGGGGCTTCCAAAAGGTATTCTTTACTTTACTAGTCAAACAGCAACATGTCTTTATCCATCAGTGCAAGAAGCTCAAACTCTGCAGATATTTAAATTATATATATTTGATATGGTTTTCATGAATTATGAAGTTAGAGATCATTGAACAGTGTTGCATTGAGATGAACAATGAAAAATAAAGATGCTATGATTGCAAACTTGTCTCATCAACTTTGATTAGTTAAACAGGTTCGTAAATTAATGGCCCCATATGGGTTAAGATATAATGCATCAAACCTACCATTGAGGGTAATTTTGCCATTAATGGTAAATTCCACGGAAACCTTGATTTGATTGGCTGTTGAGTGATGTTGCCATGGTAGTTGATATTGATGGCAAAGTTACCATCAATGGTAAATTTTACACAACGGCCCTATGCTCTAGTAGTGTAGTAATAGAGTATTTACTGTATGACATATGACATATTATTGTACAATTTTTTCTGCTTACTCTTCAAACTTAATGCATTTCGTAAGGTATAGAGGTTGATGAAATCTAAAAATGGAAGGAATGCTGAACCCATTCTTCCAGTTGAAACAAAACTTGCACTCTATTAGATAGATTATTATTTGATTTGATTGAATTGTTAGTATGCTGTAGTTTCAATTGTAGATTCCCCTTTTAAAATAAACGTTTGCTATCATGATAACTCCATAATGCATCGATTATCTCGAACATTAACTTTGAACACTCAAACTGGAATGTGTAAATAACATGTAGATTTTACAGTAGTCTAATGTGTTTTCCCCCCCTCCTCCCCCATCCCACAATTTGTATTTTCCAGACCAAGAATCTGTGGGAGATGGTGTTGCTACCATCTATGAAGACATCATTGTCCTTGGTAACAGCAGAGACCATCATAGATTGGGGGATGTGCATGGCTACGTCATGTGAGAGTAGAGACCCTCGTAAGCTACATTGGCTGTTTGAATGGCTCACCCAACAACCAATCAGTGAAGATGAGGAGAGGGGGTCTTTCCTGGATTCAAGGTAAAAAGGGGACCGGGAAGGAAAATTTAGTTTTGCTGTAGATTCTAATAACAAGGTTTAAATCAATTTGATCATATATATTTCTGGTGTAATTGTACTGTAAGTTGTTTTTCACACATATTTGAAATTGATTGTAAGGTCTCAATGTCTGTGTTGAAATTGTTTTATCACAATTCTTCCTTATAATTTTAATTTCTAGATATGCACCTGAATGTTAAGTGGCTTAAAGATGTCATCTGTTATTACAAAAAATAGAATGTGTTATTTTGTAATTTTGGTCATTTAATTTTGTTAGATTCCACTATTAAATTCATGCAGTCAGGTTTCTTGCTGTATACATCCCTCTCTTTCTCCAAGTTCTATCATTGATTATTAACTTCTGGCAGACAAAGGTAATGTTTACTGTGCATATGTCAGCCTTTGCAAAATTATCTGTTTGGCTAATCAAAGTATTTGTGTAATGGAGAGATTGTCACAAGAATATGCTAATCAAAAAGGAATGTGAATAAGACTGTAAAAGTGTGCAAAGCCAAGCCAAGTTCTCACTATCTTCATCTCTGTTTTGTCTCCCTCAGTCGTCTGTTCATCCTACAAGGTGGTTTGTTTCAGCAGGAGTGGAGAGTACCAGGTCTTCATCACAGACTGTTAGGCTACATACGGCAGCATCTTACCCACAGCTACAAGAACGTCAGGGACAAGATCGGCAGGTAAGACCCATGATATACCAGGGGGGTGTTTCGCAAAACTTGTCATCAGTGACAAATGACAGTTGTTGTTATAAGCTACTGAAACCCATGCTTTTGATTGGTAATCAGCAGATTTGTCACTGATATTTGTAATTTGTCATTGAAAAAGGGCTTTGTGAAACAAGTCCCTGATATGTGCCAGAGCTGTACTTCTGGAGATGATGTGATATAAGCTTTTTATTTACCGGACTTTAATGATCACTTAGATGTTTCGGGGTCAGTCATAATAGGCAGAACTGACTTTGGCAAGAAACTAATCCTATGTAGATGTATTTGGCTAGTGCTTGGCCTTAGCTAGTGTAATAAAATTGGAGTGTGAAGAGCGAGATGGATTTGAGCACGGAACAAGATTACTATATTTTAGAACTACTATTATTAGAGTTAGGCAAAATAAGTTACTACATGTACATGTATTTTGTATGAAAACCAAGCACCAATACATTAGTCAGGATCTTTTTCTGCATATGCCCATATGAAATTGAAAACTTGTGTAGTTCTACCTTCTCTTGGGTCACTATTATAACACTATCCCTCCCACCCCCACCCCACCCCCTCATATGGATCATTACCTCCTAAAACAATCAATAACATTATCACCCACAGATATCAATACCATGCATGTAGTTGCCCAGGAGGTAGCTTTTCTAGAGGGTGATTTTGTTTGGAACTAATTTTTTTTGGAGGTGGGGGTAGTTGAACAATTTTTCCAGCGATAAATTGCCTAGGTGGTAGCTGTCCATGAGTACCACTCACAGCCCCACCTCCCAAGAAATGCCTTTCAATAGAATCAATTTCTCCATTTCCTCACCAGCTTCCTGGTCATGATCTTCATGTACGACAACGCCTGGTCCAGGGAGAACCAGACGTCTTCCCCTCACCGCCAGGAGTTCTTAGAATCCATCCTACCCCAGATGGCCCCCCTGGCTAACATTGATGTCTGGGGAGCTATCCAGGTCTCCGATGAAGAGAAGGCAGAGGATGATGAGAGGAAGAAGGTCATTAGGTTGTGTAAAACAGGTTAGTTCACCCTTACCTGTGTGGCTAGATGAAGGGCATAACTGATAAATAAGCAATTTCTATGGTTTTTTACCATTTATGTTAGACAGATGAGTCAACACTACCTTGTGTGCCTGGCAGAAGTGTGTTGGTGCATTGTGTTGTTCAAGGAACTCCTCTGTCAATGTTAGTGTCTTTCCTAGGCTTTTAAGGAGTTATCAAAGACTAGGCAGAGGATGATTACAAGAACAAAGTCATAAGGTTATGTAAGCAGGGTGGAGGGTGTTAGTGCAGGAATATTTGTTCAATAATTGTTTAGTGTTTGTAAGGGCCTTTTAAATTTTAACTTCATGATTTTGGGTGGTTATATTTGATGTGTATACAAAGACATTAAATTTTTGGTGACAAGTGTTTCACAGCATACAAATTTGTCATCAAATGATAAGAACTTGTTTCATTGGAATTCTTGCACTGATGATTTAGAAACATGCTGTGCATCTTGCAGAGAAAGTCCAGTACTTAATAGCAATAGGATTCGGATTCACAAGTGATTCCTTTCAAATATCTTTACTTATGGAGAGATGAATGAATTTTGTCAATATTTTTCACTTTGAATTCTCTCTTCAGTCATGAAGTGGATTGTAGGTAGCCTAGGGAACCTTGTATCTCCTGCACCTCAAGAATACTTCCAGTACCTTCCTCTGGTAAGTCACACATCTTTGTAAATATTCTCTGAGGAGTTGTAGCTAAGATGTTTATTGTAGTGTTTGCAGGGTTCTTGTCCAGACATTGATTCAATTCAACCTATTTTCCTTTTGCAATATTATCCAATTTCTAATTTCAAGACAAAATGAGGCTTTCCTTAGACAAATATTACAGAACTAGAGTACTGCATTGATAGGGTTTAGATTTTGTTGATCTTGTTTTCCTTCAGAAGGATGATATTTCATGACCATCGCTCCAAGTGTTTGCAGCAATGAAGCACTGATTAACCACCTACGTGTATTTTACTGATTGAGTTAAGTGCCATTGTTTGTAAGTTTATAGATTTCTTCTTTAGGATGATATGTTTATGAACATTTTGTAAAGCATATGAATGACTGGTATATGTTTCACCTACATGTATTGTACCGATTTGGTTAAGTGCTTGTTTGTAAGTTCATAGATTTCTTCAGTAGGATAATATGCTTATGAACATTTTGTAACATATGAATGACTGGTATATGTTTCAGTTGGCACCCCTTGAGAGCTGTGAGTCTGATGAAGAGCTACGGTATGAAGCAGAGATGACCCTAGCCTGTCTAGCCCAGACTTTACTTCAACCAGGGATGATACCCCTTGTACTATCATCTCTGCAGCAGGTGAGAATGATTTCATCCATGCATTCCTGATTTCCACCCTTTTTTAGTTACTCTATTACATCTTTTTCTTTTTCACTTCACTGCATTACCCCTCCATGCCTCCTCCCCCTCTCTTTCTCTCACCCCCTTGTTTTTCCTCCATTCTTCCTCCCCCCCCCCCCCTCTCCCTCTCTACTGTTTCTCTTCAACGGATAAGACTAGTTTCGTCCATCTCTAACTTCCATCTCCTCTCCATCATATTTACCTTACACCACTTTTGTTTTGCTCTATCCCACTCTTTTCTTTGTCTTCTCTTCCTTTTTTTTCCTTTGCTATTTTCCCCTTCAGTTAACCCCTCACCCTCTATTTTTGTATATGATCATGCCTCCTTTTTTCTACATCCTCTCTTCCTTCTTCTTTTCCTCCTCCTTTCTCTCTCTCCTCCTGTTTCTTTTCCCTCTTGTTTTCATCTTCCTCTTCTTCTTCCCCATTCTCTATCTTGTCTCCTAGTCTCTCATTCCGTGCCTTTCTTCCTTTCTCTTTCTCTTTTTTTTTCAATCTTTGTCTTTTCTCGTACTCAAAATAAATGAAAGGAGGTAACAATAATGAAGAAATGTCAGGTTTGGTTTATTCTCAATAATGTAACTTTACTATATATAAAATACTTGAAAAATAATTCCAATTTATTCTAAAAGGAAATAAACATTAAAATATTTATAAATGATTAAATGATCACAAGTCAGCTGACTTGGTGACTTCTTAATATGACTGCAGAAATTGAAGTAAATTCTTTGTGTCATTCACACTAAAACCCTTTTTATTCATTAACTCACTTTTACTTGTTGTATTTATCTAGATTGGTCAAGGCCAGTCGTGGAGAGCCAAGTGTAGTATGTTGGAGTACCTTCAAGTGATGGTGTTCTACAACCTCTTCACCATCAACAGTCTACCCAAGCATATAGAGACCATTGGTCAACTCGTACTGGACAGGCTCAAAGACGATCGTCTTGAGGTAGGGTCATAACTTGATACTGATTTTGATGATGATGACAGTGATGATGATGCTTTTTGTGATTGTCATAATATTGATATTGGTAATGATGGTCACAACGATAGTTGGTGCAGGGTTGTGGAACAAGCTACCCACCAACCCTATGACTGCTTCATCTGTGGGCCACTTTAAGAAACTTTTGAAGGCCCACTTATTTCTTTAGAGACCATGGATCGTTATGCCTTTAATGCTCAACTGACTCATCCTTGCTTGGAACAGGTTTCATTAGTTGTGAATAGTCTGTTGTTAATCAATTTGATATAGTGGTATTTCTCTTGATGAAGTGTGGATTAAGCTGAGAATTGAGCTGAGAATGTGATAATGTTGCAAACCACATACATGTTGATGGCACTAGTGATGGTAATGAAGATGAGGACTGGAATGTTCTGAAAAAGGAGCTAATGTTCAAAAATTCAGGAAAAACATGGAGAACTCCCTCATATGTAGTGCCCTGACTGTAGTAACCTACAGTAAGATATGAAGGCCTTTTCAGAATAAGTAACCACGCGCAATAAAGATCCTATGTTCAATTGCTGCGGTTTACCTTGTCATATCTGAACATGGCTTTATTATCCTTCCTTTAGGTGAGAGAGGTAGCAGGTGCGACACTGAGTGGTCTGATTCACTGTGGCTTCTTACCTATGGAGAATGGGATGCAGAGCCACTTTGAGAAACTGTGTAAGACAAGACTATCCACCAAGAAAGTAGTCAGTATGGCTGCACCTGTTGAAGGTAAGCATCCTCCTCCATGGGAGCTCTGTCTTGTTTTCACATAAACAAAGGAATATTGCGTGCAAGAATTCAAATCATGTCCAAAGGCAAATGTTAAGAAATACTTTGGTAGTAATATAGTGTTTAAATATACTTATAACAAGTAATGAAATCTTATATATTTGACTTCAAATTATGTTATCACTAGATACAATGAGCAAAATTGTTTGGTGCCATCCAATTCGTATTCTGAAGCATTTAAAAAAAAAAATTGTATGACTAATATTTCATAATAACTTTAGTTGAAAATGAATTTTAACCTGTACAAGAAAATTCAAATCTTAGGACTTAGGATAGAGCTCAATTGGTACAACCTAGCAATAAGTTTTAATTTTTTTAGTGTAACAGGCTTTAAAGTTTGATATCAATTCTCGTAATAGAGAGATCATAAGATGTGTTTTATCACTCATCTTGTATCCCTCCATAAATCTTTTATCTCTGTTCATTGCTCTTCAGCCATCGTCCAGAGGCATGCTGGTATCCTGGGTCTGAGTGCGTGTGTCCAAGCCTACCCCTATGATGTGCCGGAATGGATGCCAAGGATCCTGATGGATCTCACAGATCACCTACACGATCCACAACCTATCGAGGTATGTCCACCCAAAACATTGAAATCCGACAGACCGTCTTGTGAAAGTGTATATTTAAACTGAAGCCCAGGTAGAATAGGGTTGAGTCCTAGTCCAGGTGAGTGTTTCACAAAGACTTAGATCGACTTTAAGTTGGACTTAAGTATGGAAGGCCATTCATGCCACTGTTTGCTCTCACCATTTACTGGCATTGGTCTCTCAAGAGACGTACAAATTGTGGTCACAAATCTACAGAAGTTACTTTTTTGGATTATTCATTATTGAAGGAAAAAATATAAGATCATAAAGGTGGGAGCAAACAGTGGCATGATCAGCCTGCCATAGTTAAGTTCAATTTAAAGTCGATCTTAGTCTTTGTTAAACACTCCCCAGGTGTAACCCTGATTAAGTTGGTTGAGTAACTTTGTTGATTGATAGAGCACCAAGTGTAATTTCATCCAATCATACCTGTATAATGTCCCTGAATGGAGAACAAGGATACCCATGGACCTTACAGATCATCTACATGATCGTAAACCTATCAAGGTATGTCTACCGGGTACTTATCAAATTGTATTTTTCCTGCCTTTATGTTTACACAGTTTCAAAGACTTTACAAAATCAAGGAATATCTTGGGAGCGTACTGCATCAGCTATCAATACCACAATGGCATATTACACGATTAGAATGTGATATTTATAAGCAATATGAGAGGGTAGTCATTTCTTAATGGTCGGTTTGATAATCGTGTTCATTGTACATTAGCCGTTAGTAATGAACGGGTTTATACAGTTGAACATAATTATTCAGCTGAGTGGCTCAGCTTGAATAAGTGTCCTTTATTCTGTCAGTCTAAATTTGTATATTATTCTCTTTGATTATCCATTTTTCTTGTCCATTTTGTGTCTTTCTTTATATCAAATTACCAAATGTTATCCCGTTTCATTTTGTCTCTTCTTTATTTGCTATCTGCAGAAAACGGTGAGAAAAACCTTGTCCGACTTCCGCAGAACGCATCACGACAACTGGCACGAGCACAAGCAGAGCTTCACAGACGACCAGCTTGTAGTACTTACTGACCTTCTCGTCTCGCCCAACTACTACGCATGATGCAGCCTTTGGTGAAGTCGGCGCATCTCTCGGTGCTAACCTGCTGTATGATTTGTTACGCCCAGTAGGACCAGTATAGATGATTTTTAATTATTTGCTATTATGGGATATCTATCCTACATTATGATGTGGGCTATATGTATGAAACAGTTCACATCAGAGCTAAATTTGGGTAACAGCCATGTATTGTCAGTGATAACTATCCATTTCTTACACTGATAAAGTGTACTGCTCAGAGACTAGAATTCCTTATTGCCCTCAAAGAAGTCATATATTATTCAAGTCATACGTAGCTATTGGCCAATAATAAGAAATGGACTGAATTTGTAGACAATGCAACCTTATCCATGAACTTAACAAATCTAGCATAATTGATATGACTCCATGAACTCAATGACTGTATGTGTGTGTCTCAAAATATCTAGTTACCATAGATACACTCACACTATTTTATAGATCAACATTTTATTTGAGGGTTAAAGGAAAGGTATACAATTATTTCATTATTTTTAGTGAAAGCATTTAATTGTGTCATGTGGCTGCATTCAGGCTGTAAAAGACAATGCTTTGTAGCCAATTTGAGGAGGAAAAGTTGTTCATTTATAACTCAGAAATCTCTGAACTGCTTTGGGTGAATGGATTTGTTTGGATTTAGATCCTGAAAGCATTATTTGCAAAGATCATACACTTTCACAAAATGTGTATTCAATGTGTATGATCATAAAACCTTTAGGGGTGCACCAATGAACAAAAATAGTACATTTCTCTCAAAGAAAGTGCAATCTATGTTTTAATGTATATTTTCTTTTTATTACAGTTAGTCACTATGAATATTACATTTATTATTTTTCGTGTTTAATAGATATTTGCAGAATTTCATTTTCTTTTGAATTGTTTTAAATTGATGTGAAAGAATTGGTTTCTCTAGCATGATATTATTTTTGTTGACATACTGAATCTTTTAAAATATGTCATTTTATTAATTGTAATTCATAACAATTCAATGTGAAGAAGAGTGACTACTAGTACCCATACCCATGTAATCACATTTTTAGGATGTTCATGCATATCTTATTTATGCAGGGCCTTCTGTTTATATATTTACAATGGGTAATTTTTCTGGAGTAACTTTCTTTTTTTTGCATAAATTAATTACATGATTGGCTGGCCCTGTGCAGCTAAGGTGCATAGGAACATTGCATAATTTGTTCATCCACCTGTTACAATTGAATTTTAGTTGTTGCTTGGCCAAACATTGTGATTTCCCCATTTGTTACAGGTGAATGAAATAATTCATAATGAGGCACTTTCACAAAGACGTAAGCACTTAATTTGATTACATTACAAAAAGAGCCTATAATAAGAAAACTTCTTCATGTTGGATTTGGACTTTTAATTCACACTTCGGACGAGTAACAGCCCCAAGTTCACTAAGGCTTTGTATTCAATGTTTTAATACTATTATGATGATAGAAATACCTATGGAAAAAAAAAAAGATGTGTTGGGCTGTATGATCTAAATTTGTACCGGTATTTGGTATTAACTCTGTCCATTCATTATTGAAAATTCATGTATGTGTTTATGATGTACAGTTGTTGTTTTTAGGATTTTGCTAAATTTGCAGTCATGCATGTTTATGAATAACAGTTATAATTTGGTTCGAGATCTCACTAATTCCTGGTCTTAATCTAGTCTTAATCAACCAATATCTGAATCCTGGGTTTTGCTCATCCAGTTCCAAGATTTATGAAATTTTCGTTTAGATTAAGCAGACATAAGCTCTCTTATATATTACATTTTATTTCATTTCATTTCTTATATGTTTGAATTAGGTACATGACTGTTTATAATGTCAATTGGTATTAAACTTAATGACTCATTTTTTACGTTCTCGAAAGGTGGAAAACTTAGGTGCTAAAATAGATGTAGATCTTTGAAATACTGATTGATGCAGGGATAAGTATTCAGGAATTTGGTTCATTCAATATTTATCAGATTTAGTTCATCCACTGTGATCTGTAATAGATGGACTTTATTTTGAATATATACATATATAAAAAACAGCCTGTTACCCTGTAGTTAAATAATGCTCATATGAGCCTAGGCTTTACACATTTCACAATCTAAAAATAGAAAAAAGGCCTATATTTGAGATTCTAGTTTCGTGCAGCACATTGCCAGGAAACTCTGTTGTGGTATCCAGGTCAATATTTTGTGTTGTTTTCTCAAGCATTGTACAGGACAATTAAGATATGCTGTACCGTATCCGGACACCTACCCCCGGATAGTTGTCAGGGGGGTGTTGTCTTTGGGGGTGGTTGTCCCAAGGGGTCATTATTCTCAGGGTGGTTGTCCAGGGGGTAGGTGTCCTACAACCATACTGTACATGTATTAAGCCCCTATCTTCTTATTTATGGATGAAATTATCGTTACTGAATACTTTCAATATGTGGGTACAGTGTATTATTACTGTGTTAATATGCAATAAAGGTGACATATATTGAAATCTAACCTCAGAGCCAATTTCTGTCTCTCTCTCTCTCTCTGTCCGTCTCTCTCTCTCTCTCTCCGTCCCCCTCTCTCTCTCTCTCTCCGTCCCCCTCTCTCTCCGTCTCTCTCTCCCTCCGTCCCCCTCTCTCTCCGTCTCTCTCTCCCTCCGTCCCCCTCTCTCTCCGTCAGTATGCGAATTGCATACATTAGGTGTTGTTAGGTCGGTCAAGCCATCACGTTTGTCCTACCCTAGCAACAATTAATGAATGCAATTCGCATTCTTACTTTTCAAATACAATCATTCGTAAGAGGTGAATGAAGCAAGTCGTAAATAGGCACTTAACATTGAGCATTACATTAAGAAAATGGTCTATTTAGGTTTCTATCTAGAACCTGTGATTACTAGCTATTTAATTCACCTGCTATACATCTCTATAGATGGAATCTATTTTGCATACATTCTCTGTTGCTATGTCTGTCAATAGAAACCTTTCTTCAAGAAGTTTGCATACATGGCCAAACTTGTATAAAAAGCTGTGGAGACGAGAAAAGAAATGCTGAAAATTTCGAACTACATGTTTGTCTGACTAAGCAACAACGAATGTATGCAATGTGCATTCTAGCTATTGGGATATCCAGGTGAATATAATAACTCATCTCTAAGTAAACATGTTCAAAAAATGGTCAATTAATTAATAAGATATCCCCACTTCTAACTCACCTTCATAATTAATAAATAATTGAAAACCACATATCCAAACACAGTTTCATTTTCATCATAAATGAACAATACCGAGAACCATGATCGTGATGTATACAACACTTTCATAAATGTCATGTATCAAATTTCTTTTTTTCTCAAGTTTGCCTGTATCTCCCTCACATACAACCCCCCCCCCCCCCCCTTGAATGCACTTGTAATGTTAGACATCGTAACTCGCGTGTAGACTAGATTGGTTTCCTTTGTATCAAATTTCAGCTGAGGTACACTGCAAGCAGCGGGAGTAAACACAAATGCTCAGAATAGATCCTAAAACCACATTAATGTGCATGCGCTGTTCGTTACCGTATAAATGCAGTAATATCACAGGTACTGTTTGATCCATTGATGCTTGGTCTCACTTTACCAAGCAAACTGTATACAACATCATTCAAAAACGCAAATTTTATGATTCCATTCAGACGTATTATTCTCAGCGTCTAGACAGACCTTTGATTTTGATCATGAGCACACAGGCATGCATGTTTAGAGAGACAGAAAAATATCAACGTATGAACACAAACTATATATCGCAAAAACAACATTGAAATGTCAGCACCATTATCAGCATCATTATCAACATCATTATCAGCATCATTATCAGCATCATTATCAGCATCATTATCAGCATCATTGTCAGCATCATTGTCAGCATCATTATCAGCATCATTATCAGCATCATTATCATCATCATTATCATCATCATTATCAGCATCATTATCAGCATCATTATCTTCATCATTATCAGCATCATTATCTTCTTCATCATTATCAGCATCATCATCATCAGCATCATCATCAGCATCATCATCAGCATCATCATCAGCATCGATCATCATCATTATCAGCATCATTATCATTATCAACATCATTATCATCATCATCATCTTCATCATTATCAGCATATCATTATCAGCATCATTATCTTCATCATTATCAGCATCATTATCAGCATCATTATCAGCATCATTATCAGCATCATTATCAGCATCATTATCAACATCATTATCTTCATTATCATCAGCATCATTATCATCAACTTCATTATCAGCATCATCATCATCAGCATCATTATCATCACCATCAATATCAGCATCAGTATCATCATTATAATCATCACCATTGTCATCATCAGCATTATCATCAGCATCATCATCAGCATCAGCATCATTATCTTATTAGCTTATACGCTACTTTTTCATGCCTATAGCTAGCTACGAAGGAAGGATTCCCCTTTTCTTGTAATCCTTTTGTATCCTTTAGTGGTCCCCTGTTTTGAGTAATATGTTGCCTTCAAAGGTGCAATAATACGACTAGGTTTTTACCGTGCACATCCAATCGGCTGACATTTCAAAAACTCACTGGCTGGACCTTGACGCGTCGATAATGCACATAAAAGTGTTGTGGCCGTGAGCGAGGCGGTGGGGTTCGCAAAAAGGTGTTCAAGGTAATTTTGATTGCGATTTAAGCGACGTTGTTGCGAGTTTTGATTGTCAGCGCCTAATGGTGGTAATTAATAATAGGGCTCTGACGATATGACAAATAAGAATAGATACATAGCTATGTTTAAATCGCAATTACAGTAGTTGCAGAATGATACAATACACAATGGGCGAGATGAGTGGATCGAAGATGGAAAGAATTTAAACTATTTAAAACAAGGATCTTCACACGAGTATAAAGCGTCGATTCATGTGAGGTAGTCTGAATAGAGGGACAAAAATTTGTATTCGCTTCATAACTTCATTGATATATTAGGGCCCTCTAAAAGAAAGACAAAAAAAAGGAAATCCTTACAAAATGTACCATGGTAACCATGGTACTTTTGTCCAAAACAAATAAATACAATGAAATACATTGGGTCATTAAACAATGTATTTCATTGTTTTGGTACCATGATAATCATGGTTACCATGGTAGATGGTAATTTGGACAAAAGTACCATGGTTACCATGGTAGTAAAAAAAAAAGGAAAGAGGAAATTGATATCAAACAAAATTAAATTGTATTTTGTTAGAAAAATAGGATTGTCAGATGGATGGAGTAGGAGGTATTGGAAATTTCATCCCGAAATCCTCAATGCAAACAAAATTGGTTGGCAGCCCCCACCCCCCCCCCCCCTTCCGGCCCTCCTTTGGGACAAACGACGTGCTCAGTGTTTTTATGAAATCGCAGGGAAGAAAAGTGGCTTGACCTATCACTGCAAAAGCTGTAAAAATCAAACTCCTTCCCTCGTGTTTATCTTTAGAAGCGCAGATGTTCATTTCCCCCCTAAAGACATACGTGATAAGTCGTGAAAAGGATTAGAAAAATAACACGTTTCCAATTAGCAAGTGTGCCCTAACGTGAACATTTAAGACACCGTTGGAAGTAAGCTTAACAGTCCCATTTCCCCCTTTGTTAGTACATAACTTTTTTTGTTCTGTACGTATACATTCAAGTAATAAAGCAAAATCATATTAATTTCTCATCTCCGATATTACTTCGCAGCTATTCCAACGCGTTGTTGATTGATCGGAGTCTGTATCTAACACGCAAGCATGAGAATACTTTTTGCCTATACAGTGTGATACTACATTAACATGTATCACAAAAAGCACCATTCCACCGTATTACCATTTAATCATTCAGGGGTTTCGCATTTTGGTGAAGTTACGAGGGTCAAAATGTTTCCATCATTTTTTCATTCTTTTATTCTTTCTCTTTCAAAACGAATCTTTGATTAAACAAGTGCGCCTTGAGCTTTCAAGTGTATTCGGCGCCTTACAAATATGATATGTTATTGTCATCATCATTATTATTGTTATTTTTATTGTTTTTGTTGGTGTTATTATTTCAAAGGAGTGGGGGCTTTGTCCCTTGCCCCCTCCCCCTCTCCGCGTGGTGAATATACAGTATATATACCTTGAATACCAAAGCTTCTGGAAGAAAGCCATCTCCAGCTGCCGAGCTTCCAGATCTAACTTCAAGGGCGGGAAGGGGGGGGGGGGGTGTCCCAGCTAGCTTCCGGGTCTTGCACCATGGTCATTTTACATCTGTATCTTGCTTGCTGGGTCATTTCAAGATTGTCATAGTTGGAGTGTCTACTGGGAGAAGGGTGAATTATATTGCTCTTTCTTTCAGTGTTTGTCAAGTCTGGATTTAAAGCTGTTCACCGAGGTTGCAAATACCACTGACTCAGGGAGGGAGCTACAGTCGTTGAGGACCGAGTTTGGTCTTGCACCTGGGTTTGGTTAGATTGAAATTCAATAATAATAATTATGATAATAATAATAACTCTAATAATAATAATAGCAATACATATTTAACCCCATTATTGTTGCCTTTTCAATGATTCTTTTTAGAACAGTGCCCTTTTAACAAAATATTACCGCCCCTGTCTGACGTCTCTTAAAGGAAATTGGAGTACTGATCAATAAACAGGGGGGGAGATAGCTTACATGTCTTTGCAGACATAACCCCCAGCACGATTTTTTTTCTTTTGCATCCAAGATTCAGCTTTGCGTATATAACTGGAGAGTACATGAATCATTCTCGCGATCCCCATAAATAGCCCATCCTCTTACCTATTTATCGATGAACTTTGGCAGTGTTTTCTAGACCAGTGCACATTGTCACTTCAGAAGCCGAACCGGTCCCCATGAAAACCGTATATCGATCCGTGCTGCACTTATCCAGTCGAACCGATGTCAGAGTGGGGAGGGACATGCTCTGTATGTTAAAACAGGAAAGAGGTTTGTGATGAAACATAACGGAAATCGTACATATAACTTAAAGAGACTTCGATACATGTACAAATGGGCGGTTTTTGTCAAATACGTCTGACGTATAAAATGTGTCGTGCAAAAGTTGATGATATACATTATAACGAGTAGCGACCTTTTAAAATTATACCATGACCCCTTAACCCATTAAAATGTTTTAGAGACGCCCCCATTGAAGGTCTCGGTCAACTGGGAAAACCGAATGTTACCTTAGGGCAGTATATATCCTCTAAAATAATCTAAATGGACTGACCATACAGAGGCTGCTTGCCTAGTATAGACCTATATGAAACAAATATATTATCGGATAAACCATGGACCTATTACGGATAAACTCACCGTGATTTTGACTACTATAGGTTTAAGATCATCAATAGTCTTATACCGCCCTCGCTGGTGTTGGTAATTGTTTCGCATTCGTCCTATTATAGGCAATCACCCCCTTGTCTCTCTCTCTCCCTCTCTCTTTCTCAATGTCTCTCTTTCTCTGTCTGACTGTCTCTCTTTGACTGTCTCTCTCCTTGTCTGTCTGTCCCTCTTTCATCCCTTTCCCTTTCTCTCTCTCTCTCTCTCTCTTTCTCTCTTTCTCTCACTTTGTCTCTCTCTTCCACCACCCCTCCATTTCTTCCTGACTGTTACCCCTCTTTATCTCTATCCTAATGAATTCTATTACTTTCAATGAAATGACCACCACCACATGGGTTAAGGTAATACAACCCCATCCCCTGTAGATGGCAATTTGCTCCGGAAGAACCCTCTCCAATCGCGCGTTATGCATGCACAAGAGTTTTTTGTTAATAGGACGAACCATGCAAGTAGGCCCGAATCCATCCATAGGCATAGACCTGCCGCCCCCAGGACGTGCCTCAGGAATTCACGCGAAGCTCGATATGAAATACGAAATGATAGTAGGCACTTGAACCCGTAAGTGGAGGGAGGACAAACAAAAGGAGGGGCGTCACGCATGAATCATGCATAATAATATCTGTCGCTAGCGGCAAAAATGTGAAGACGGGCAACTAGTAAGCAGTCTGTAGTGGGTTTTTTTGTGTTTAATCAAATGTTAATTTTATCAAATAATGGACATGAATTAATTTTTTCATTACTTTAAGCAAAATGGGTGATCTGTGCCACAGGCGATTTTCGGATTTGTTTTTTCTTCAAAATTTGACGTAAAGGTCCCTTTAGGGAATAAACGGGGATCACAATGAATCTGTGGGCATGTTGGGACTATCATTGAGAGAAAACGGCGAGGATTGAAAATTATCAATTTTGGGGCGAAAACGATGAGCTAACCCTTGCCATTTTTCCGAAAAGGGGAGGTTTTCGATATTTTCCAATATTTGCCATTACATCTTTCTTTGGGGGCAAACGGGTGTCATTATATTTCTAAGGGCATTAAGGACTCTTATGATGAGAAAACGGAGAGGATTGAACATTTTCGATTTTTCGGCAAAAACGATGAGCCATTTTTTCGAAAAAGGAGCAGTTTTTAATTTTTCCAATATTTGCCCTAACATCCTTTTTTGGGGAACAAACGAGAGTCATAATAAAACTGTGGGCATGTTGGGACTATCATTGTGAGAAACAGAGAAGATTGAAAATTATCATTTTTGGCAAAATCATTGAGCTAACCCCTTGCCATTTTTTTTCAAAATAGGGCCATTTACAAACTATCAAAAATTTGCTTTTACTTCCCTTTTAGGGGAACAAACGAAAGTCATAATCAGTCTGTGGGCATGTTTATACTATAATAGAAAGAAAACGGAGAGGATTGAAAATTGTCAATGTTAGGGCAAAACGACGAACTAACCCCTTGCCATTTTTTCCAAAATAGGGCCATTTTCGAATTATCCAAAATTTGCCTTTACTTCCCTTTTTGGAGAACAAACGGTCGTCTTAATAAGTCTGTGGGCATGGTCGGATGATAATGGAGAGAAAACGGAGAGGATTGAAAATTGTCAATTTTGGGGCAAAACGATGAGCTAACCCCTTGCCATTTTCCTAAAAAAAGGGGCGGTTTTCGATTATTTGTTTCCCCCACTATTTGCCGTTACATCTTTCTTTGGGGACAAACGGGTGTCATTATATTTCTAAGGGCATTTAGGACTCTTATGATTAAAAAAAAGAGAGGTTGAAAAATTCCATTTTTTGGCAAAAACGATGAGCTAACACCTTGTAATTTTCCAAAAAAGGGGCGGTTTTCGATTTTTTTTTCCCCCAATAATTGCCGTAACATTTTTCTTTGGGGACAAACGGGTGTCATAATAAGTATGTGGGCATGTTTGGACTATAATGGAAAGAAAACGGAGAGGATTGAAAATTGTCCATTTTGGGGCAAAACGATGAGTTTAACCCCTTGCCATTTTTCCGAAAAAGGGGCGGTTTTCGATATTTTCCAATATTTGCTGTAACATATTTCTTTGGGGACAAACGGGTGTCATTATATTTCTAAGGGCATTTAGGACTCTTATGATGAGAAATCGGAGAGGATTTAAAATTGTCAATTTGGGGGCAAAACGATGAGATAACCCCTTGCCATTTTTTTGAAAAAGGAACAGTTTTTTAATTTTCCAATATTTGCTCTAACATCCTTTTTGGGGAACAAATTTGCCTTTACTTCCCTTTTTGGAGAACAAACGGTCGTCTTAATAATTCTGTGGGCATGGTCGGATGATAATGGAGAGAAAACGGAGAGGATTGAAAATTGTCAATTTTGGGGCAAAACGATGAGCTAACCCCTTGCCATTTTCCTAAAAAAGGGGCGGTTTTCGATTATTTTTTTTCCCCAATATTTGCCGTTACATCTTTCTTTGGGGACAAACGGGTGTCATTATATTTCTAAGGGCATTTAGGACTCTTATGATTAAAAAACGGAGAGGTTGAAAATTTCCATTTTTTGGCAAAAACGATGAGCTAACCCCTTGTAATTTTCCAAAAAAGGGGCGGTTTTCGAATTGTTTTCCCCCCAATAATTGGCGTTACATCTTTCTTTGGGGACAAACGGGTGTCATAATAAGTATGTGGGCATGTTTGGACTATAATGAAAAGAAAACGGAGAGGATTGAAAATTGTCCATTTTGGGGCGAAAAGATGGGCTAACCCCTTTGCTTATTTTTATCAAAATAGGGCCATGTTCAAATTATCCCAAATTTGCTTTTACTTCCCTTTTTGGGGAACAAACGGTCGTCTTAATAAATCTGTGGGCATGTTTGGATTATAATGGAGAGAAAACGGAGAGGATTGAAAATTATCAATTTTGGGGCAAAACGATGAGCCATATTTTGCCATATTTTCCAAAATAGGGCCATTTTCAAAATATCCCAAATTTGCCTTTACTTCCCTTTTAGGGGAACAAACGTAAGTCTTAATTAGTCTGTGGGTATGTTTGGATTATAAAAGAAAGAAAACGGAGAGGATTGAAATTTATCATTTTTGGCCAAAACGATGAGCTAACCCCCTTGCCATTTTTTCGAAAAAGGAGCAGTTTTTAATTTTTCCAATATTTGCCCTAACATCCTTTTTGGGGAACAAACGAGAGTCATAATAAAACTGTGGGCATGTTGGGACTATCATTGTGACAAAACAGAGAGGATTGAAAATTATAATTTTTTGGAAAAAATGATGAGCTAACCCCTTGCCATTTTCGAGTTATCCCAAGTTTGCCTTTACTTCCCTTTTTGGGGAACAAACGAGAGTCATTATAAATCTGTGGGCATGTTGGGACTATCATTGAGAGAAAACGGAAAGAATTGAAAATTATCATTTTTTGGCAAAAACGATGAGCTAACCCCTTGCCATTTTTCCAAAATAGGGCCATTTTCGAACTATCCCAAATTTGCTTTTACTTCCCTTAGGGCAACAAACGGGAGTCATAAAAAGTCTGTGGGTATGTTTGGACTCTTATAATGACAAAACAGAGAGGATTGAAAATTATTATTTTGGGCAAAAACGATAAGCTAATCCCTTGCCATTTTTTTGAAAAAGGGGCGGTTTTCGATTTTTTTTTCCCCCCAATAAATTTGCTGTAACATCTTTCTTTGGGGACAAATGGTTGTCATTATATTTCTAAAGGCATTTAGGACTCTTATCAATGGAAAACGGAGAGTATTAAAATTTATCAATTTTTGGCAAAAACGATGAGCTAACCCCTTGCCATTTTTTTTCAAAATAGGACCATTTTCGAACTATCCAAAATTTGCTTTTACTTCCCTTTTAGGGGAACAAACGGGTGTCATAATAAGTCTGTGGGTATGTTAGGACTCTTATGATGAGAAAACGGAGAGGATTAAGAATGATCATTTTTTGGCAAAATCGATGATTACCATTTTTCATAAAAAGGCAGTTTTTTAATGTTCCAACATTTGCCCTAACATCCTTTTTAGGGGAAAAAACAAAATTCATATTCAGTTTGTGGGCATGTTTGGACTATAATAGAAAGAAAACGGAGAGGTTTGAAAATTGTCAATTTTTGGGCAAAACGATAAGCTCACCCCTTGCCATTTTTTCGAAAAAGGGGCTGTTTTGTTTTTTTTTCCAATATTTGCCCTAACATGCTTTTTGGGGAACAAACGAGAGTCATAATAAATCTCTTGGCATTTTTTGACTATAATAGAAAGAAAACAGAGAGGATTGAAAATTGTCAATCTGGGGGTAAAACGATTAGCTAACCCCTTGCCATTTTTCCAAAAAGGGGGCGGTTTTTGATATTTTTCAATATTCGCCGTTACATATTTCTTTGGGGTAAATGGGTGTCATTATATTTCTAAGGGCATTAAGGACTCTTATGATGAGAAAACGGAGAGGATTGAAAATTTTTATTTTTCGGCAAAAACAATGAGCTAACCCCTTGCCATTTTTGTAAAAGGAGCAGTTTTAGATTTTTCCAATATTTGCCCTAACATCCTTTTTGGGGAACAAACGAGTGTCATAATAAATCTGTGGGCATGTTTGGACTATCATTCAGAGAAAACGGAGAGGATTGAAAATTGTCAATTTTTGGGCAAAACGATGAGCTAACCCCTTGCCATTTTTGTAAAAGGAGCAGTTTTAGATTTTTCCAATATTTGCCCTAACATCCTTTTTGGGGAACAAACGAGTGTCATAATAAATCTGTGGGCATGTTTGGACTATCATTCAGAGAAAACGGAGAGGATTGAAAATTGTCAATTTTTGGGCAAAACGATGAGCTAATCCCTTGCCATTTTTCTGAAAAAGGGGCGGTTTTCGATTTTTTTTTTCCCCCAATATATTTGCTGTAACATCTTTCTTTGGGGACAAATGGTTGTCATTATATTTCAAAAGGCATTTAGGATTCTTATGAATGGAAAACGGAGAGTATTAAAATTGATCAATTTTTTGCATTTTTTCCAAAATAGGTCCATTTTCGAATTATCCCAAATTTGCCTTTACTTTCCTTTTTGCGAACAAACAGGAAGTCAAAATAATTCTCGTGGCATGTTGGGACTGTGATAATGATAAACAAAGAATATTGAAACATTTCATTTTTTCGGCAGAAATGATAAACTAACCCCTTGCCAGCGGCCAAAAATTGATGATTTTCGAATGATCAAATATTTGCTCTAAACGCCCCTTTTAGCGAACAAACAGGAAGTCATAATATTTCTCTGGGCATAGTGGGACTGTGATAATGATAAACAAAGAAGATTGACAAATTTGCCTTAACGCCCCTTTTGCGAACAAATGTGAGTCATAATAATTCTAAAGGGCGTGTTGAAACAATTATCATGAGAAAACAAAGAAAATTGAACATTTTAATTTTTTGGCTAAAATGATGAACTGATCCCTTGCCATTTTTGCCAAAAATTGACGATTTTCGAATTTCCCCCAAATTTGCCTTAACACCCCTTTTTGAGAACAAACAGGGATCAATATAATTCTCTGAGCATGTTGGGACTATCCTGATGAAAACACGGAGATGATTAAAAAAAAAATTAAAAAAATCATTTTTTGGCAAAAATGATCAACTAACCCTTCTCAATTTGGGCCACAAAGTGGCGATTGTCGAATTTTCCAAAGTTTGTATTTAACGCCCATTTAGGAAACGAACGGGGGATCATAACTAATCTGAGGGCATGTTGGGACACTCACTATGAGAAAACGGAGAGGATTGACAATTTTCAAAAAATTAGCAAAAATGATGAACTTAACCCTTTGCCATTTTGGCCAAAAAGTGGCGACTTCCAATTTGTGTTTTTGTTAATGCTGGACTTTCCCAATGTTTTTCACTGTGAGCAAATGAAAGTGATAACCATTTCCTTTTCCCCTCCCATTTAAAAAAAAAGCAATGCTCTTTAAAAAAAAAAAAAAAAAAAATGGTTCTCAATGGCGCATTTAGCAAGTTTATTAATAAACTTTATTAGTGGATTCTAAGACTTATGTTTCTTTTGAAATAGATTTGGATTTTTTTTGGCTGGTACTCTTGTTCATTTATTGCCGAGTTGTAGTGCAGAAATATAATTCATGATACGAATATAAAATATGATTTATAATACGACTTTGTATTACGATTTGTAAAACGGAGACTTGTCATATAAATTAAAAAAGCAGTACCTGTTGATATTCTGGAAACATCTGTTATAAATATTGTGTTAAGTCTACATGTTCATGTACCATATATAAATTCGTAGGCTATTAAAGAAATAAAGTCCCAGTGTATGTACCTTTAGCAGCTTTCCAATTGCAAAGAATAATTAGGATTTCTTTCAGCCAAATATGAACTACGAATTAATCAGTTTACTGAGAGAAAGAGCGGGAGAGGGATAGAGATGCAAAAAAGGAATAACAGAGGAATAAGAAAAACGTGAAAAGTTGGCGGTTTAGCAATGCTTTGGGCAATAGCATTTGAAATCAAGGAAATTAAACTATTTTAATCGGCGCAAATCTAATAGTCAGTCGGGAGCACGGTGCATATGGCTATATTTCCTATTGAAGAATGACTTAATTAAAGAGTTCTCCCCTCGAGTATTTAGTGCATACAGCGATGACGGCAAAACACATGTTACAAAATATGTATTGGTAGATACTGGGCAAAATCCCCATAAGATGTATGCTGATGTCAAAACTATACGAAGACCCTGAGCACACGATTCCTCATTCTGATTACATTATTATCTTGGCTAATCTCACCCGTAAAGGCAATTAGCCCTTACGCCACTTATTTAAAGGAGTACATGTATTTTCATTGTTTAGTTTTACATTTGTTTTATGTATGACATCTCTCTCACTTGATGTGCCAACGAACGCAAAGGTCACTGACGGAGTCTTACGTCAGGGAAATAACGATACATGCGCAAAGGACATTCTTCTCGTTACTTCTTCTATTTCTTCTTCTTCTTACGCCTCTTCTTCTTATCCTAGTAATCTTCAAAGAGATATCTAGTCTATCACGAAGATGACATGAGGGTTGAAGCTAAAGATTGAGTTTATCAAGAAGAAAAAAGAAGAATAAGAATGAGCAGAAGAAGAAGAGTGAGCAGAGGAAGAAGAAGGTGTTCCTATCACATCTCTTGTTCATTTTCCCCATCATTCTATATGTTTCCCCGGATGAGGATTACGATTCTTAGATCATGCATAAAGTATCAGACTTGTTATGCAATTAATAAGGTCAAATACGTGCTTTTTGCAACAATATGTGTTAGACCTAATAGACAAAGCCAATGGGGCGACACAGGGGCACGTGCTCCTAAATGAATAAAATAAGCAATACAAAGGGGAGGAAAGGTTAAAGGGGGAAGAAGAGGGATGAGAGAAGGAAAATCTCGGGGTGAATCTCTGGGCAAATCTTGGGGTAAATGAACTTGAAACGACCCAACTCCTGCAACCTTTTCCGCTCGATCTCTCCGCTCACTCTCAGGAATGACTGGACCTATGCGACAGCACCTTTAAAACAGGTATTAGATTTAGTTTTTTTAATTGTATACTTTTACAAAGATTATCGTTTCTCAGTATGTAAACGAGGATCGAAAAATAACCATTACCGATTACTTAATGCAGCTAACACTATTTGCGGCAATGAATTCGTTCAATATTTCTAACATGATCAACTAGCGAACAAAATATTGTTTTTTAATTTAAAGGCACTAATGGTATTTTGCAAAAGTACTTTTTGTATTTTCTGTTTAGATAATGAAGTTTCCTCTTTAAGCCGTCCCTTTTCAAGATTCCATGTATGTTCTAAGTAATTCTAAGATTTATTCACGCATATTTTTTTTTTCAACTAACAATGCAAAATTGTACCTTTAAATTGAAAAGTGATGATCAGAAGTATTATATAAATGACACGGCGCAAAAATACCGTATTGATTGTTCAAATAAACCATCAAAATGAGTCATCGAAAATGGCATGGAGACACTTGGAACGATTGTGTGTGTTTATATATTAGCGTCATCATGATAATCAACGTGATGCAAGCAGTGGGTTCACTGACGATTGCTATGCTATTGCAGCCAGTCTTGGGAGAAATAGCGATTCATCACAGGGGGTGTATAGGAGGATATTGACTGTCCATGACTAACATTTTAGCAGTTTATGAAAACCGTACGACCTTTTCAATATCAGAAGTTAATTTGGATCTTTAAAAAATCATATGGGACGAGGTGTGAAAAAATTGGTACAATTGAAATGTGCGGGTGTGAGCATTAACAGCCATTTTGACCGATATTGACAATTTAAAATGAGGGAAAAGGTCCATTTAGTAATTACCAGAGATCAGGGGCAGATGAAGACTTTTTCGGAGGGGAGGGGTAGGGGGGTTCACAGAAAAAACAATCACTCAATTACAGGGGCAATTTCGGTGTTGTATTCATAAGATATGTTAATTGGAGTTCAAAAGGGGGAGGGGCGATATGGGTCGGTCGTGCCCCCCCCCCCCCCCCCCCCCCTCCGTGCCAAATCTGCCATAAAACCTTTAAAAATTGTACCAGCATTTTCACTTTCACTTTAATAGATTTAATATCTACCTGTAATTACTTAATATACCCTCCCCCTTCCTGCCCCGGGCACTATAAAAAAGACGTCACTAATACATGATTTAATATCTACCTTTAATTACTTAATATACCTTTCCCCTCGCTGCATGCCCCGGGCACTATAATGACGTCACTACTACATGTAAATCTTTAAACCAGTATGACGTCAATATACTTGTAGTGTACGAGAGACTTGTTATTTACTTTGCTATTCAGTGGCTCTGGGTGCATACTCCTTGGTTCATGATGAACTCGAGAAATCAAGAAGAGTGAATGGAGGCGTCTCCCATCCTCTCTCCGGAGATGGCAGGCGTTCAAAAATAATTTAGTAAGGAATAAATGAATTAGCGGTGGATTCAGCAGGTTTCTCTTACATGCAGGGGGCGGGGGAGGGGGGCAAATGTTTGAAAATCTTAGGTCTCCTAGTAAAATGGTGTGGGGGAAATTCCCACATCTTTTAGCAGGGTACACGAACAAAAATTTGAGAATTTGTTTGTAAATAAAGTATGTTACATAAGACTTTTTTTTCAAGGGGGCGGACGACACGAGCCACCCCCAATTCCATAGATCCGACACTGGAAATTATTTGATATGTGAGTTTTAAAACCACCTTGGAATTAAAAACGTCACTTTCCCCCAAAGGGCAATATTGGAAATAAAGTTGAAGTTAAATAATTCTTCACAACATTCATAAAGTTGAATGCATAATAGTGAACTGTCAATGTTTTGTTAAGAGTCGGTTTCGACTTATTCGTATTCGAATTAAAATGACGAGACATCAATCTTAAATTTAATAATACCTAAATTAAGCGATATAGGTATACTTCTCGGATTATTATTTGACTATCTGTAAGCGTTTTCATTTTTTTGCGTTGATACCTTCGCTTTAATAATGTCGAATGCAGCTCAGAGATTTTAATTAGATTTCGGATCGATAACCGTGGATCGGTGCCGATTGTGTCGTAGTATAAACCCCGAGTGCAAATAACATCCAATTTACTCGTTTCGTGTGTTGCCAAATTTGGGAGGTGTTTCAATTATCTCGTAACGGGGTCCGGGGAAATTCGTTTTTATTTGCAGGAGCTTTTGGCACGGTTGCCCCCTATACTTTGATGAGCTGCGATCATGTTCGTTATTCATGATAATTATCGTGCTGACAAAATCAAATAAAGGCGGCTCCGTAGTTTGGCCATGTATTTGTATAGATTCGAGTGGCAGAGGAATTAATGTTTAGAGGTGTGTGCTTATCATGTGTGTGTGCGTGTGTGTGTGTGGGCGTGTATGTGGGTGTGTGTGTGTGTTTGTAAGACGTGTGAAGCGGGGATAATCATATGTATACATACATTCCAAGTGGGGATACCCTGGCAACTGAGAATATCCCCAGTTGATAATTTTCTTATTTTATGCTAATTTTGGTAAAAAAATGACCCGAGAGGAGTCTACTATCCTTTTCCTGAAGAGTTTAAAGACATCCACATGTTCATAGTAAGACGCCACATCTTCGAGCGCAACTTGTTGTTTCATCTGATATTTTAGAATTCTGATACATGAAAAGCGCCTAGTAAACTCCCACATAAAAACAGGAGGCTAAATTCTTGTTATTCTTTGAAAAAATGTAGTTTTATTTATTAATCTCGCGTTAAAAAGAAAGAAGGAATCTTTGAAAAACCACCTCAAATCCCAATATCCTCAATTTCATAGTTGAAGATAGGTTAACATAAATGTCCCCATTTGGCACATTTTACCTGTGTATGTGTGTGTGTGTGTGATTGTGGTTGTGGAATGTCGATGAGTGTACATTTAGAGAAGAATAGGGAGTGATGTATATTTATCCCATACCATTCATTGGGGACCTGAAGAAAAAAATTGACACATTTCTAAGTCAACATGGTCTTCATTTTCTCATTTAAAGTGACTCGTTCCTATAATACTGAGGACGGTATATTTTTGGAACCAAGATACATAATGTGGCATGCAGGGGTGATGGTAGTGTAGGGAAGAGTTGATATTTTGTCGCCTTTACCCTTTATATGGTGCTTCTGCTGGATATGCTGAATTATTTCAAGAAAATTTGTCTATCATGGAAGTAGAAAGATATTTCTGTATAAATACACCCCCTCCGTCATATAGGAAATAAGGTATCCCTTGTAAATATAGCACAAGATATTTCATAATCAATGTTTAGTGGCGCGTAATCATTGTTCTAAAAACTTACGGCAGTTTGTATTGCCACGATTGAAAAATATATAGAAGGTTTAGAGCCCCACTCTCTGCCAGCGGCCGATTAAAAGCGCTTGCGCTCATTATTAGACGGATATTTTTTACTCTGGTACATGACTAGAATGATTTCATCCTACGTGCTTTTAATAGAGAACTTATCCCACGCATTCTCGTAGACAGACACGGGCCGGGGAGAAACTGTACTATATTTTGTTGAGTAAAAAAAAATAAAAAAATCGCTATCCTCAGAAATAACTTCGTGATCAGAATCTAATTGAAGATATTCCCTTATTTTTTGATGTGATCAATATTACTATGGATTGCAGATAAACTTGATATTTTGGGATCATTTAAATGACTCATACCTAGAGGGCGTCGCAATAGGAGGAGGGTGGGGCAGCAGTGGCGTAATGAGCAATTAGGGGTCAGAACAAATCACCAAGTAGCATAATACAGGGGCGGCGGAGCGTCTTCAAAAATAGGGAGGGGGGCAACAGCAAAAAGGTCACTTTCTGGATAAAAATGGGCACTTACAAAAGGAAAAATTAAAGAAAAAAAAAAGCATCGTCATGATGGTGATTACACTACCAGGGATGTAATCAATATTTGTTTCTTTCTTTAAGATACTGCTTAATTAAGCAAAATACTTTGCAGTTGGGATTGATGGTCCGAATATTAATTTTCGAGCGAGAGAAGCGAACGAGCAAAAAAAATTCAGAATTGTGGGATCCCAGTGAGAAAAATTACATATTATAAAGGAAACAAAACAAAAAAAAAACTTGACGAGCATTAAGCACAATCTAATGGAGAAAGACTGAAAACTTTTATTATAACTAATATAAAAGCGAGCGAGTTTTTAGGAAAAGTCGCCTTGAATTAGAGGTGCATGTTATGGAGAAACGAAAAGTAGGCACTTATCAAAAGGGAAAAGGACAGTGATTAGAACAGAAAAGAGGCACCTTTACTATGTAAAAAATAAAAAAGGGCATTTGGGGCGTACCAGAAAGAGTAAGGGCATAGCCCCCCCCCCCCCCCCAAGACAGTGAGAGAAAAAGACCGAAAAGTCATGTAATGTTAGCAACATGTGTAAATCACTGGTATCGAATTTGAAATTAACCACGTTTGAAATTTATTCGGGGGTTCAACTGCCCCCAAAGCCCCCCCCCCCCCCACCAATCAGTCCGCCAGTGGGTGGGGGCACCCCTATCAAGATTTTCTGTAATTTGTAAATTTTCCGGCAAGTAGCAAGTAGCATGTAGCATCACTCTCACTCTCTCTCTCTCTCTCACTCGCTCTTTCCATTTTCAATTTGAAAAATTACATTTTTCCCCTTCTGTTGTTGGGAGATTTTCAACAAAGTTGCCGGGTGTTGACATGACTCTGCCGACTCCCCCCCCCCCCCACCCCCTCCCACACACACACACACACATACTACACTGGGCTAGCTGCTTGTTTACATTATTATAGACATGATTGTATTCAGAATCGGGTAGACAGGCTGTCAGTTCGAATATTGATGAGCTAATTTATTTTAAGGATCCAACATGGTTTCGACTTCATGCGACGCTCACGCTCCGTCCATTAAACTCATCTCGGCCTCTTTCCCTCCATAATTTTCTAGATCCCCGCATTCCTCGTCCCTCTCTTGTATTATTCATGGTGTCGGTGCGCCTCTCGCATCCACTCTGTTCACCTTGCTAATGAGGACAGTGACCACAGTGACATGGTTCCCTCAATTACTCATCTTTAACAAATAACAAAAATTTAATTCGCACTTTGCTACCTTCTCTGAATTATCACAACTCGTTCTCACGCTTACCCCTTGGTCTTGCGACAAGTAAGGCTTTGATATTTGTGACGGCTGACGCGCACTTGCCTGGGAATTGGCACCCCTGCAATGCATGAAGTCTAACCTCAAAACTTAAAAATATAAGATTTCCTTCTTTCTGTTGAGTTAACTCGTTCTAAATGTTTGGTTAATAGTCTCTAAATGTTCCTATACAAATATAATTGAGATAAATAAATCAAGAATTATTCTTACCGCACTGTGTGATTCTCTGGCTGCAGTTACTGGGTCCGCCATTTTCTCCATAATGAACAAGCAATTTTTTGGGGAAAAAATTGTTTCAATCAATGTAATGAGAGAAAAATCCGATGCCCGCAAAATTCTATTCGTGATGAACAAAATAGCGAAACCTCCTAAAGATATAAATATATAACTTTTCAGATACAGATACTTGTAAAATACCCTAATTTTATTAAATTAAAAAGATCACCTTGGACTTGCCTGACATAGCAAAAGCTAATGTATGCAAACGGGGCCTGGTTTCACGAAACCGACATAAGGACAACTTCCTCGACAATCTATTGTATCATAATACATGTACACGTCTTTCAATAGATGTTGACGAACTTGAAATTATAACGGCTTCGTGTAACGCTACCCTGACTTCTAACCATGCTGAAATACACGTACAATACCTTAAAGCAGTTGAATGAATAGGTCATCACTATGGACACTCGGGGAAGAAGCATTCATAACATTTGAATACATTTGGAAACCAACTACGCCTCGTAGGCTATATCAAGCATAATAAATATCATTGCGGCCCCATGGCCGGGAGACAATAATTGGTTATAATAAACTTGCTGTATACTCCATTGGGAATTCTTTTAGTTTGAAATCTTCTATAGATCGACCCACAGAGGGTTGTTTTAGACGAACTGTTTAAAAAATGAGCATATAATATTTAGGGGTGGGGGAGGTGATTTACCAAAAACCGGTGTCATAGAATTGTAAAGCTTTGTATACATATCGTCTGTATGCACCCTTCCCAGTTTCGGGTGAGCGCCATAGTCATCAAAGGACGTAAACTAGTTCACATGTTTCCGGCGTTCATGCAGTATGTGTGGATTGCAAATCGTGCCTCACCGTTCATTGAAGAAATTCTGACGCCTTTTTAATCACGCCGTGCCTGACTCCGATAATGCATTCGCATTTTTCGTTTGAACCTGGCTCACAATAGGCCATTTTCGTAATGTAGTCAAGTGCGTCAAGTATTAAGTGGCGCGTCCAAATTTATTTCATTCAACTGTTACGAATAAACGTATTTCGATAGTCAGAGTGCGTCATTAGACGCGTTTTGTACGCTTTTTTAAAACAAACCTTGGTTTGTAAAAACGCCTTTGTGAACCTAGTTTATAAAACCGCGTCGAAACGCGTCATATGACGCACATAAACCTAGGTTTGTCGACAAACCTCCTTTGTGAATTCGGGCCATTAAATTGTTACTAGGTAGGAGAATCATTATGGTTTGCCCTACCTAACAACACACAAAATTGCATTCTGACTATTGAAATACATTTATTCAACAGGTGAATGAAATAATCAGTATTAAGTCACACCACAAAGACGTATGCATTAAATCTGGTTACATTACGAAAATGTCCTATTGTAAATTGATTCACACATTGTCATATTTGGATTAAGACTATAGGGAGCTCCCCTTGCATCCGATTTTATTTAAGGTCTACCAAATAACTGTTTTTATTTCAACAGGACCCCCCAAAAAAGAATCTTTAGGCAAATATCACCTTTATCATTATTTCGTTTTCCATCCTCATTCCTGCAAGTCATCTGGACCTTCATTTCATTTCCACTTGTCAAGTGATTTATGCTACTTTTTGATAATTTAATGATACCAACAATTGTCATTGTTTCTATAAAAGCACTGTATGTGTTATAACATTACTAGGGCTTTACACAATATTACTTCAGACAAAGCATTCATTCAGACACAATGTGTGCACTATCTCCACTCACTGGTATGCATCCTCATCGTAATCTGCTTTTGCGTATAGCAAATGCAATCGCGATGGAATTTTCTTTTTATTCCAGGTCACTAATCGACCTACTTTCCTTGCAATAAAGACGTAAATAAAAATAAGTATCGTTCCGAAAGATGAAAGCATTATGTAAGCCTATTACTTATTCGCTTCGATTTCTCATGAACGAGACGGATTTTGCGGCTTATCATACTCTTATTAAGTACAGTGCTGTAAAAGACAGAATTTGCGAATTGACGACTAAACCCCGAGTCCATTAAGGCATTAGCAGCGAATATCTTAGTAGACATGTAGGGGTTTAAAGGACTCTTTGACCAAGTGCACGCAGCAAAGTGCCAAGAATCCGATCTCTAGGGAAAATGAAATTCTCTTTACCGTTACAATTCAAATATCTTTTAACGCTAACAACCACCGGACAGAAAATTCAGATTTAAATCTTAGCCTTAAGCAATGGTATTAAACAAGTCTATTTCAAAAATTATAATGTGATACAAATCCAATAATGAAGTGGTGTAGGCCAATTGTAAATTTGCAAAACGTATTGTCGGTTGCCATAAGTATTACAAATAGTAGTTTATTGGGATTTGTTGACACAGAATCGTGGGGGGGGGGGGGGGGAGGGTGCCCACAAATCGAATGGTGATAGAAGGGGAGAAAATTATTATTTTCATATGGAAACAAATATTATGACTTATGGTGACAGCGTTTACTAGAATAATGTAGTCGTGTTGAAACAAATCACCGATTTATAGCATTTGCTTCGAGCGTTTTAAAAGCAATCACATATAGAAAACTTATGAAACACAGTTAACAAACGAGAAAAGAAATCAAAATGAACTGGCCTATGGCTATGGTTCATCTTAACTAAATTTTGTTAATAATGTCATCAGGCTTTTTCAACCATCAATGGTTACACAGAGAAAGAAAAAAGATGAAATCCTGGTACAAGCATTATGAAATAATCATCACAATATGAATGTCATTTATTCGAGTATCAACAAATCGGAATCTGCTTTCGTACAACAAAGGTTAAAAAAATAGAACAGAAATACCAAAAAACACGAAAACCAACGTAACAAAATTATAAATCCATCAATGCGAGATATTTACAACAACAGCCTCCATTAATGCACGTTATTGTATCCGTGCATTAGGTTGGCGTGATGAAAAACACACCTATACACACTGTAATCATAAAGCGTTATAATCATATTATGTATATAATCCGGAGCCCGCGCAACAGTTGGTATGGTTGAGCCGCCATAATATCAGCTCAGCATTTCAATGTATTATTTATTGGGTTAGACGTCAAACATGTGTCACTTGCAGCAGCATTCATTCCGACTGCTGTTTACAAGTTTAACACGAGACACATGCCTCTCACGATTTCAGATTCTATTGAATAAATATTCTTTCTTCTTTTAAAGTGATGGAGCCTAGGATGGTGTCGGTGGATCATTTGAAAGGGGGGGGGGGGGGTACCAGACTGAATTGGCCAACAAATTAGCCACCGCCACAAGAGGCGCATCAACAATTTAATTTGCTTTTTCTTAGGGTTTAATGATCAACAGTTTGTCCAAAGAAATATACACATGGAGGACGGGGGAGGTGCACGCTCCCTCTAGCAACCTCCCAGCTCCTAACCACTTTTCGAACCAAACGATTAATTAAAAAAATACACCACAAGAATATGTTATTAACAGATATTCAGTGAATAATCAACAATATCATATACACATGTAAATAGTTGAGAGTCTGAGTTCTGATAGCAGAAAATGGTAAACTACTATCAAAATGTCCCAAATATTACAGCACATTTCGACAGCTTATTTAAGTGACCGATTTATAATCATAATTACTGGAATATCATAGCCCATTTGTACTACATCAACTCTAACTGTTTTACCATACTATATTCTACTACAACATAATTACTACTGTCAGCGACTACACGAACCTTAAAAAATATGTATATAGAAAGAATAATTGCGCACTTATCACGGAGCAATTCTTATTGCTGGAGTTTCTTTCATCACTACACATCTGTCTTTATCAAATGACATTTATACACATCTACTGTAAACGATGCATCACTTATTTACATTCCAATGGACACGTTGCACGAGAACTTGTCAAATTTTAAAGGACATCATGAGTCCTGTGACTTGACTCTTTACTGTCATGAGTTATACCGTGTTTACATAATAATGCATGATTACTGTTGCTGCAAACAGGGAAATGATCATCGTCAGAAAGCGAGTGAAAAATAGTATTATGCATGTCTAGCGCCCGTTGTACATGAGTCGTCATTTCTATATAAGGTCTATACCTCCGTTTATTAAGTCTATGGATGCCAGGCGCGGATCTACGGGGGGGGTTTAAGGGGTTTAAACCCCCCCCCCCCCTTGGGCGGCCAAAAAAAAAAAAAAAAAAAAAAAAAAAAAAAAAAAAAAAAAAAAAAAAAAGAAGAAACAAGAACGCACGCTGGAGAGAAACCCTTTCAAGTGCAAATAATGTGAGAAGATATTCAACTCATCTGGTAACTTAACCAAACACATGATAACTCTGGATATAACTGTGTATTAAACTGTTACTTGATTTAAAAAGACGTTATCATGCACTGCTTTTTATGGTCTCCATTGTGTTAATAGATGCCAGGAAAACATCACTTACGGGGTTCAAATAAACACCCCCAAAAAAATCGGCTCGCCGCTAGGCGGCTCGTGGACGATGCTCCGCATCGTCATTATTTTGGTCAAACACCCCCTTTGCAAAAAGCTAGATCCGCCCCTGGATGCAATAAGTTCATGCGCCAGTGTTTCACAGAATCACAGCATAAATTTTACTCGTTTATTTGGTTTAATCGTTAGTATGATGCCACTCTTGCATATCGCTTCAAGGACCGCGATAGTCGCTGACGCTTTCTTGCGTCATTTTATCAAGCATAATTTACAGACCAGTAATAACATTTTAAGGAATTTTACACTCATCGTTTTACGACACAACTCCTTAAAGCGCAGAATTCGATGACGCATTCTTGCGTCATTTTAATTGCGCCAACACCTACGCTAATTAAGCTCATGCACCAGTAATACGATTTCAAGAATTGTTTTAACGCTCATTTTGTACGACGCAACTCCTGACAGCACGTCAAAGAGCGCAGAAGTCGCTGATGCAGTCCTTTATATACGTAATATGGCCTTGTGTGCAACAGGTATTAAGGGCTCTACACTGGGTGTGTTGGCTGTACGATGTGTCTTCATTGGGGACTTTTAGTTGTGACGTCGACATAGTGAACTGTTACGTGTGACGTCCTTTTAAGCACTCCACTATGTCGACATGCAAATCTAAAAGCCCCTAATGTCTGACTGAATACGCCCATCCATATGACATTGAGACTTGTTTCATTCCGGATAATGGATGCGTTTTATGCATCTAGCTGTGTCGAAGCCCTTTAACCTACTTACACTTTTAAATTGTACGATTTCCTCTCGCCCTTTAGCCAATATATATTGCTGAAGCTCCTCCTCTCCCCCTTCTTTTTTTTTCCTTTTCCGTTTTCGTTTTCTTCTCCTCCTCTTCTCATCCGCGTTCAATATTGAAGTGCGATTCATTTTTGTGTCGTATTGATCATAAAGCAGCAGGAAGCTACCCAATACGTACAGTATCTACGTAAAAGAAACTCATTGTATACATGTCGTGTAAAAGGACGTGGGTTCCTTTATACCCAGCAGCTATAAACTACTATATACCTCTATGAATGATCTATGATTATATACTAGCCAAGGTAACTCTCATTCTTTATGCAGGCGATTCGAAGCAATTTCTTCTGTAATACGTTACACTTCCAAGGCTGAAACTCAAGTGGCTGCGCATGTTATACGCCGCAAAAGGTTATATTTGTTAACTTCTTCGGCAGTAAATTGACTGGATTGCCTCGATTCAAAGCATGATAAATGCATCCTTTTTCCCATCACTCCAACAGCCATTGTCTGCAAAGCTTCATAAAAGCGCGTTATTCCCCAGGGCAAATGTCTCGGTAAGACGCGTGGGCGAATATTGCGGTCGATTTCCAACAAGTGAAAAACGTTGATTGGAAAGGCGGATCTCCAACATTATTACTGTTATCTTTTTTCTTTTCTTTCTCTCGTTTTTTATTTTTTATTTTTTATTTATTATTATACCTTTTTAAAAACTTCAAACACATTTCTACAATCTACTTTGGTGTATTCAGTTTGCAACACATAATATATAAACAGTAGCATCCTAAATCACACAGTATTATTATACAGTACATCTGTTCATTACTCAAATCGATGTTGCACTTGCGGTTAAATAACATGGTAAAAAAAGAAGCATCGATTTACATGTGGTACTGTAATAATTTTTGTTTATATACATGGAGCGATTTCCTCTACACTGGTTCATCTTGGCAGTCTATCATCTGGTTATGACAGAGAAACTACGTTAAACTCTCACGACTAGTCTAACTCGTATATAGTTGTACTTGGTACTGCCACTAAGTCGGGCGCTACTTTGCAGTCCTCCGACACTACTTGTCGACATTAAGCATTCTCCGATAAGACAGTGCGGATCTCACAAATGGAACCTTGTAAATCTCAGATCACTCGCTCCTCCCCCATCACTGTAACACCTCTTGGAGGAGGTGCATACGCCCTCAAGAGCCTTGGACCATGGGGATCATTTCGAGGGCACATAGAGATCAAAGCTCGATCTTCCATCAAAGTAATCCACGCAATCATACTCAACCACAGAGCATCCGCTTGGCATCTTGGAGCCTGTCCTTGATTCTGGAGCCATAGATCAGGAGCTGGTCCGACGATGCTCTGACCTCTCGAAGCTGCGTCGTGCTGTAGAACCATGACTAGGTCATAGCTCAAAGATGTTCTTGAATCTGGAAGAGAGGAGTGATTCAACACCGCTGGATACAGTTCAGTCTAGACCCAGGACGGGTCCTTGGAACCTGGTGCGGACTTGGGTGCCTCTGTCGTACTCTGTGGCTGTGTTCCTGATCCATCTGTACTTAGATAGACCGGTTTTTGTGTGGGTTGTGTTATCGTGATGGTGGTGGATGATGTCGGTGACTGTGCTGTATGTGTCACGTCAGCCGAGGCGGAACGTTGCCGATGCGTCGTCGGAACCGTCATGAAGACATCCCCTTCAAGATCAGCCGTATCCATCTGCCTCGAGTTCTTTCTACTCCCGCACTCAGAATTCGTGTTGCCGCTGGTACTATCTGTTTTGTGTATGTGAACGCAGCCGCCCTCGTTTCGGTATTGAAGCCCTTGTCTTGTCCACCGCTTCTCAGTTGGTGTTGGTGGGGGCTTGAATGCCGAACCTCTCCTTGCCTCCTGGATATTAGGGGCGCTACCTGCTCTTAGCTGTCGGCCTAGTCCCTCTGGAGATAGGTGCTGTTTTTGTTGTTGTGATGCTGATGCTGTGTCAGCTAGGGCTGGCTCTGCGACTGGAGCTCCTGTCTCACACTCTGCGGCTGCTAGTAACCTCTGGTCGCGGATGCTTTTGTTTTTATCCTCAATCCTCCTTCGGTCCCTGCAAAGACAAAACAAATTGAAGTCTCAGTCAATATTCCAAGTTTGTAATGTGATACATTTCGTAGCCCATTTATTCTCGTGCGTGTAAGTGTTATTTAAAAATATGAATTTTCAGGTTACCTTTATAAAAACATTTGAAATCAGACAGTGCGAATCCCTGTAACAAGGTATAACAAACAACTTCAAAACCAATTTTCTCAACCCAGCCAATGAAATTGATTATTGCACTTGGGACTGAACTGTCCTTTCTGTTATATACAAATTCATGCATAACAAAATGATATGGACTGAGAGAGAGAGAAAGAGAGAGAGAGATGGTTGAGGTGCCGAAGGCGAATAAAGGCATGCAATTATCATTCGCTTAAGCCTTGATAGATAAACAAAATATTACTCTGAACATCTTCAAACACCGAAATAAACATTACTTCTATTCAACATCATCTCATCTGAGCGCTAGATTACTTTCTCATGCAGAAAGATCAGAATAGGTATAGCGGCAGGATTTTGATACACAATAACAGAAAGCGAGAGTGTGAAGGCTTTGAAAGCATCAAGCACCTTTCAGTGAATGACGCCCTGATTAGAACAGTATGGCTGGTACCGAATGGCGGTCTCTTTAGTCGGCTTCTCATGCCTTAAGGTACTCACATTTCATTTCATAAGACATTCCTTAGGGTAATACTCTGCAAACACGCCTGGATATATATATCTTACCCACCTCACATCACGACAAGTGTATATAATTACTCCGTTTCGAGGAATTGGCGGATTTTCATGGAGCCGCAATCAACGAATGCACTTTACATAATAATTATAACTTAATTGAATTTAAATCATATCGTCTTGAAAGATAATAGGACGGCTAATGGCGGCATGTTGTATCTTGGCTTGATCAAGCATTATATTCCCTCTAGACAGCTACGTTCTCAAAACTGGCTTACTTGTTATTCCTAGGGTTAACACAAAATGGGGGGGGGGGTGAGCCTCCGCTCATGCTGTGCCGTCTTTATGGAATACTCTCCCTCAATGGATTAAAAATAGCAGTTCTGGTGAAGTGTTTACAAATAATCTTAAGAAATATCTGTTTAATTTAGCCTATAATTGATTCGATACCTTTTATGTCCGTACCTTTTCTATTTTACTTTTGTCTATTTATCATGTATTTCATCTTTTGCACAAGCTGCGCCTTGAGCATTAATGGTTGTCAAGTGGATTTGGCGCCTTACAAATCTTATGTATTATTAATATCTCATGCAAAATGGTAACGGCCTTCTTGCCCTCGATATTTCAATTCATGTTCGTATTTTCGAGATAGAAATAGTGTGAATGGGAAATTTGAATTGGGAATTACGTGACTATGGAATACATGAGAGACGTGGACGTTAAAAGCCTGGTCGTTTCAGTTTTTCTTGTTCGTTTCCCTCCTGAGTATTATGCTTTTAGTCGATGCTATTTGAAACAAAAAGACTGGAACTGCCACAGAAACGTTGACTTTGTATTGGATTGTCTGGTTATAATATTGTATATCTGATGTAAAGTGAACATTGCTAATCATTGCCCAAATAAGGAATGAAATATGGCACAAATAAATTCGTCATCAGAAGTATGAAATGGTGTACTTAATAATCAACGCTTAAGAATTGATTCACACTTATGTGTTTGTCTGCATGTCTTTCGTAACGTTTATCAAGCGTCTTAGTTCACCCTGAATGATGAAAACAAGATAGAAAAGAGAGTATGATTTCTAAGTAGCGAATTTTGCTCTTGAATGCACAATTTAATCTTTCTGTAAAAATACATTCTAGATGATTTACCGGTCTTTCGTCTAATGATGATACCAATATTCTATTATTCAAGATGAATATCGAATTATTCCTTAAAATGATTTTAACAATGCTGAATTCTATAGCTGAAGTAGAGAACCATCACACGCTGGCACGAAAAAAAAAGGAGAGGGGAAAAAAGCAATAACCCATAATGAACGCGTAGCTCTGTGAGTACACACAATGGAAATGAACTGAATTCACATTAAATTTATTTTCTTCTGATGAACAGTACAACGTGTTGAACAATAAAAATGATTCAGTCAATAAAACATGTAGGGTACGCTAGAAACAAATAAGAAAAAGAAAAAAATCTAAGAGCGAATGGTTTGACTGCGCTATGTTAGTGATATTGGACTCGTATAAAACGATATGTAGGGTACATTAAACAAAACATAAATAACATTGTATGCCAAAGTGGTTGAATTTTCCTTTCACTTGAGAGAGTTTCATGATAACTAATTCACAGCCTTGACGAGACTTCATTTCTTACTATACGACTGAGGTATGGAGGCGAATGAAAGACTCGCTCGCTTAAATGTCAAGTCATGCTAATAAAGAAACACGCTCAGTCGACAACATGTCCGCTTTGCTATTCAACTCAGCACATTTTGTCAAAAATGAATGAATCCGATTTCGAGAGGAGAAGCAGAACTAGGACAGGCTGAATTAGAAGCGCCCTTCTCACAATTCATTGTTTTATTGTCTTATTATTTTCAGTTACGCCATGGTTTAGGCATTATCTAAAATATATGACAATCCTTTTACAAGGGTCACATGAATTCATAAGACACAAGCAATGTTTTCTATGTTTAAACATTCGCCCTTTGTATTACAGGGAACATCGCCATCGGGATTTTAGTGACCCTGATGTTCAAAGTGACCAACTTTTACCAAAGGAAAATCTGACTCAGAGCTCTAAAGGACCCCTTTTTCATGTTTTGTATCACAGAAGATAAAACTGAATACATCGATATATTGTAGGATATTGAATCGCAGAAAAATGTGCACCAGCAAAATATAAAACCAATTACAAGAGATCGTCCACAGCTGGAGAGTAACAACTTAGAGTGCAAACTACCAGATGTTCATTTGAAATAAAGACAATAACTATCATAAGTACAGAGTTCTTTTAAGATCCATCCGCATATTGACGCTGCACTGTATCTTTATGAGCAAAGGATTCAAAGAACGGACAAGTTGTACTGCAGAGATTTCCTCGGGGCAATAAAAGAAAACACCAGGATTCCAACCAATGGATTGGGGAAATTTGCAGATCTATATGACCTGAACAGATCCTCAAATTGACCAGGCTCATCAATTTTCAATGCTCCTGGAGACCAATTTGGTGGGTAGTTATTGCAGTGAACGAGTTAATTGCACGTCAGAAAGGTCATCTTGGTCGCCAAAATAAAATTGGCTTTATATTATACAAGGCGTGTTTACGCTGATATTGCAAGTAGACAAGAGTGTTGGGCAATATTAGTTTTTCTTCTTCAAAATAAGGGCGGGGTGGGGTCAAGCACATTGTTAACAAACATTCACTTCCGAAGGTACACAATTTTGTTAAATGTCGCTCTCTTCACCCGCTCCTTGGATCGATGTCCCTCTAATTAATGTCACAAAGGTATTACAACACATAATATTTCAGAATGTAGCTAAATCAGCTCAATTATCTGTTTACAAAAAAAACGTTTCATAGAAGTAAAAAAACACAATAGTTGCTTCTATTGATATCTATGAGCTAAAATATGTAGAATTATGTTGTTAATGTTTATAATCTGCAAAAATGAAGTCTGATATTGGATTTTGATAATGTCAAGATACCAGACACGGTCTAATAGCATTATTATTATTCTGATATACCGGGGGTCGCTTCTCCATAGAGAACACTTTTGGTTTGGTTAAAAGCAAGGTACATACTTGACATAAAACAAAATGGTACCCTGAATAAGTGAAGGTAACCACGTGTGAACACACCTCCTTGTATAGCTGTGACCGTCATAATAACATCGGTGGTTGGGCTAGCTAGGAGTGGTCTAGAAGATTGCTTGCTTGTGATCTGAATAATGGCGCCTTAGTTTACACACGTACGCTCTTAACCTATCGTATCGTGGCTATGCATATACCATGGCGAGGAGTATCTGGAATAATGTATGATGTATCTCTGGTTGAGCTCGCATTCACATATTCGATTGTACAATTATACAGTACGAAGAACCAAGTTTGATAGGTTTTTTACATTTTATAATGAAGGACATACGGCGGCATTTTAAGAAGCTATAGTCCTCCATCAGTATGCTTAAAAGTTGATGGGGGATTGTACTCATTGTAGCTATTCTGTTTCTGCTATTTCCTTTTGCCACTACTCGCTGCTGCTGTTACTTCTATACTACTACTCCTTTTTCTCCTTCTTCTCACTCTACTAATTTTTACTACTATCACTTCTACTATTAGTACTACTACTACTACTACTGCTGCTACTACTAATACTACTACTACTACTACTACTACTACTACTACTACTACCACTACCACTACTACTACTACTACTACCACTACTACTACTACTACTACTACTACTACTACTACTACTACTACTACTACTACTACACTACTACTACCACTACTACTACTACTACTACTACTACTACTACTACTACTACTACCACTACTACTACTACTACTACTACTACTACTACTACTTC